>PVKB01003556.1:0-192986 GCA_004027205.1 Ctenodactylus gundi | reverse complement strand
GGGCAGAAGGAGGAGGAGGAGGAGGAGCAGGAGGAGGAGGAGGAGCAGGAGGAGGAGGAGCAGGAGGAGGAGAGGGAGGGAGGGCAGGAGCAGGAGGAGGAGCAGGAGCAGGAGCAGGAGGAGGAGGAGGAGGAGAGGGAGGGAGGGCAGGAGGGAAGAAGGAAGAAGAAGAGAAAAAGAAGAAGGAGGAAGAAGAGGAGAGGAAGGGGAGGAGGAAGTGGACGAGGAAGAAGAAGACAGGAAAGAAAAAATACAGGATGGTCCATCTAGAAATTCCCTGTCACATGGGGTATTTCCCTGTCACATGGGGTATTTTTTAAAGTGAAGTTACCATTAGTGGTGCTATGCCCATTTAACCCTCGGAAAGAGACTTGGGCGATTATTAGACAGGAAGCTAGGCCAAAATTGCCATTTGAACTCTCGCTTACTTTTGCATTCACAGAGGCAGGGGGTGCCTGATGCTTTGAACACTGACACATTACGAGCAGTTACACAGGTAAAAACTGAACACACGCACTACAGGAGAGGTTATTAAGCAAGATCTAAGAATCAAGGTTATCAACGAGAACATTAACCCTCTCTTTTCCAGAATAGAAAGGAAGAAGTAGAGCGAATGGGGCACATTGAGTCAAAGACTGGGTCCTGATGACTCCAGATGCTCTGATCCCCTGGGAGGTTTTGCTGGCTTGACATAATGCCATGTGATTATTGGAAATTATCCCCTTGTTCTGAGGAATTTGATTAGGTTCTGTTTGAGCAAAATTTAATTCCCTTGCCAGTAATTTGTTTCTCAGAAACATAAAAATCTATAATATTTTTATTCAATTAGTAGTAGGCTTATGCTACAAACAAATGGAAAACTGTGATATTTTAGAGGCAGCGCGTACTGCGCAGCTAGCAGCGACCTCCAGCATGGCCATCCCAGTGATACGAGAAGTGAAACAAAAGGAGATGAAGTACTTTGTCCAAAGGAATATACAGGAAGTAGAGAGGCATAAATGATTATTTATCTATTTTTATGTTTTTGAAAAATAATTTCAAACATATGCATATGTTAACTATATTTGATGCACAACCTACAAAAACTCAGAAAAATTAGTTGGCCAGCCTATGATATTTTGCAAGCTCTTGTAATTTCCTCCATACTTAGTCCACTGAATAATTGAAAAGCGTAGTCAAGCTATGATTTGTTGATGCTGGAAAAAGTCTATGACCAATAAAAAAGATAGAATATTCTAGACCAAAACCAGCAGTCTTCAGATGACAACTGTGACAAGTGAGCTCTCAGCCTTCTTCGTCACAACATGAAGGCAAGGAAGATTTCAAATGTGGACAAATCTCACTTGAGCGGTGGTGGGTCAGGGGCGCAGTGGAGAAGGAACCTGCTATGAAAATAAGTCCTCTGCCAGTCAGCTAAGAGTCCCAGGAAGCCACAAGCCCGGAGGACATTATGAAAGGACATGAAGGATTAGATGTATCTAGCAATTTCAGAAATGAAGAATAGGAACATCATTTGAATCCATAGGTGTGCTGACAAAAAGTTAAACTGGTCACCATGGTGCAGTCCATAATCCTAGCACTTTGAGAGGTTGTAGCAGAAATATCACAAATTGGAGCCCATTCTGGGCAACTTAACAACTTAGCAAGACCCTGTGTCAAATAAATAATAAAAAGGAACTGAAACTAGTGTTGTACCTCTGAGAGAAGGTCCTGTGTTGAATCCCTAGTCATGCACACAAAGAAAAATTAGTTAAATATCATTGACTCCTCAGGAATATGTTCTAAGAAAGAAATGGACAATGATGATGCTAAGAAAAGACTATGAAGACAATTTTTTATTTTAGTAACTTAGTAAGTTTTAGTAACTTAGATAGTAATTTTGAGTCATTATTTTTTCAATGTGGCATTGGTGCCATGAAACAATAAAAAACTTATTCTCACATTCCTTATCATCTATAAAAAAGTGATGATTTTTAAAAACAATGTAGGAGCTTGACTATGCTGAGTATTGATTAAAGTAAATACAAGTTTTTACATTAGAGCTACAACCTAGGCAGAGATAGCCTAGTTCTACATGGGATGCTCAGGGAAGCTCACAGGGTGCACATAACCCCACAGCAGGTTCTCAGAAGCTGGATCCAAGGGCCTGAAAGGGGCAGGGAAGCCAAGCGCCTCTGAGAATAGAATGCAGGGAAGGGAGGCAGAAAGATGAGGCTAGAACTATGAACTGGCTTTAAAAGGCTCCAGGGACTTTTAAGAATGTTGGATTTTTCCTCAACGACACTGAGAGGCTAGTTTCAAGCCAGAGACAGAAGGGCAAGATCAGACATGTATGTGTAAAGGTTAAGGGTAAGAGCATAGTATGCTATCACATGATACTGGTGACAAGTGATGGCAGCCTGGACCGTAGAGAAAGCTTGGGAGAAGTAGAAAGCCTCAAGAAAGATTTCATTTTCCAGAAAACAAATATACCTAGCAGGTGATTGTGTGAAAAATTAGTTAAGATGACTCCTGTTTCTTGTTTAAACAAAGATTGTTTTTCCCCAGTGGGATTCTGAGTACTCAGTGAAGAATGGGCCTACAAAATAAGGTCCCACACTTCACACAGGATGCTGAGCTTTAAATGACTCTCTCATACACTAGAGGAAATAGAATTGCTGCTCCAAGAAGTGTATGCAATCCATAAATGAGAGCCACAGTCTCAACCAATCCACAAGTGGCAGCCACAGTCCCATCTTAAATTTTATATCTGAAAAGTAAACAGTGCAATTAATTGTTTAAGGGAAGGAAAGGAACGGGAAGGGAAGGGAAGCTCACAGAATTTAAAGGACACCAGCATTTTTTTTCTTTTTCTTTTTTTGAGAAAGGGTCTCACTCTGTATTCCAGGCTGGTCTTGAACTCACTAGTGTGGGCCAAGCAAGCCTTGGACTCAGAATAATCACCCTGCCTCAGCCTCCAGAGTGCTGGGATTACAGGTGTGTGGCATCACACTTAGCTTTATGTGGTGCTGGGGAATGAACTCAGGGCCTTGTGCTTTTTCCACTTTGCCATTCCTCCAGCCCCTAATATTTAAGGAACAGAGAGAGGAGATTATAGAAGAGATCTAAAGGAAGTGCATAAAAATTTACTAACAACATTCCTATACTGTGTAACTATTTCTGCAGAAAAAATAATTTATTCAGCATTTGGAATTAATAAGTTCAATCATTCTGGGGAGCATATCAGCATTAGAAAGCTCCTAGAGAAAAAGTTCACTGACTTATTCTAGTTATTAGCCTCTCTGAAGTAGAAGTGGTAAAAAAAAAATGCTTCCCATTCTGTTGGTTCGCTCTTTGTTATGCAGAAACTTCTTAATTTGATATAATCCCATTTGTTGATTCAGGGGGCTATTTCTTTTGTATCAGGTGTCCAATTAAGAAAGTCCTTGCTCATGACTACATCTTCTAGATTATTGTGTCTTACCCTCCAGAGGGTTCACTGTTTTCTTCTTAGTATCTTGGTCTGTGATCCACTTTGATTTGACTATGGTACATGGTAATGGGTGTGTGTCTAGATTCACACTTCTACATGTGGATAACCGATTCTTCCAGCACCATTTTTTGAAGAGGCTATGCTTTCTCCAGTAAATATTTTTGGCTCCTTTGTGAAAGATCAGGTATCTAAGGGTACTTGAGGTTATCACTGTAGCCTCAGTTCAATTCCACTGGCCAACCTGTCTATTTTTGTGCTAGCACCGCATAATTTTTTATCACCGTTCCTTTGTAATGTAACTCGATGTCTGGAAACATAATGTCACCTGCTTTTGTATACAAGGAACTGAAGAAAAATAGACCCCTCAAAACCAAAGACCTGATTAAAAATAATGGGCAACTGAAATGAAGAAGTCCAAATGGCCAGCAAATGCACTGAAAGATGTTCAACATTCTTAGCCATTAGAGAAATGCAAATCCAAATATCACTAAGATATCATCTTACCCCAATGAGAATGACATATATGAAGAACCTGAACAACAGTTGATGCTGGCAGATTGCAGAGAATAAGGAACCCTTTTACATTACTAGTGGGACTATAAACTAGTACAACCACTATGGAGAGCAACATGGAGATTCAAAAGGCTGAAAATAAGTATACTATTAGATCTAGGAATATATATATATATATATATATATATATATATATATATATATATATATTCCATAAAGCCAGATAGACTTGAATTTTTGTAGGAAAATGGACACAACTGGAGACCATCATTTTCAGTGAAATGAGTCAAATTCAGAAGGTTACATAGTGCATATTTTCTGTAATATGAGAAACCCAGAATACTGACATTTTGTAGAACCAAATGGGTGTGACAGTGGGAGTCTGAGGGATGCGGGAAGGTGTGGGAGGGAAAAAAGTGAGGAGGGGTGGGGTTGTAATGTTGACATGATATATATGTGCAAAAAATATTCAAGCTCAATGTAACCATTGTACATTACCTGTACATACTAATAAAAATGGGGGGCCTCCCTGGCTGGATTAGTCAGCTTTCCTGTCACTGAGATACAATAATCCTCCCACACACACACACACACACACAAAAAAAACAACTTATAGGAGGGAAAGTTAAACTTAAGACATGGCTTCAGGAGATTCAGAACATGGTCAAAAGACTCGAAGGCAGTAACTTCACAATGAAAGCATGACAGAGCAAAGCTGCTTTGTTCGTGCCAGCTGGAAAGCCAATAACAGAGCCATGGAGGAAGAAACCCACTTGGTACTCCAAGCCACATTCCATGACCCACCCAGACACATGACCCAAAGAGGTTGAGATATTGGGATTAACAGTCATACCCTACCCCTTGTCAGCTTCATATTCAACATCTCCTAAATGATATTAATCTACACATTTGTAATTCTACCTAACATAGTACAACAATCCCATATACAACAAGAAACTCAATAATCTCTTTTCCAAGTTTACAACAGATCTAGCAACCACAAAAAGAAATTAGAGAGCCCAATCCCAAATCTCTTCTAGACTCAAGGCAAACCCTTAGATGTGAACCTCTATAAAAATCTAAACAAGTTACACAGTTCCAAAAGCGAGCACTACCAGAATATGAAAGAATCAGACCAAAGCAAGCACAAAATCCAGCAGGGAGAAGCCCTGTAGCTCCACACTTGGCATTCAAGGTGCACAGTGGTGAGGTACAGATGCCAGAGAGCTTGGGCAGCCCAACCCTAACGTCTGTGCTGGCTGAAACTCGTAATTCCCTTTCGGGCTTCCTCCACTCATGGCGGCCGACATTCCACGTTCCTGGCATCTCCCACTTCCTGGAGTCTCCACTGCACCTTTGGCTCGTTCCCCAGCTTCCACACACTGCCCTCTGCAAGGCTCCGTGCTCGGTCTCCCAAGCCTTCCCTGACATCTGAATAGGAGCATTCCTGAACCAAAAACTCTTGCATTCTCCAGCCAGTAAAAGCAGCACCACATAGACCAGTACTAGGTTCCCTTGCTGTGTGGCTACTGCAGCCTCTGACTACCTGGATGGTTACGCATAGGAAATCTATCCTGGGGTACCAATTCCCTAGGAGGCCCTTCTCAAACACACAGGCCAGTGTTTGTGTTGTGTGCCCTTGAGCTGGCAACAGATGAGGTCTTTCTGATTCTGATACATCTTTAAACTGTCTTTGTTCTTGCCTCTGTACAAATTACTTGCTTTCAATTCAATGATGCTGATAACTTTAGCAAACACATCTCTTTTTAGTTTCATACGTGGTTCCCTCTGTGCCAAAGTTTAAGGCTTTCAAATTTTTCTGCTTTGCTTTCTAGCCCCGATGTCATCATAAATATGGGTAAAAGCTGTCATCAGCACACAAGTCACAGCCTGAATATTTGGCTGTCAGCTGCCACATCTAATCTCAATGTCCTGCAAAGTCTCAGAACCTGAGCAAAATGTAGACAAGTATCTGCAAAGGTGTGATATACATGACTTCTACTCCAAACACCAAAGGAAGTCCTTGTTCCCAGCTGAAACCAGATGAGCCTGACTTTTCATCTTTGCATTGTTATTAGTACTCTGTTCTTCTAAGCTCTAACCAGAATCAGGCTTTGCTGGTAGCATTCTAAGGTTTTCCTAGTCTGCATCACCAAACTTTTCCAAACCCCTCCAGCAAACCAGTTCCAAAAACTTTAAAACGACACACTCAGGTACAGTGGTAGCCAAAGTTACAGTTCAGTGGCACCCCAATTTTCTCTATTAGTCAGCTTTTCCATCACTGAGATATAATACCCGAAAGCCACAACTGAAAAGTGGGAAGGTTTAATTTAGCTCACAGTTTCAGGAGATTGAGCTCATGGTTATCAAGCTCCAAGATAGAGATTCCATGGTGGAAGGATGTGGTGGGCCGCAGCTGCTCAGTTCAAGCTCGCTTTGAAGCAAAGCAGGAAAATAGTACCAGGGAGGAACGGATCAGCGACCCTCCACAGGACCCAAAGCCACAATTCCATGACCCACCCAGTCACACTCAGAAGAATGCTTTCCTAACCTGCTAGGCAATTCTTAATACAACCAAGTTGACATGTCAGGACGGACAGACTGTTACGCTTTTCTGAAACAAGGCCTTCACCTTCATTACTACACTGGCCCCTTCCGGGGCACTGAGGCCCACCGGAGCTAGGCAGACATGGCAGCTGGGGAGGGGCGCTACCCACAGCGCCACAACTCCTGGGAGTGCTGGTGAGAGACACAGATGGCAAGCAGGGAGATGAAGCATTCTGTTTTAACACAACAAACCTGACTCAGTCTTACAGAGGGTGGCAGATTGCTCTTCAAACTGTGCAAAATTAAATATAGCCAATTTCAAATATTTGTATGTTTTTGTCAACCCAATCAATAGCATTAAGTCATGGAAATTTATAAAACAGGAAGTCCCTTAAATGTGGGCACTTGTCAGGTTCGAACAAGGCACTGGAGGACAGGAAGGGAAAGTCATTCCTGTCAAGCAGAGTACTTGGAGTGAAGAGACCAGTGAGGGGCCCTAACCAGGAAGAAACCACACTCCCACCACTGGAAGTTCAGCAAGTATGGAATGAGAGTTCCTTGTTTATGCAGCTCTATGAAGCCTCCTGCCCTGCCCTCTGGGGACCACTTGCTGAGGGAGGGGGGACCAGTGGAAAGTGAAGACAGCAGGGCGCTTGTGCCATATCAGATCTCCATCAACACGCAACCCCAAAAGATCATGATGTGAGAGCTTTGTAAATCAACTCTTAGGGTTCTTGCCCCAGGGCAAATAGCACAACAAATTAATCCTTTCTCCATGAAACGCTGCAAACTTGGTATCTATGCTGAATTCAAATTGCTCATTAGCTCTGACATGCTCCTAATGAGGTTATAATGCCCTGGGACAAAGATCAAGCCACTAAGCACAAATAGCTAGGGATAGAATCACAGGAGGGTGAGATGAGAAGGACCTCACAGCAGTGACGCTCCACTGCGCTACTATCCACCTGGGCTTCCTGGCTTAGGTCTCAGGTCTTCTCTGAGTTTCTGCCTTCCTCAAGGGTGTCCTGGCCACACTGAAGCTGCCAGCCCACGGACTGCACTTTAAATGGCGAAGCCCCTGACCTCTTCTAACCTAATGGCCTCATCCTCCCAGGGAGGACACAAGGGCCAGGAGACATAATTGGAAGCATACTGACACTTCCCTGGGGCTAATCTGAGACAGTTGGGTGTTTGTCCACAGACTTGCCAATAAACCTGAAAACTATAAATAGAAGCATAGGAAATGGGGTGGCCAATCATCCTGTGTTTTGTGGTACAAAGAGTTTCCAGGAAATGAGATTTTCCATTTTAAACTGGGAAAATACCAGGAAAAAAATAAAAAAATTTCAGCCTACTAGGAGTCCTGTGAGTCCACTTAGAATATAGCAACAGAATTGTTTTCTTCCTGACCTTGTCAATCTCTAAATGGTAAGATCACGAAAAAACAGTGACAACGCCTTCTGCCCTGTATGTCTCGAAGAGCAGATGTGAGAGGGGGCTGAGGTTCTGTGGGGCCCTTGATCACCAGGGCCCCTCCAAGAGACAGTCAAGACCTTCTCAGAGAAAGACATAGAACAAGCATATCGCAAATACATAGAAATAAGTCTCATACAAGCACACAGGATTCTACTAACTACACTAATATCTTTTCATTTTTCTCATTTGAAAAAAATGCAAACAGGAAATAAACGGTAACTTACACAGATCACAAAATATTCCCTAAAAATGTCTTCAGTAAAAGCTCTGAAATGACAAGAAAAAATCTCAGGCTCTGCACAATCCAGGTTCGAAATGAGGATATACCTCTCAATTCCCTGGAATTTGGCCCACCAATATAGAGTAGAATAAAGAACAATTCAGAGGAAAAAGTGGAGAAATTTTTGGACTACTTCAGGCTGGCAGTGTATTGTTAAACCTTCTCAACAGAATGGTAAGATGCTTATTCCAGAAGCATTCAAAATGTGCAGTTGGTGCAATCCTGACCACAAGGTTCTCAGTCTCTGGAGTCTGCCTATTGAAATAAGATGCCAACATGGTCTGACTGAATTACTTGAGTTAATATTCATGGAGTTAGGACACTTAACACAAAGGAAGGAAATACGTATGGCTAAATATATACAATGCATTTGAAATAGGTAAAAGAGAGAACTGGAGACACTCAGCAATCATTACCTGGAAATTAAGGAGGGCAGAGGCAATCCTATTATCCATTATAAACAGCCAGCTGCTGACTTAATGGTAGTTTGAGTAGCATAGCCACGGAGTCCTTGCTCCAATATTAATAGGAAAGGTATTGTACGAATCCAATAGTTCATGAAATTAACAAGGAAAATGAACTGGAGTGGAGCAACTTTGCAAGTAATAGGAGGCATCAGCAATTGCTTCCCTGGAGCACACTGAGCACTTACAAGAGCCGGAGGAGAGTGTGTGTGTACCAATGAGAATGGACATTCCTGGAAATTTTTAATAATGCTCTTTAGTTTAAATGGATTTCAAATTCTCTGTTGGTTGCAAGCCTTTTAAAGAAGAAGCTATTAGCTCAAAATGTCATTAAGGGTCACACAGGCTACGAAATATGGTCCTATAGTACTGTCACTTGAGTTAATCAGTAGCTACCATAACTTTATGATTGGTAGACATTAAAATTATTCCTACATCACTTTTATAAAATTAAACATTTCAAAAACTAGGAAATAATTTTCCCTCTACAAGCCTCAATAGCTTGAATAACACACAAAGGCTCATTGGGAAGCAAAGAAGTTTGGTTGCATCCACTTACAAACCAATAGCCATACGATGAAAGCGCACGCTTTCTTCACAGACACTGCCGGGGACAATTCCACTGAAGCTGACGTTGACCAGACAAGAAGCTGGAAGAGTTTCCATGGAAGCAACGATGTGACTTCTATTTTTCCCAGACAGAGACCCATCCACATCTTCCAAAACTGCTGCATTTGGAAATGGAAATGCTACTAAGTTTGAAGAGTTTGCAAGTTTCAACTGGTTGGTCATCACAGTAAATCCCCCTATAAATGAAAAGACAGACTATTAGAGAAGGCCGCAAAACAATAATCACCACCCCTCTAAATTCAATGGAATTGTCCTTCCTACTTCTACAGTTTGATCTTTCATGCACTTCTGTCAAGGAAAGTATACCATGAAGGTTCCCTGAAGGCCAGCTTTGCTTGCCAGAGATGCTGAGGGAACCAAGCACAGCACTGGTCTGGCCAACACAAACCCCAGGAGCTAGGGTGTGAATTCTACCAGGGCAAATTTGTACTTCAGGGAACACTTGACCTCTGGGATACTATTTGAAATTATTTCTGACTGTTAGAGATGAAGGGGTGCATTGGCAAATGATACAGCCAACCACAGGTAGAGCCCAAGGGTGTTGCAACGAACGAGATTGTCTACAGAGCTAAAAATTATCTGAATTAAAATATCAATAGTATCAAGGGTGAGAAACTCTAACCTAGTGAGGAAACAGAAGCAGAGAACATTAATTTACTGAATATTAAACACTAATGGTTTTGAGCTCTGTACTTCCATTCCTCTACAGTGAGTCTAACCTCATCAGCGATACCTCAACTACGAGGCTTGTACTCTAAATATTCACCTTCAAAAAAATTAAACATGTGTATAAATAGTATCAGCAATGAGCATAACTCTAAGGCCACACTTCTGGCACGTTCTCTAACACCAGTGCCACATGATTCTTTGGTACTGCCAGTTTCGATCACTTTTCTGCCCAGGAAGAAATAGTGGACTGATTGTTTAATTCACAAATCCTTACCATTAATGCTTTCAAACTGTTGTATCACACACCTTTTGACACAAGAGGAAAAAAAGAAAAGATACAAAGAGATTCTAATGTTTTCATTCTGCAGAGCAGTAGAGCATGAGCGACTTCAGTTCCACCCCTGGCATAGTGTTTAGCTCACCTAGTACCACAACCACCTGCAACTCCTACTCCAGCTGCGTTGTGATTCTCCAAGCACAATGTGCTCATTAGAAAGCCCACTCTTTCACATGGGCTACTTCTCACAGTGTCAGGCTCTTGGCTACTGTTCTCCTTGCAAAAGTCCACTTACTTCTCAAAACTGCTCAAGAGACACCTCTGAGAAGTCTGCCCTTATGATCCCGTGGTCCAGTCCTTGACTCTGTGCTGTTCTCCAACAATGAACATATCACTGTAGATGAGGGATGAGCTTAAGCATACATTTTGGTACTGGAGACATAAACTATGTGCTTTCCATGTTTATAACCCCCGGGTCCATAATTAGAGTCTAAAATAGACTATTTCTAAGCAAATGAAGGTATGCTTTATTTGTTCAAAAAGGTACAATCGTACAGAAAAAGCATTAGCACTTGTGAGGATTTGTGTGATTTTTTTCAGTGTCTTATGAGTGATATGAAGTAGTAAGTTATTAAGAAACAGAAAAATTGCAACTTGAAGAGTTTATCATGAAGCATTGCTTATCGTTACTATTAATTTTTACATTCTTTAACTCAATGTCCGCAAATAAAAATAATCTTTGGCTTGCCTACATGGGAAAAGTAGAAGCTTGCTGATTATTCATTTAATTAAAAAAACAAACAATTATCTAAATTGGTGGTTCAAACCACAAGAGCATATTTAGTTGAATTACTCGTCTTGGCGGTTTACAACGATCAGACCAACGGGATTGCTCTTCCCTCCATTCGCCACAGCCTGAGAGTCCTCCCAGGTACTGCTCAGTACCTCTGAGATGTGGCTAACAAACAAGCAAGAATTCCTGCGGTTCTCTTTGTGCATACATCAAGCCCTAAACTAATGAAAGCAGTAAGTACCGAAATCCACGCTCTTTTGGGAGAGATTTATGCAGTTTAGTTTATGTACGTGTGTTTCTCCAACTAGTTTCATTTCATTCATTTTTATCAGTGAACTGCCAGGTAGGCACCAAGTTCTCTGCTACATCCAAGCAATAATTTGCTGAGAAAGAGGAGTGAGCGCTACATTTGTGGAGGAAGCTCAGATGGCACCACGACAGGACAGGGCGAGCACTGTGACAAGCAGCAGTGGGAGCTGAGGAGACCACTGTGCAGGGCTTGGCCCCCTTTAGAGTTGGTTGCAGGGAATCTGGTGACAGTTTTTTTCATATATATATATATATATATATATATATATATATATATATATAATCTTATAACTGCAAGAACTATTGACCACAACGACTCTGCCACCATTTATTGTAGTCATTTGAGTATTGGCCTTATTTACCAACTGTCTTGTCCATTCAAACCTACCCTGTCCTTGAGAACAGCCCGAACAGGTTGTGATGGCCACACAGTTGATGAGGTCAAAATTAATAAAGGTCGTGTTAGAAATCATGAGTCCCCATCTTTTGGGAGTTTTAATCCCAGCTGACATGCATAAGCTTTTCTGTGAAAGAAAAATAACAAAAATGTAAAAAATAATGACAATAATAATAAAATAGCCACGTGAAATATAGCTCATACTGTAAAGATAAAAATAATTAAAATAATAAAAACACAAGATATAGGCTAGGAGAAACTATTTGCAAATCATGTATATAACAAAAATATAAATCCAAATTTAAAAAGAAAACTTGCAAATTTCTGTAGTAAGAAAATAGATAACTCAATTTAAAAATCATTTTTTTAAAAAAAATCAAAACTTTTCAAAAGAGCAGACATGGATAGGGCTTAAACACATGTAAAAAACAGTGTTGATTGGGGCAGATCTCAGTGGTAGAGTGCTTGCCTAGAAAACACAAGGCCCTAGGTTCGATCCCTTAGAACCGTAAAATAGCTGGATGTGGGATGTGGTAGTGCACACCTATAATCACAGCACTCCGGAGGCTGAGGCAGCAAGATTGGCCTGAGTTCTAGGCCAGCATGGGCAACGTATTGAATTCAGGAGCAGCCTGAATTACAGAGTAAGACCCTATCTCAAAAAATAAATGAATAAATAAAAATGTTTACCATGATACTCATTGAGGAAGAGCAAACTATGACCACAGTAAGATGCAGTATTAAAATAGTGCTGACAGCAACTATCAGTGAGGATGAGAAACAACTAAAACTCACATGTTGCTTGTGGAATGACAAGGAGTCAGCCAATAGTTTGACAATATTTTTATAAAGTTACATAAAATCCTCTCATGTGACCCAATCAGCCAAACCCTAGATATACAGCTTAGAGAAATAAAAACTTACACACAGACAAAAAAATCTTACCTGAAGGTTTGTGACAATTGCATTTGTAATCACCAACTTGAAGAACATCTGAAAAGCCTTTCAACAAATGGATCCGCAAACAGAAGCTATGATACACCTATCCAAACAGCCCTACTCAGCAACAGCTAGGACTAAGGTACATAGTGTGACAATTGGGTGAATTCCCAACTGCATTAGAGAAAGGAACCACTCCCAGCGTGCCACATGATTTCACTTACATAACTAAGAGAAAGGCAGGATCCATAGCGACAGAAAGTAGATTAGTGATTGAGTACAGAGAAGGGAACAGAGGATGTGGCCACTAAGACAGAGCCCGAAGGAGCGGGGGTTGATGTAGCCATTCTGTATCGAGCCTGTGGCTGGCAGAGGTTACACAGATTCGTGCACGTGGTAAAATCCTAAAAGCTGGTTATTGAAAAGGTTAGTTTTACTATAGTTAGCATGGTTTTATAAAATGCCTACAATGAAAGAAACAAAAATTCTCCCAAAATTTTTCACAAAATCTCTTCAATAAACTCCATTAAGTCAGGTTACTAGCATCTCATTGTTCCATTTTCAAAGCAGTCGCATATCTGAGGACAGCTTGAGCTTTTCCAGAGCTGTCAACATGAGGAACAGTGACACAAGCTAAGCAGCAGCGGAAGACCAATCCCTGTGAGGATAAACTAACACAGAAATCACTGAAGAACTTAAGCACGAGCATTAGTAACATCCTAACAAATAGTCCAAAAAGATTGTTTAAAAATGAAGATGAAAAAATGTAAAAAAGCAGAAACAAAAAAATTGATACGAAACGTAAGGAAATGTCCTAGAAAAGCAGAGCAAAAACAGAGATGAAAAAAACAGGGATTCAAGATGAGGAAGGCGATCCAAGAGAGCCTGTATTCAAATAAAATCACTTTGTATATAAAAAGAAAGAAAGAAAAGAAAATACAAGGAAGATAATCATCAATTGAACAAGCTTTTCCAGAAAGGAAGACTGATTTTTCAGATTGAAAAGTCCTACGCAATTCCCAGCATGGTGGGTGGTCAGAACAAAGAGCCACACTGAAATTGCAAAACACAAGGGACAGTGACAAAGACTAAAAGCTCTCAGGGAGGGCTGAGGGTGGGTGGGTATAGCTCAGTGATAGAATGCTTGTCTAGCACATGGGAGGCCCTGAGTTCAAATCTCCAGTACTAAGAATAAAAACAAAACAAAGCACACACAAAAGCAATAAAGAAACTCCAGGGAGGGAAACATGAACAATAACCTGCATCTTAGTTACTTTTTCCCTGATGGGACAGAATAACCAACATCCACAACTTAAGGGAGGAAAGATTTATTTTATCTCCCAGTTTCAGGTCACAGTCCCTTCATACGTGGATGGCTGGAGATGGCAGAACCATATGGTGGGACTGGGGCTGGAGCTGGAGCCAAGTCAGAGCACTCAGGAAACCAAGATCCTCACGGCGGGGTGGGGCAGAGCTGAGTCTGGGAGGAAGGGGGAACCAGCACACCCCTTTCCATGTCAGTCCTGAAGTATCTGCCCCTTTTCGCTAAGTCCACCTTCCAACAGTACACAGTATTGTATCCATAGGTACAGGAGGATTCTGGGGGACACTCTAGATACAAACCACAACCCATAACGAATCCAGATCACAGTATCTTAGAGCTGTTGATCCTCAGACTAGAAGCTAGAAGACCAAGGAAAATCATCTTCAACTTTCAAGGCAGTTAGTTCCAACCTGCTATTCCGTAACCAATAACCTACCCATAGTGAGTTTTCCTATCCAGCTCAAACCACTGCCTTCCAGACGTCACCCTCCATTGTTTTTTTCCCCAAGGGAAATTCCATGGGCTGTGCTCTGACAAGATGAGGAAGTGAAGCAGGAGGGATCAAGACATGGAGACCAGGAGGAAGAGACCGAGGACCATAGGCATGAAGGGAATCTCCTGAATTGGGGCAGACAGACTCCAGACCCCAGGGCACACTAGAAACTCCTCCCACCATCTGCTCAGGTAAGGCACACACTTCCTGAGTTGCCACTTATTTGATCTCCATAGAAGAAAGCAGAGCCTCGAACCAAACATGTCACAGTTTCACAGTTTCTGCAGAAACGCATGTGTGTGAACACCAATAAGCAAAGGGTAGAATGTTCGTAAGACGGTTCAAAATGGAAATGATCAAAGACCTCTCCATAGTAAAAATTTAAATATTGGGGGTATAGTCATATAATGATGATTGGAATAATAGAGTCTTGCAATGCACAAAGTCATGAATCCCACGAAGTAACATGTTACATGCTCTGTGATGACATTTGTATGACAGTCAAAAAGAGAAAAAGTGATTTTCTCCCAGTAGGAGTATGGCTCATGCTTTCTGTGAGGCTAAGAGTAAAGGGACACTTCCTGGCCTGGGTGACATACATACAGCTGGTTTGCTTTGTAAGCATCCTTGAGTTCTCCTTTTGTGACTTGAGTACTTTGTCCATAAATCCTATATTTACATATAATACTTACTCTGAATGGTAGAACAAGCAGTAGAGAAAGTTAACATAGACTATAAGGTGATAAAGAAAGAATTTATTAATTTTAATTTTTTGAGCCAGGGGCTCACTCTGTAATCCAGAATGGCCCGGAGCTCACTGTGTGGCCCAGGCCAGCCTCAGATTCAGGGCACTCTTCCTGCCTCAGTCACCAGATGACAGGGGAGTACCAAGATGCCAGGCTTATTTTTGTGTGGTGCAGGGAGATTGAAACCAGGGCCTTCGATTGCTAGGCAAACCCTTTAACCACTGAGCTTTGACCTATCCCAAGAAAGAATTTAAGGCAGCTAAAGGTTTTTGAATCGCTGAGTTAGTTTGCCTGCTTAATGGTGCTAGTATAACAAATTTCATTAAAACAAGCAAACATGTTAAAACTTTCAGGTTAATAACTAAGACGATCATAACAGAATAATAACTTGCAGATGACAAGTTGTAAAAAGATACAATGCAATGTAAGAAAAACCAAATTAGGAAAGTACAAGAAGAGAAACAAAACAACAGTGTTGCAAAACTAAAGCACAAAATAAGACGGTAGGAAAAAAAGGCCACCACTAAGGGACACCTGCGTGTGGACGGCAATTATACCACAGGAGACCAGGAGACTCCGCCCAGGAACAGAGCAAACACCGCGAGCAGGGGCCTATTCCAGAATTTAAAGAAACAAATTGACAAGGTCTACCCTGAAGAAGGTGGGGCCACAAGTGGGAAGTTGACTCCCACAGAACTAGGAGGAAGATGGAAGCAGTTCTGCCAGCACCTATCTGAATAAGATATTTTTAAGTGTAACATCATCTACTCAAATAAATTCCAGTGACAACAGAGAAACAGCTGTCCTACAGCATATATTGCAAAAACAGAGGGACCACAGCGTAAATCCAGATCAGGCAATGTGTGAGTGTGGAAGGGGGCGCTAATCAGAATGCAGGGCCAGCAGCAGTAAACACCCTGCCCAAGAGAAGATGGTGGTGATATTACTGTGCATCTCCTTCTCATGCACATTAAAATTACCTTATCATCTCAACACAAAACCACAGAGTAGGACAGTACCAGCACATGTACAAACAGGCTTTTTATGGAGTCTTTTCTAATGATATAAGCTTCTAGAGTGTACTGGCTTTGAAGATAGGACTCCCAGATAAAAGGATGGTAGGAATTAAATCTACAATGGAAAGGCCAAATCTCCCCAAAAATCTTAATCCCCAAAAGAATGTTAGGCATGCGAAACAGAAGCTCCTAGCTCCATGGCCACAGAGCGGCCAGACATCCTCTCTATTCTTCCTTATTTTTTTTTCTTTTTTTAAACAACTGACCACTGGTCATAAGGCAATTCCAAGGACAGCTGAGACAGATATTAACCAAAGACTAAGGCCGACATTTTTGGTGGTTTTAATCCTAGAATTTCTCAGATAATTTAATGTGGTTTTTAGCACTTACTTTTTTATATTTTTGTAAATACGTAACAATCTTACATATCAAGAAAATAACAGAGGGTCAGTATTTGTTCACTTTGGTCCCTTGTCCCAAACACAATGCCAATAACAGTGCAGACTATCAATTACCTGATGATCAAAATGGCTTTCAAATTAACAATACACCTCAGTTTCCTATGTGAATTTTATTATTGTTTTTAATTACAACAAAATATTTGTACTCACTTATAGGATTCCGTAAAGGTAATCTCATTGATGTATATAATATACAATGATTAAATCAGGTAAATAACATTGCTACCTCTTCAAACATATTTTATGAGTTAGAAAACTTCACTCTTCCAGCTTTCTGAAACTTAGAAATGATTACATACCATGTCATACCACTGGCTTCTCTAACTTGAATTTCTTGTCCATTTCTTACCCTTTCTGTCCCTCTGACCTCTTGCCTTTCTCAGTCTTCAATGACAACTATTCCATTTCCTTCTATCATATCATCTTTTAGCTTTAAAAATTGGGTGAAAATATACAGTATTTGTATTTCTGTTCCTGGATCATATGCCTTAACAAGATGCTTTTTCTAGTTTCATCTACTTTGCTGCAAATGACAGAGTTTAATTTTTATGGGTGAATAATACTTTATTCTATCCGTATTCTACAGTTTCTTTGTTCACTCATTCACCAATGAACAGTTAGCGTGATTCCAAATTCATTAAACCTTATTATTTTCCCCATTTTATTGATATGGATAAGTGCAAAACTTAAGGTTTACATTGGTCTTGAGCATTCTGTGCACATACATATCTTGTCAAGGTGACAAGGCCTTCCCCGCTCTACTTTCAACCCCCAGCCCCACCCCACCCCCGTTCCTTTCATTTTTCACTTTAAGTTCCATGAGATAGTTGTGATATGATCTGGGTTTCTCATATCAGAGAGACCATGCAATGTTTCACCTGCTGCTTCTGACTCACTTCACTAAGCATGATGTTCTCAAGTTTCCTCCATTTGCCTACAAAAGCCTCCATGCTGTTGGACTTTACAGATGCATAGTATTCCATTGTGTATAAACACCACAGTTTGTGTATCCATTGGTCTGTTGATGGGTACTTTGGGGTCTTCCATATTTTAGCTATTGTTAGTTGTGCTGCTATGAACATGGGTACACATGTATCTCTGTTATGTGTTGTTTTAACTCTTTTAGGAATGGGGTGTTGCTGGATTGAAGGGGATATTTATCTCCAATCTTTTGAGAAAACTCCATACTGCTTTCCATAGGGGTTGTACGAATTTACATTCCCACCAGCAGTGCAGGAGGGTTCCTTTCTCCCCACAATTACTTTTAATAGCAGTATTGTATTCCATAACATGAATACACTACAATATTTTCAACTATTTTCTATGGCTGCATAGTTAAGTTCTTTTGTTGTTTCACTATTCTGAGTAATACAGAAAGAACATTCTCATACATACATTTACTGTAATTACATTGCTAGGATAAATGTAAATAAAATTTATGCTTGGAAATGAGATATTTAGCACAAAGTCATGAATGTTTTAAGAATCAGTACACACCACTGAAATGTTTTAAGTGGCTTTCATTATATGTATTTGAGATTTACATGGGATACATGCAGATAGCAACATGGTTCATCTGGGGGAGCAAATTAATCCTCAAGTCTTCTTCCATTGCCTTGTGACAAGGGAAACTAGCAGCTACTTCTTTAACAGAATTACTGCTACAATACAATTGTATTAATTATAGTTCTCACATACAATAGATTTCTAGACTTGTTTGAGATTGCAGAGAAAAGAGGGCATGGTGAACAGAGTGTGATTAACCGAGTAGTAGTTCCCCTTTCCCAAGCACTTTCTCGAGCGTAGCCTTCCATGGCAAATGCTACAGAGGGTGTCGCACGGGCACGAACGGCGGTGCCCTGAAGGCCACTTCACATGTGGTGTCAGCAGCTCAAGGTCGGGGAGGTGGGCACCTAACTGGCCCTTCCCTCACTCGCCACACAGGCGTGGATCTCAAGCTGGCATTTAGCCTCCCTAAGCCTTGGTCTCTGTTCGTGAATTCAGTAGTCCTAACTAGATCATCTTCCAGCTAGCAGTCAGCTCTCAGAGCGCATGGTACTAGGGTCTGGGTGACTAACCAGGGTCAAGACTTCTCCAGAACGAAGCTGCTCAGCATTTCCTAGCAGGAGACTCATCTCTCGTGACTCATGAAGGGAGCAAAGGGCCCCAGGCGTCACCGATTCCTAGTGACTTGGACCCAAGGGCTATGATTATTTTTGATTATCTCAAGATACGCATCCTTTGTCATAATTTAGATCTTAATTTATGTCACTGTCCCATTAATTATGGTGCCTACTTAACATCAGTTAAAACGCTGCAATGTTAATTTACCAGGACAGCTAGTTACTCAGTTTGATGGACATTTTGGGTTTAGCATCTATGCTAAGGTTATTTCGGATAGACTCAAGGGCCTCTAAGCCACCAGCATCACAGAACCTGAATCTGAGTACCAAACGTTCTTGAAAATTATGCAATTAAAAAGAAAAATCACTTCTCAAGGTTGTAACCCATTCAGAAAAAAAGAGAACTCCTGGGCCGCTTACCTGCTGGAAAGGATGGTTAAAAGGAGATCTAACTAAGATGAAGAACCAAATACACAAAATGTAGTTAATGAGAAAATAACTTCTAAAAAATCTTATCCATACCTATTAGCTATGGATAATTTCCGGTAGAAGCACAAGTATACAATTATCATTTAAATTTTAATGGGACACTACATGCCATGCAGGAGAATGTTCTTTTCATGACTCCCAGGAGTAACATGCATGTTACTCTTTACTTTCAGGGGTTTTTTTTTTGTTTTTGTTTTTGTTTTTGTGTTTTTGAGGCACATGGATCAAACCCAGCCTTGCACCTGGTAGACAAGCACTCTAGAATGGGCTCACATCCAAAGTTATTGTGTTAAAAACAACATAGGGATCTACAAATGGTCGAAAGCCTGAGAGGAGGGTGGCATGTGGATGCCCTTAAAAGGAGGACTGCAAGGATCACCTGGGAAACACACTTTGCCTAGTCCACACCTGGACCCCCTTACCATGCAGTGATGGAGAAATCAACTATAGTCTGAATTCATCATGGCGAAACCCACACTAAGACAATCACTAGAAAAATCACAAGCACAACCTCACTGTGCCGTAACAAGCTATGTGCATTTGTATTACCAGATTCAGCTTATTTGTAGGAGACACCACAAATGGAGTAAGAACCTGACTAGCAAAATATCAATGAAGCAGCTCAGCAAATTACAGGACAGGGGACATCATGGAATTACGTGCTTCCGCCATTCTTGTGAGGTCAGAGAAAAATGAAGCTAGCTTAATCAGCATAATATTGAGTTTAAATAGCTGCATGTTTAAGTTGCAAATAAAAGTCTTCAAGCTATTCGTGATTGTCATAATTTATATGCACTCATCACACTGAAACCCTAAGTATATTTTAATTTTATTAGAAACATCATTGTTACAAACAAAAAACCACTCTAACTCTTACCAATAAAATGCAAAATTCACTAAAGAATGATATTAAAACGATGTAGCCAGGCTCCACAGGGACCCCAGCACACAGGATTCTGTTTTGATGGACAGCCTAAAACAACCACACTAACACACGTACCTTGTGGGCAAAATGACCAAGTAATAAGCTGTCAGTAACCGAGGTATTTCCATCACTTTCCAAGATGTCAATCCCAAAATCTCTGCATGAATAAACTTGGAAGCTTTTCAGGTGAAGATTGCTACTTCTAAAAATCTATAAAATAAGAGCATATGTTATAGTAAAGGTCTGAGGCTTAATTTTTCTCGCAGACTTCCTGAAACTTCCTTAATTATTGATGAAGTATAATAGACATTCTACAGCATATTCAAGCAGCTTTTGTCCATCAGCATCAGCACATGCATCCCCCAGTTGCTGCGAGGTCAGCACTAGCTAGGACCCATTTGTCACACCCCCTTTGTACTTTTCATTTCTCCCTATTAGAATCAATGCACTAAGAAGGACAATATGAATTTTCTGTACATTTCAAATATCTCCGAGTGGCAAAATCACTCACAATTAATACAGATGAGTACAGCATCCAAGAACTCCAATGCTTAATATTTCCTTTGCTATGGTAAATACTAACTTACACAGTTAGAAGGTTGCAAATATAAAATAAACAATTATACATAACTTGATGGTATCAACATACGTTATATGCATATATATCAAGCTGGGTGACTATGCTTAAACGTGGGTCAAGTGGTAATAAAATTAGCATGCTTGAGTGCAAAGAGTCCCACTACTCTGGGAAACAGGGCTCTTCATTGTCACTGAACTCTGATATCAATCATGTAATTCTGGGAAAAACATTTAACTACCCAGAGGCCTTGGTTCAACCAGCTTTAAAATCAAGGCAGTGATCAAGACTAGCAATTAACGCAGGTAACCCCTTTGTCATTAAATAGTATGTTTGCAAAGGGTGGTTAAAATATATGAAATGTTTTACAGTGAGAGGCACATTGTCATCAATCGTCTCCACAACACATCCCTTCTTCTTGACCGTAATTAACTCGTCATTGTTCCCACTCTTCAAAGCAGCTGTCAAGGTCTTCTTTTATGACAGTCTGGTGACTGCTGCTTCCGAGTGCCACTCAACAGAAAGGCAGGCTTAGGAAAACGTGATGGTGTGTCCTCACCCACCTTAGTCACTGGATAGAATACCATGTGACTCCTGGCTCTTCCCAAAAGTCAAAATGGTCATCGAAGGACACCAAGGTGGCCATGACTACACAACTAAAGACTTCCAGAACTTCTCCAGAAAGTGACAGGAAGGATGGGAAAAGCGTTTTTAAGACCAAGGAGAGAACGTTCTGAGGGGAAATTAACAGCAATGCGTCTTTTACTGCATTAAACCTTTAAAGTCAGGCCTTCAGCATATATTTGATCACACCTTATATATCATAGCCTACCTGGAAATCTCCTACTAAGTAAGGCCATAATAGGAGATTTATTATGCCATCAGACTTTTATGTCTATCAGTCTCTTCTTTTGAAGTTTCCACTACGTATGCACTAAAATGTTTTATAAAATAATTTTGAAGAGTGTATTTGAACAAGAGTTATAAACTTTACTGATAACGTGACGACAGTCGTCAGTACAACTGTTACAAACATCTACCACTACACCCATTTGCAAATGCACTCACATTCAAACACAGCTCGCACCTACTATTTATTAAGGAACAAGCTGATTTTAAGAGAAAATAAAATAGCAAAATAAACCTAATCTTCATGTAGCTTCGTGTGCATACTCATCCTTCTTCCCTTCTAGAAGGATGACTTTGAACTTATGGAACTTGGTGAAAAGAAGGGTTTTTTTTCTCAAATTCTATTTGACATAGTAATTGAGAGAGCAGATCAATTGGCTGAAATTTAGTAGTTCTTACCTGCAAGACTTGACAGGTATTTTACCTCCTAGATAGTTTATCTACAAAAGGAATAAAAATGGTGCAACTTTCCCATAAGATAATTAAATGGCAAGGCTTCTAAAACAACTAGCTATAAATATCTGAAAATAGATATAAAGTTATGTTTATGCTCAATTCTCTGTTGATCATCACTAGTCTTCAAAGATATGCAAATTAACACTACAAAGTGACAATATCTTATACCTGCCAGAATGGCTCTTATCCAGGAGGAGAAATAAAAGTGTTGATATACAATGTTGATAAGAATGTAAATTAGTAGAGTCATTTTGGAAAATAATATGAAAGTTTCTCAAAAAAAAAACCCATAAAACAGAACTACTGTATGGTCCAAAAATCTCACTACTAGGCATGCGAACACCTGCAATTGCAGCAGCATTTCTGATAGCCAAGAAATGGCATAAGCCCAAGTGTTTCATGGACGAGGAGTCCACACAGCAGCCTGCCACGCGGGGAACAGACCTGTCATCCCAGCACCCGGGGAACCAAGGTACAGAGGCTACAAGTTCCATCCTGGCCTGAGCAAAGTAGTAAGATCCCACCTCAAAACAAAACAAAGCAAAATTAGAAGGGCCTGGGTGTAGCTCATCAAGAAAGTCCAAAGATCGATTTCCCAGTATTGAAAAAGTAGAAGGAAAGAGGAGGGGAGAAAAGAGGGAGAAGGGGAGAAAAAGGAGCGTTTCTATCTAAAAAAAAAAATCCTGACATTTGTGACAACATGGATAAACCTGCAGGACACTGTATCAAGTGACATGAGCCAGACACAGGCTACATCCTGCCACTCACAAGGGCAACCCAAAAAGTCAAGCTCATAGAAACACAAAGAAGGAACCACTACCAGGGGTTTGAAGCTGGGGAGTGAAGGCTAGGAGGTGCTGGTCAGGTTCCGAGAGATTAGCTGCATAGTACAATGACTACCGTTAGTAGCAACCTACCTACCATGTTCTTGAAAATTGCTAAGCAAATACATTTTGAGTCTTCATCATAAAAACCTCTATGTATACTAGGTGTCTTAGTTACCTTTTCGTTGCTGTCACTCAATACCCGACACCCACAAACTTAGGAAAGGAAAGGTTTATTTTAGCTCACAGTCTCAGATAGTCGCAGTCCATTCAGAGGCAGCCAGCCACACTGGAAGTACGTGGCAGAGAGAGAGGTGGAGGCAGCTTCCCCGAACAAACAGGAAGACAAGCTGAGGCTAGTTGAGACTAGTCTCCGCCCAGTAATTAGTCCCTCCTGCATCCAGGTGTGGCCACTACACACCGTTAATCCTAACTTAACTGCAATCCACCCCTCCAGACCAGACCCCAATCCACCAACATCACATGGTTCCATTAGAATACATGAAACTTTTGGGGGACACTCCAGATCCTAACCACAACATTAGGCAATGTCTAATGTATATGTGTTTTCAATGTATATATATATTTCCAAACATGATGTTATGTATGATAAATATTTTTCAATTAAAAATTAACAAAATGAATCCAATGACTAAAAACCAAGAAATTTGTTTAATGAGTAGAAGTACCCATATAGTAACCATAACACTAATTTTTAAATGACCAGAAGCACTAAAACTTCATAAAATTTAAGCACAATGTACTTTTGATGATACATAAGTACCTACTGGGTTTCATAATGTTATGATTTCCAGAGAAACATCATTATAAACATTATCAACATCAGTCTACAATATTTTAATCATTTTTACTAAAAGTCATAATAATGTTATTGAGCATTTGTGAAGATCTGAATACTTTACATTTAAAGATTTATTACCTTACCCCTAAAACACTTGCCATGTTGGGGGAAGAAAATTGTCAATATGTTTTCTGTCTTGAAATACTTGTTTAGAATCATCTTATTGTACAATAGAATGTTAGAACTGGTTTCTCATGTCTCACTGGGATTCAGTCAGTATTCAGGGCTTTATTTAATACTCAACTTCGTCCATTAGGTAAAGTTGCTATCTTCATCTCACAAATGAAGCAGAGAAGCCAGTGGGTTTTCTCCAAGGACACAACAGGAATCTGGCAGGGACGGTTGAGGGGGTATGTGGCCACATATGCGGAGGCTGGCTTTCTGGATGTAGCTTCACTGAGATCTTATTCACATACTGTACAGTTTATCTACTTAAAGTTTATAATTCAATGATACTAGTACACTTACACATGTATGTAAACATCAGCAGAGTCAGGTTTAGAATTTTTTTAATCAATTCAAGAAGTCCTTACTCTTCCAGCTATCTCTCCCACATCACTGCCCATACTCCAGCCCTACACAACCATGAATCTCTCTGTCACACCTCCCTGATCTGGGCTCTCACTTGAAGAAAACCACATAGGCTATGTGTCCCGTGATTTCTTTCTTTCACTCAGCATAATGTCTTCACGGTTCATCCATGTTACAACATGTACTTCACTCTTCTTTGGGATGAATAATATTCCATTGCACTTACATATCACACATTATCTATTTGTCTACTCATGAACATTTCGGCCACTACGATTAATGATGCTGCTTTTAGCCCTTGTGAACAAGTTTATGTGTGGACATATTTTTCATTTTTCATGGGTGTATTCCTAGGAGTAAAACTGATGGATCATGTGGTAATGTTACATTTAATTATTGAAAAATTGCCAGAATGTCTTCTGAAGTGGCTAGAACATTTTAAGTTCCCATCAGTAGTGTTTAGGGAGGGTCACAATTCTCCTCCACACTTTGTCAAACAGCTGGTATCATTTTTGTCCTAGGAAACCTAGCAGGTAGGAAGTAGTATATCACTGAGCTTTTGAGTCATATTTCTGTAAGTACCAGTCACCTCAAAAATTTATTCATGTGATTAGTGGCTATTTACATAATTCTTTGGAGAAATGTCTATTTAGATCATCTGCTCAGCTTTTAGCTGGATTATTTATCCTTTCATTGTTAATATACAACAAAAACTGTAATGTTTATCAACATGAAGTGCAAATTTCATACAAGATATATGATTTGCAAACACAGTCTTCCATTCTGTAGGGTGTGTATTCACTGTTTGATGGTGTCCTATAAAGCAATACACTGTTTAAATGTTGGTAAAGCCTAGTTTATCTATTTTTGCTTGTGCTTGGTCATTGCACAGAAGAATCCTTTGCCAAAATGCAAATAATGAGCATTTATTCCTTAGTTTTCTTCTGAGTGTTTTCTTTAAAGTGCATAATTTTTGTTCCTGCGTTGTAAACATTACCTATTTCATGTTAATTTTTATAAATATTGTAAGGTGAGAATGAAAAATGATTCTTATTCTTTCCTTTCTTTGTTTGGTTGTTTTTCGGGCAGTTCCATGGACTCAAGGTTTACATGGAGTTACAATTTCGGCCTTTTTTATTTTTTATTTTGAGACAGGATCTCACTAAGTTGCCAACTTTCCCAGGCTAAGCTCAAATTTGAGACTGTCCTGCCTTGGGTGGCCAGAGGGCTGGCATTTCCTCTCATTGTGAACCACTCACCACGCCTGGCTCCAATTTTACTCCTTTGCATGAGGCTATCTAGCTGCCTAAGAGCCACTTGCTGGAAGGCTGTCATTTCTACTACGGAATTATCTTGATACTCTCAAAATCCTTTTACTTTTACCTTTGAGATTATTTTAGAGAAAACTATTTTTTAAATCGCACAATATAAGATTATATGTGAATCAATTTCCACCTCATAAATGTCAAGTGTTAATGACATTATTTGACTTTTATGATTTATTAAACTTGGATGTGTAAAAGTTTACTCAATAGAGTTTCATTTTTTCTCAGGTTTGCCATTTCTGACCATTGGCATTGAAAACCTGGCCTCACTCAGCATCTTTTATTTCTTCACGTGACTTCCTCTAGAGCAGGGTCACTGCTGAACCGAGAGGTTAAGCTCCAAGGCACGCATTGTGTGTGCACGTGACTTGCCCAAAAATGCTTCCTCTCTATTTGCTACTCTGTGTCAGAACTGTTTATGGGAAACCACACACTTTCTAAAATGAAATGAAAATAAAATGCTAAACACAATTGGGAGTCTTCTTAACATACTGGATGGCATAATTCACCACCATTTTCCTCGAGTTGGGTGTATAAAATGAATGGCTTTTCAATTTTGACTTAATTCTTGGCTTCTATTCCATTTTCTGAATGTTCTGCAGACATATTTCATCACCTGTGTCTCCCAGACTTCAGCTCTCTAAGTACAGAGGACAAAAATATGTACAGCATCGATAGTGACACTGGATAAATTCTACATTGCTATTAACAGTGAGAGTGAAAAACTTTCTTATGAGAAAACCATTGTAGTATTTAAAAGCAAATATATATGAATCTTTTTTTCTTTTGAGGAAAAAAAAATAACAAATTCAACTTAGTGACTAAAGTAAGAAGGGCAATTTGAGTCAAAATTGTTCCAACGACAAGCCAAGTTTTCTTTTTGTTAGAACTGAAGCATGTGCTATTCTGGACAGTAGAACATCAAATGCACAATATTTGTGTCTGGATTTTGTATCTGGCTGTGCTACCAATCAATCGTGTGGTGCTTGCCAATTCCCTTTACTTTGTGAGCCTGAGTCTATCACCTGTAGGTGTTAGCGGGCAGGGAAGAACAGATGAATTCTAGGATCCCTCCACTCATACACCTGCAGACTTCTGTTCTCTCTTGGGGCTGCTGAGCAGTCCCATATAAGAAACGACAGAACCTCAGGTCACTGACAAGAGATGTGTGCTTTCAGCAACTGTTCCGCGCGCACTAGCGTGTCGTGGCTCTTTAAAACTGATTACATTACAATGCTCTCCTCAGCAGCAACCCATTCTCCTTTAAACAGAGATACATAAAAACTGTCAGGAGAAAACAAGTAAAAAATATTAATTCTTTTAAAAAGTAAAGAAACTTACCCGGACACCACCTGCACTTCCCCAAACCGTGAAGTTGTGCAACAGAGCAGGGCCATTGTCAGGACCCCAGGGTGGCTGGAACTTAGGGTATACAAAAAGACCATACCTTAAAAAGTGGGGGAAAAAAAAGAATAAGATTAAGTCAATTGCTATGCTTCTTTCTGCTTATTCTCGTTGTAATTGTACAAGTTTTTTTTCTTTCATTTTTAAGGTCCTTACATTGTACATATTTCTTGGTCACCATGTGACGATGCTTCAGTACACCCTACAATACGGTCAAATTAGGGTCAGCATACCTATCTCCTTGGGCATTTATCAGTTCTTTGTGGGGAGAACATACAAAATCTTTTCTTCCATCTTCTTTTTGGAAGGTATAGCATGTCTCATTACACACAGTCATGCTAGTTTGTGACAGAATTCAGACATCAGAATTCACTGCCTCTGTTGAAGTGTAGCTCAGCCCCTGCGGACCAGCCTTTCCTTCCTTCTCCTGGGATACTGCCTCAGCAACCACTTGTACATCAGCTTCACACAGAAGTGAACGCATGTGGTCTGTGTTTCTCCGGGCCTGGATTATTTCCATAAACATAATGTCTTCCAGGACCACCCGTGTTGTCACACTTGAGAGAATTTCAGGGCTGAATAATAACATATATACACATATATATATAACCATATATATATATATATATATATATATATATATATATATATATATGTGCATGTATATGTTCTACTCTGTGTATGAATATGTACAGTTTTTATCTACTCATCAGCTAATTGACATGAGTTCATTCATGAGTGTAAACAATGCTATATAACACGGGAGTGTAGATGTCTTGTCAGTGGGCTAACTCCATTTCCTCTGGATATGCAGCCAGTAGTGGAATCGTTGTATATTAAATGGGACTTCCACTTTAATTTCTTTTTAGGAAACATCCATACTGCACTCTCCATAACGGCTCTACCAACTTACAGACCTACCAACAGTATATGAGTTTTTCTTTTTCCTACATTCTCACCAGTACATATCCTTTGTTTTGTTTTGGTTTGGTTTGATTTTATCCATTCTAACAGCTAGGGGATGGTTTCAGCTTGCATTTTTCCATTAGGGTTTTGATTTGCATTTTTGATGGTTAGTGACTTTAAGCATTTTTATATACCTTTTGGCCATATGTCTTTTCTTGAGAAATGTCTGCTTAGTTTTATTGCCTATTCTCAAATTGGATTATTTGGTTTATTGCTATTAAGGGACTTATACATTCTGGATATTAATCTCTTATAAGACATGAAAATAATGACTATGGAAGAGTCTCCTCTGTCCATCATAGCTCATTGCTCAGCCTGTCCACTGGGTCACCTTCTGTGACTGGCTATTAGACATTAACAGAGGGCAGAGTGCCATGCTCCATGCTATGCCAGCAGCCCTCTGCCTTCTTCGCTCTGCAGGGAAGTGGGTGTGAGCACCTGGAATCCCATCGCTTTGTGTACTCCTACATGCAGAGTCCCGTCACTGTGCCCTCCGGCCTGCACGGTTCTCGCTTCACATTCCAGGACAGAGAAGCTAGAAGGAAGTTCCTCCCGCGCATGCCCCACACCCCCTCACTGCTTGGCACTTGTTCCTCGTCTTTGTTCCACTCGTCTCATCATTCGCTATTGTGGCTATTGTGAGTGAGCCACATAACTAGAGTTCTACTGTCATCACATTTTGCAATCACCGAGTTCCTATTTCCTCAATTATTGAGTCTCTTTGATGCACCATGTAGATCATGTCTAGTTTTCAAACCAAACTTTCAATGTATATGCATCCCTACTTCACAAATAGAAAACCTCAGTCCTCCAGGATGTGGCACATGCTAAGCAAGTACCTACCACTAAGTTATACCCCAGATCAGGAATTGAACTTTTAAAGGAAGAAAAAAGGGAGTTTACTAGAAATGGAGTTATTATTTGAAGAAAGGCCTGGCTGGCTCTGAATTCAGCATTTTCCCTGTGCTCCTCAAAACTCTATCCCAGTTTCTTTCCCAAATCCTGACTCTGAGCAAACGGGCCTGCTATCCATACAACAAGCACTTCGAACACGTCTCATTTTCATGTAGTAAACAAGACACAGTCTAAAGCTCTCCTCCACGGCAACCTCTCCGCTGGGCTCCAGAGCCAGGCCCACTAGGCGCCCAAGGGCTTGCGCTGCTGGCCACTCTCAACCTCTCGCAAACGGCATGGCTCCACTGCATTCCTCCTTCTAGCCACAAAGGACACGTGCCGCCCTACTGCCCTGTCAAGTGGTTCCTTTCTCTTCTTTTCACCATCAAAGTTTATGATTCAACATACTTACAATGGCCAAGGCAAAGAGGTGGCTTACGTGCCCACCAACCGATAAATGAGGGGGAAATGTGGCTTAAATTTACAATGTGTTATTGCTAAACCAGTGTAGGAAGGCAGTTCCACTCGGGGCAACATGAATGAAGCTAGAGAGAGGACTCTGCTGGGTGAAGTTAGCACCCCAGGAGAACTGACACTTAGAGACTATTGTGTACAAAGTGTCTGTCAATGGCAGAGGGCAGAACAGTAGTTGGGAGGCACTGCCGGAAAGAAGGTATAGGCAAAGTTTAGAAAGTTCCAGTTATACAAGATGAGTAAGTCTTAGAGACATACAAAACAGGAGGAAAATATTGAGGAATGAGGAGCATGCTTGTAGCACAGCTGGCAGGCTGGTTTCCCAGGTGTGTAGTTATCTCCATCCTTAGCAAGTCTGTTGAGCTAAGTGTGTAGCTTTTTGTATAACAATTGTATTTCAACAACGTGATTTCCAAAAATATATGCATTAAAGCATCAACAGATCTCAAACAAATGCCAAAAGTTGTGTTTTCTTTATAAGCGCTCCACAGAAAACTGGTGAAATTGCCATCATTTACACCTGAAATGTCAGCAAATTTCCTCAAAATTACCTTGTGCAGGAATCTGCAGCATTCCCGGCAAACGAGAGGAGCGGGGCTTGCCATGACTGGTGGGTCACAAGGTGGAAGAAGTAACCATAGCCAGCAGCGCGCACTCGGTTTCCCTAGAAATTAAGGACAGCTTAAAAACAAGTTTCTTGAAAAAAAAGTCTATTATTCATGCTTTCTGCTTTTTTACTTACTTTCTATACACCAGACCTTCCTGGGCTCCTTTTCCCCACCAGGAGGAGAACAGCCCCCACTTCCGTCCTCAAGCAGCGTGGTGTAGGCTGTTCCCTGCCCATCTCATCAGCTAGTGTCTTACTAGAAAGCCTACTGCTAAGCTTCTGCGGGGAGGTTCCTGGGACGCCCAATTTGAGCCTCTACTCCACGGTCTCTGCAAAGATACACTGTAGCTGTCCAAGGCAGAGGCACATCTCAAAGCCAAGGCCACCAGTGTCCTTTGTCATTGTTGGATAAAACAATGATTTTGTAAACTGAAGGTCACATGTTAGACTAGCCACACTTTAGCTCTGAGACACAGAGATGAGCTCAACTATCACCTCAATCTCTTCAATATACTCTTGTTTCACTTACATTATTGTTTTAATATTTCTCTATAGAACTGGTTTAAATGACTTACTGTCTCCTATGTGTCCATGTAAAAATCTAAATTTCATATTCAATCATATAAATTTGGTAATCTAATTCTGATCAAACTAAATACAAAGAGATCCTTATAAATTTATGAAATATCTATATAGTAATCTTTATATTCATTATTACATAACATACATAAAAACAGAATAAAAAACTGACTTCATAAAAGGTCTGATACTGTGCGCAGATGCATTGTCCTTGGCCCACACAATGCTTGCAAAACACTACATTTTTAACATTTTAAAATTAGGAAACTTAATGCAAAATCTACAGTTGAGCCCAAGTTCCCAAAGCAGGGCCAGGACTCGGCTGGGGATGACGGGGTCCGCCTCGCCGGACTGTGGGTCCTCTTGCCGCACGGCCTTCCTGCACACTCATCTATCTCATCGATGTTACGTGCTCAGCCGCCCAGGCGCGGACAACTGCACCTTGCCTCGGCAGGAAGGTTCAGGGCGTGCTGGCTGCTCGATGGAACCTCTTGCTTACCCTGTCCCGGACTGCACCTGAGCGCCCTCCGTGACTCATTCCTGCATCTCAGAGGAGCCTCAGCCTACTCTGCTTTCTCCTCTGCAGGGAGAAAGAACTCTGATAAAGTACGGCCCTTACCAGGCTTCAGCTATTAGTGAGCACCACTAGCGAGCAGAAGGAGGGCAGAAGGAAGGCCCAACCGAGGAGCTGCTGTACTACTGCCTACACATTTGTTCCTGGGAAGCTGGCCCTGGGCAAAGCTGTCCATGTCCACCTGGGGAACAGAAGGTGTAGATAAGATTCTCAGCCTGGCTCAGGCCACGCCTGCACCATTCCAGCAAAGTGAACCACCGAGCCGAGCACAGAGTTCATCCCTGATGATGTGGGTGTTCGATGTGGCCCGGCTGGTGTGGGACAAAGAACACTGGTGTGCCCTCCCTCTACGTAAGTAACATAACCCCAACGTGGGGCTCAAGATGCTGGCCCCGAACACTGGCCTCAGGGCACAGAAGAGAGAAGAAAAGGGAGAGTCCTGTCACTGTGCCACCCAACCAGGCGTTAAATGTATTGCTGCAAAAACACCCCTGCAATTGTTTCTCCTCCCAGGGCTCACGGAGCGTACGTGAGTGCCTTCTCTAGACCATTTCTTTCATTTTAGTGTATAATAGGGTGGGGTTTCAGATTTAGCAAAATGAAAACGTGGAGTTCCCAGTGGTATTCAATTTTAGAGTTGAAAGTTGATTTTTTTTTTTTTAGTATTAGTATATCCCAAACTCTATATGAATCACACTCATACTAAACACTTATTTGTGGCTATCTGAAATTTAAATCTGGCAAGTTGGGCTATGTTTTACCTGAAGGCCAAACCCTAATGGTACACTTGACTTCCTAGGCCCTGCTCCCAGGTGTGTTCTGTCTCAGTAAGCGGCAGTGGGAAAGTGAAGGGGTCAGGATGGATGGCTGGGCTGTATTTTACCCGGCAGTCCAGCCCTAGGGGTGCACACAGCTTCCAAGGCCCTTCAACCAGGTGTGCTCTGGCTCAGTAGGCAATAATGGGAAAGAAAAGGGGACAGTATTTTGTACCTTGAATACCATGAGTGTTCTCTGGTGGTTCTGATGAGGTAATCTCTTACCCTTGAGGTCTACTTGTCTAGAAGTGACTGAGATAGTAACACTAGGAACTCCAGTTGGCCAGAGACTTGGAAGATGCACAAAGTGGAGAGAGAGACACAAGAAAGACCTGTCCCCCTGGTGATTTTGCCATGACCTGCACTGAGAACATCCTACACAGGGAAACTGCTGCAGAAAACAAAAGGAAGAAGGACACCTAGAAACTCAGCGTGGGACTCTGTTACCAGAGCTCCAGCAAATAGGCTGTCCAGCTCAGTGCTACCCCTACGATAGGTCATTTTCTTTCCCTTAGAGATATTTATATTTTAAGTTTTGAATAAGCATCACGGTAATAATACTCATAGCAAAAGTTCATACAGTAAGCACTATAGTCCAATTACCAGATTCTAGAGTTTCATTTATCTGCACAATTCTGAGTCATGTGTTTTTATTACAATTGTCATAGCAAAGAAACTAAAGCTCAGACACACTGAGTAACTTTCCCAAAGTCACAGAACAAGCAGTTTTCAGAGCCAGCTCCAACCAAGCCCTAATTCACAAACATACGAGATTGTAGTCTAACAAAAACAGAGGCCGAACCCAGAGCCAGGATGCCAAAGGGCAGAGTGCAGTTGAAGATACACCAACAGTGGAGTACAAAGCAAAGCCCTATGACTGGACTCAGGGCAGAAGAAGCCCTTGCAGTGCCCTCCCCCCACCCGTACTGCTGGGCAAAACATACTGAATAATATCCTCATCACAAATCAATGTATCAGGGGCATCCAGGCAGGGAATTGAACTGTTTAACTATGCCAGCTCCTTCACCTATGTGTCTATAATCAACCGGAATGAAGCAAGCTAACACTTGCAGGCACCTGGTAATTAGGTTGAAAAACTGGGGTCGTATTTTTGATATTGCTACATAAATATAGATTTCTCCAAAGTTAACATTTTTCAGGTCAGAATTAACTACAGAGGTTTTTTTTTCACATCAAAAGCACAGAGAATATAAAATTCCTTCTACCTTCATCAGGGAAGGTAGTAAAACTGTGTGCCTGGCCCAGAGTGCACACAGACACACATGCCAGGATGAGAGATGTATCCCAAGAGGAGCCGGAGAAAGACATGGCCATCTGCCGTGACGTGCTGGGACCCCAGAACCCCTCCCCCACACTCCTTCACTATGCCACTCAGACCCTTTCACACATAGCTGTTCTCAATTTAGGTCGAGTAAACACATGACATCCTAATAGCTTCAGTCATTCTACAGTAATATTTGTATTGACTTTAAATCCTAAATGAAAGAAAAATGCTCATCATATTAACATCTGAACCTGGGAGACACACTGGCTGTCACCATGTAGCAGCAGTCCTTCCAAAAGAAGACCTAAGGTGACCCACAGTGACCCATCAAGGAATACACACGAGTGTGGATGCGTGTGTGCATGAGCACACGCACGCACGCGCGCGCACACACACACACACACACACACACACATGCACCATAGCCAAACAAGTTGATATGATAGAAAAATGTGAAATAGAATTATTTTTAAACCAGTAACACTCAATTCCTTGCCTGCTGCAGGAGGAGGGAGAAACGGTCCAAAGCCTCCAGTCACTGAGGAGTGCAGGTCAGGTGAGTTCATCCCACGCTGGATGCCTAACCACTGAGCAGTCTCCAGGCCCTGGTCAGGACACCCACCCACGCTGACACAGTCACTGTGCTGTTCTCATCACTTGAGCTTGTCATTTACTATGATCCCAAAGGTGCTCTTACTCTGGGTACCTACAAATAGGCAGCCATTCTTAGTTACAAGAAATTATGCTCCCTTTGTGGACAAGTTGGCCTTTTCCCTACTGCACTTCATGATTTTAGATTATGAGTAGCTCTCCAGTTTCCTGGGGCCATTTACCCTTCTAGAACCTGCCTCACTTACCACATGGCACACAGCAGAAGGGACTTCTGGACACCTCTGCGTACAAAGTGAGATCAGACTACTCAAGATGCTGGCACAACATCAGGGGATCAGGGCCACCCGTAAGACACCATGCTGTTAGGGCATGTAGTTCAGTACAGCATTTGTCAACCAAGGATAGCCAAGGAGTGTCTGAAAATGTTCAAAGACATTTTTGATGGCCACAATTCAGTGGAAGGAAGAAAGTTTTAGTGGCATTTAATGAGTGGAGACCAGGTGTATGATTACACAAAGGACACAACACTGCCACAAAAGATCATTCAGCCCCAGATGTCAATTCTGTCATAAGTCGTAAGTTAGTCTACAGTCCACATTGGAGCCACAAGCTGTGAAAATAACTTGTGCCTGCTTGTCAGTGTCCTATCTCCCAATGTGATGGAATTTGTATTTCTAACAGCAGGATTACTGTGAGTTTGAAGTCAGCCTGGGCTACATAGTGGGAGTATGAGCTTGACTACAGGGCAAGACTCTGTCTTTAAAAAAAAAAAAAGATCAATTACAGATACTTTAATAATCTTTTATGACAATCTATTCTGGCATTATTCATTTCCAAAAAGAACACTGACTAGCATTACATCAGTTATCATAATTCTTGCTTGGTGTTAGAAAACAGGATTTTCAGCTTTATGAGGAATCTATCAATGAGTTGGTAAACACAAAATAGCTATTGAACATGCATGGATACACAAAGCAATACCAGAGCCACGATTCTCAGTCATGGCTACACAGCTCAGCTAAAACATTTCCCAGCACAGTACATGTTAAGCACCACCTTTCAGACAACCTACAGCTGGCAGTGAGCTCCACTGCACACAACCTCAACTATGATCACATCCATGTGATGCATAGCAAATGGGAAATGCAGGTCAGAGAAGGGGGCTCCTCCAACACCAGCCCTTTCTGCAATTCTATAAACAACGAGAATGTGTACACGCCTCTATGTCATTACTGGTGAAATCTTAGCTCATTACCAAGACTCTACCAGATGAACAAAGTTTCCAGCATTTCAAAAAGATATTCCAGGAGCCGCATCGTCGTTCAGCGCCACTATTAGCACCAATGATCTGAAAGGATGTGTGTGCAGTGATCAAAGAGATTTGCTAAATCATCTGCCACAGGGTTGTTGGCTTTTCTGGAACATTTAAGAGATCTCACATAAACACTTTTCCACTTCATTGATAGTTGGTCAGGAGAATGCAAGTTTGGTTCTCTGTTAGCTGATAAGGCTCACTTTTTTAAAATAAAGAGAGCACATCAGCAGTCAGATCACATTACTCTCCAGGTCTTTCACTCTCAGCTCCAATTGGGTATGCTAGGAACGATTCAGGAGGAAACCACATATTTATGCAGGCAGCCAGCAGCTTGTGGAGAAGGGTTTAAGGCAAGCAGGGAATTTTGTGTGGAAATCAATTCTTTGCGGAAGTCGATGTATTATGGACATTGAAGCAAGAGAAATTCCAGAGAGAAATTAACTGCCCAAGTAAGCCAGCTCCTTGAGGTATATGCTAGTCACTGAGAAAAAAAAAAGTGAGTTAACCCTTCGGGCAGCTCTTAAATATGCATTACCTATTGAGTGGGGAGAGTTAGAGAACTGAGCCCAGGCCTTTAAACACAGAATTCCTTACGAAATTGATTCACAAACCAGAACAAATTCCCCTCAAATTAAATGGATTTCTCCAAAGGGCTCTTCTTCAGGATTTTTCCATGGACTCCCTTAAACAGGAGTCTGCTTTTAGGAAATGTCCAACAGCTAAATAAACAGGAGAAACTGGTGCTCTGGATATAAACTAGCCCTGAGAGCAAAGCCTTCCCAGGCTGAAGAGAGGGAAACAGGGTCACACAGGAAGGTGGAACTTCTGGACACATAAAAGGAATTCCTGAGATTGGGGCCAGGGACTCAGATGCGGGATACTAAGGGAAGGCCGAGGGGACATGGAGAACTCTGAGCAGCTATGAAAGTATAGGAGCCATCTGTCGGCTCTTACAAAGCCTGGAGAAGGCCTGAGAAGGACCATGCAAAGGAATGCCACAAGGGGTCTTGAACAAATGACACACAAGTCCTTCCTGGTTCTAAGAAGGCACAGAACTCAGATTCAACTTCTCCAATTCGACTTCTCCTATTGTGGCAGTGCTCCCGTGGAAGCCAGGACAGGGCAGCAGTGGAGCACTCATGAAGAGAACGGCTGAAACTAAAAGGTGACACTGCCTGGGACATGCCTTCATCCTGTGAATGGTTGAAGGTGAGTGAACAGCACAGGATGATGGCTGGAAGCCAAGGAATGTTCCTTGAAACTGCTCCTGAGAACATGACCGTAGGCTCTGGGTCAGAACACTTAGAAACAACAGAAAACCACAATCTATTACACACACTGAAGGACCTCTTTCCTTTCCTGCCAGCTCAGGAATTTCAAGGGAACACAAATGGGCAGGGAGAGAGACCCACTACGCTTTCTGGGTTGACTGTCCGACAGGGAAATGAGGCTACCTTCTTCAACAGCAGTGTCACTCCAATGGAGCATCCTGGTTCTGACACTCTCCATGGTCGTGGTTACCTTATCACTGAGGGAAGATGAATGAAGGGTACACAGGAGCTCTCTGTTCTATTTTTGCAACTTGTCCCTTGGGAATTTTTTGAAACTGAAACTGTTACTGGCAGTAACGAAGGCAACTCTAATTAATCACAATAACGCAGTGACATACAGGGTTTGAGCGAGTTTCCTTAAGAGCTTCCCAGCTCTGACTCAATCACACGGCAGGACAGCAAAGGCACCTCTGAGAAAGGAGCTCTCTCTCCTGATCTGCAGAACTGCTCTGAGGTGTGGGTCCCCCACCACACTTCCTTCTCTTCCACGCTCCAGCCTTCCCCGCCTCACGCCAGGCAGGTCACACAGTCACCCCCACGCTCAGGCCTCCTCCTCCTGCCTGTTGAAGGCGTCACACAGTCACCTGCGTGCTACAGCCTCCTCCTCCCCATGTGGAGCGCAACACGCACAGGGTCCAGCCTCTTTCTCAACCTTGGGATAAAGAGATCTATGTTCCTCACAGTGTGTTACCCACCCAGGACATAATCAGTACACCATAATGTATCAATTGGTCAATCACTGAAATGACCTTCCTTGGCCCTAAGGATCAACAGAAGCTCAGAACTATTAAGTTTTTCCAGATCTGCACAACTATTACCTATGTCCTTAGCAATGGCATGTTTCAGACAATAGAACACAGAAGTCCTAGCACAAGAGAAAGACAGTAGTACAACTGAAAAACTGAGCTGGACTTGCAACAGATGAGTCCAAAAGGATCCAAATTGATAATTATTAAACCTTTTCTTGCCATCAAAATGATTTGGGGATCTTAGAATCCATTTTTAAATTTTTTTTCTCTCGCCTTTCTTTCACCTTGGATTATAGATTTTACTGACTTTTTCATTATAGTCAAACATTTTTACTGAGCAACTACCATACTTTAGACCTTCTGTTAGGATCTGAAAACTAGTAAGCAAATGAAATAAGAATCACAGTGCTCTAAGATTGCTGGAGATGACTACGTCAGGAATATACCTGATGAGCCTTCACTGCCAGCTTACCCTAAACCCATACTCTCAAAATACATGTACTTTTTGAATTTTGTAAATTAGATAGAAAGAAAGCAAACGGAGACACCAGACAAGCAAGCAAATAGCTAGCTGTGGACTAAATTTTTCAATTGCTGGCTCAGCTTTGTTCTACAAGTTATCCTGAAACAACTAAGGCAACCCACTGGCTTTTCAGATGGCCCCGTGTCCAATGTACCATTAAGCTGGATGTGGTGGTGGGCTCAAGGCCTGCCTGGGCTCCATAGTGAGCTCAGAACTAGCTTGGACTACAGACTGAGACACTGCCTCAGGGAAAAAAAAAATGGAATCACAGAATTGTGATCACCCATAAGCAGCTCACCTCTTCTTCCTATGGCCTCTCCTTCCAGGGACCAGGACCCCGTCCCAAAGACAATGGACTCCCTAGCCACTGATGTACACATCCCAGCATCATGCAGGAAGACCTGCTGGCAGCCCTATGGGTTTCCTTCCTAATGGGCATTTCACGGTGCTACCCAGGAAAGCATACAAAAACATGGCTCCCAAGCAGAGAGCACCGCTGATCAACAGGGCTTGTACTGACCCACAGGTTAAACGCAGATTGTCTAGAGTTTAGTTTCTTACCATCCATGCAGTTCTGCTTCCTTTCCCTATTAGCATATTAGCCACCCCTGTTAGGCACCTAAAATGGTGTGTAAGTGCTACGCTTGCCATGAACACAATTAGAAGTCTAAAGAGAGTTGAGCAGATAGCCACAACTTTTATTAGGAGTGACTCAGCTGAAGGTAATTAAAAACAAATGATCACTGACAAAGACGTTCAGCCTCCGAGTTCCTCAGAAATGTGGTAAAGCTGTTACCTCCCAGTAGATGCTCAGAGCAGTGAGTTGCAAGGGGGAAACCCTTGGCCCCTTTCCTAGATAGCCCATGGAATAAAATAATTGGAAAGGAGAAACAAACTGCACTTCTGTTATGCTCCTGCAATTCCTCTCTTACACATCTATATGGTTAATCGAAATCAATTTCATAAAGTAAAGTGGTTGAAATTTCCTCAAGAGAAATTAATGTGAAGTTCTACTAAGTTAAAAAAATTTTAATCGAAATTTTCATTCAAAACTTTTAATCAAAATTTTAATCAAAACTTTCATCATCCTGAAATCTGACATGACCTTGTACATCTCACGATCCAGTCTGGAACACTCTTAAAAGAGAATAACATGGCCATGTTAATGTAAGAGTAAAAGCTCAAAATGTAACAGTTTTGGAATCAAGAGAGAGAAAATCAGAACCCAAACCTAAAGGATCTAAGTGTAGGCTTGGCTTTTTTCAGTAAGCTACCCAATGCAAAAGAAATATTCCCCAGAATTAACAAATGGGGTTATATCAAATTAAAGGCTTCTGTGTGGCAAAGGAAATTATCAACAGATTTAAGAAAGAATCAACAGATTTGGAAAAAAATTTTAGCACTTATTCTTCAGACAGGAGGCTAATAACTGGAATATTCAGGGAACTGAACTAAAACAGACCCCTTGAATTCAAAGACCCAATTAAAATATGGACAATGGAACTGAATAGGCAATTCTCAGATGAAAAAATGTAAAAGGCCAGTAAATATGTGAAAAGATGTTCAACATTCTTAGCCATTAGAGAAATGCAAATCAAAACATCACCAAGATGTCACCTAACCCCAGAGAGAATGACATATATCAAGAACTTGAATAGCCATCAATGCTGGTGAGGCTATAGGGAAAAGAAACCTTCTTATACTGCTGGTGGGATTGTAAACTGGTACAACCACCATGGAGCGCAGTATGGAAATTCCTCAAGAGGGTGAAGATAAATATTTCCTTTGATCCAGTAATATCTCTTCTTAGAATCTTTCCAAAAGAGTTAAAAGCATCATATAATGGGGATATATGTATACCTGTGCTCGAGGTAGCACAACTAACAATAGCTAATACGTGGAAGACATCAAAACACCCATACAAAAATTATGGTATATGTACACAATGAAGTATTACTCATCTGTAAAGACAGATAATTTTGAGACTTTTGTAGGTAAATGGATGAAACTTGAGACCATCATGCTCAATGAAGTGAGTCAGACACAGGAGGTTAAATATTAAATGGTTTCTCTAATATGAGAAACCCAAATCACAGTCATTTTGTGAAACTAAATGGGGGAGATAGTGGGATATAGAGGGACAGAGAGGGTATGGGTGGACCAACAAAGAAAGGGAAGAAAGATTGTAACGGTGACACTTATATATGTGCACAAAATACTCAAGTTTAATGTAAACATTATGTGTTGCCTATATATATATATATATATATATATATATATATATATATATATACTAATAAATTTATATATACTAATAAAATGGGAAAAAATAAAATCAGCACCTAAAGTAGATAATTCAGGATGATACTCATATTTTAGTTTGTATCAATCTAAAACACCAGAATATGTTCTATGTTGTTTGGCTCTACAAAGATTTTGTTTCAAAGAGTGTTTCTCTAAGAATCCTAAAGAAGTGATTGGGTTTGTCCTAAATTGTTTAAAACAAACTCATAAATTAATTTTTATACTACTGTATGGTAAACAAACATTTTAAAGTATCCATGGTGGTGTGGTTTCACGTAAATTCATCCTCTCTCAGCTCTACCCCGCCTGGTGGGTCTGAAATTCTTACCTCTATAACATTGGTAGGCATGCGGATATAGATGCCAGAGGGTGTCAACTTCTCCGAACTGGACAGTCCCTCAGCACCAGACACGCTGATGATCACATTGTTTCTTATTATGTTCCCCTCTTCTGTCCAGTCTAATGTTTAAAAGGATAAATTAAACCCATGGAATTTGCACACATAATCAAAACTTACATAAAAACATTTGAGATTCTACTACATGCATGATAGTTCACATAATGTATTATATATATATATATATATATATATATATATATATGCATATCTTTAGAAAGCGCTGAATATGCTCAATAAATTGAAAACATCTAACATTTTGCTATCAACTCTGCTTGTAAAATATGACAGTTATAAATAGATTATAATAGATCTCAAATCAGTTTACATATTTACCATGTTTCCTTCCAGGAATCACTTCCCAGGGGATGTAACTTGTCTCCATGTTGGTCCCTGAGAGCAAAAGACAATGTTACACCAGCACATTTGAGGCCACTCAGGGACACAAAAGGTACTGCGACAAGATTTGTTCCATGGGTATTGATTGTTTTCATTTTGACCTTGTTTTATTTTGATTTTTGCCTGTGAACCAGACAAAGAAATACAAATCATATAGACTTTTAGTTCTAGAGTACCATGGATCAGAAGTTCATGTTAAATGAAAAGACCAGCAGAGAAACTTCTTGGGAAATCTCAGTTTCCCCACAGTCAAACGCTGTGTCAGCCACAGGCTTGTTCCCGGAGCTCAATGTGGCCACCAGTTACGTGCACACTTCTCTCTTCCCCTGGAAAAACTGAAATATCCTAGAGAAACAGGCTGGATGGGACCAGGGACCATCACACACACACTGGCACGCAATAGGAGAGCACACAGGAGCCAAGACACAGCAAGAGACCCGTCACTTCAGAGGTTTCAACCGGGAACAGCCCCTCATTCCCAGGTCTTTCTGAATTCCATGTCCTTTCATAGATCTAGATTTTCAAGCTTGTTATATGAGAGAATATTTATCTATAATGCATTAATAATAAAAATTTAATCCCCCACATGTAGCACAATATATGTTAAGATTCTGTAACACACAATAACCAAGCACTGAAAGCTGAATTCCTTGTACAGATTCTCTTTTGCTCAATTCAAATCTACTCCTTATCATTGCTGTCTGCCAAAATGATATTGTTGGAATACATTCCTGGATTTCTGCTGGGGATTTCATCTTTTCCCTAAAAGCGACAAAAGTGAGGGAAAAAATGAGGTTGATCTTGCATCTGCTTCTGTGACTTCCCCGTGGCTGTCCTTTATTAAGTAGTAGGTGTTTCACCCATCCCCTCAAATATCTCTAGCTTGGGATGGGAGCCAAAGCTTGCTCCTACTGGGCAAAGAAATGGGGCAGCGTGACCTCTCCAGGAACAAACCACGAAGCACACATGCGCATGCCCACGCTGCCTTGTAATTTCAAGCACCACCCTGTAGCTTAGACTGCAAATTTAGTGTCACTCTCTGGTAGTTTTAAAGTACCCAGTCACAATTACCTGTCACCATATAGGGGAGACCGAATGGTCAAAATTATATATAAGGGAGAGTCCTCCATAGCTCAGGCCCAGCCTCGGGATATTAATCTGCTGGGTCACAGTGCTAGTACTAATAAAACTAATTTCTGCATAAGCCTCAATGCCCCCCCTCCCTGTCCATCGTGCAACAAGATCTTTGCCTTTCAAAACTGGAGTTTGCTTTAAAGCAAAATTTGCCTCTCAAAACTGGAACCATTGTATATTTTGGTTTTATTTGTTTTTGATGTTTTGTTTTGTTTGAGAAAGTGTCTCTCTGGTGTCTACATAATGTAGGCTCGCCTTGAGCTTGCTATGTAGCCCAGGCTGACCTTGAATTTGCACTCATCCTGCCTCAGTCATCCTGCCAAATCCTGGTATTGTAGATGTGCTCAACTATGCCTTGTCAAAATCTGTATCTCAATAAGTTGTTCTTAAATGAAATACATTTTTCCACTGATCATTTAAATGGCTTGTTAAACAAGTCTATGTTTTAGAATCTTGTTTCCTGGTCACCTGTAGATGTGGTTTAGATCTGGAGTGTACCCCAAAAGCCTCATCTACCTATGGATACTGTGTACTCTCCAGGAGGTGGGGCTTGGATGGAAGGAGCAGTCCTTCAATTTAAATATAAAAATCTATTTAACCGATATAGCTATATTCTTGCCTTCAGTAAAAAAAAAATCTCTGATTTGCTTTTTCATTTTAACACAATCAGAGACCCTGCTCTTATTAACTCATTCATTTCTTTTAACTGACAGACCTACAGGACACAAGTTAGTATGCTAGTGCTAAAGAAACACTATCCTCAACAAAGCTGGTGGTAAACATTAAATACATAATCAGAAATGTGGTATGTTTTCAATCTAGATGTATTGGTTGGTGCTTAAAGATCTTAAACAGAAAAACCTGACTTGGGGGGTGTTGGTAAGCGGAGGATCCTAGAGGACAGAGGAAGCACCTGAAATAATGGGTAAGAGCAAGTGCAAAGCCCTGAGGCAGAAGAGAGCATTGTTTTTAAGGTAAAAAAAGAAAGAAGGTACCAGTGGCATAGAGTATGGAAGCAGGGAAAAGGAGCCAGAGGCAAAAGAAAGAGTCGCTGAAAGAGTCTTGTGAACCTTCGTAGAACTGTTATATTCTGACAGTGAAAAGAAAGTCTTAATGGGTTTTGAGATGACGAACAGGATTATGCAATTTGAGATTTTTCTAGGTTTTTCGGTGAACTTTAAGAGATAAAAATCAAGACATGTGTCTTAGTTACTTCCTCATTGTTGGGACACAATACCCAATACCCAACATCCGCAATTTAGACAGGAAAGATTTATTTGAGCTCATGGTTTCAGAAGTTCACAGCATGTTCACACGTGGGCAGCTGGGAATGGTAAAAATACGTGGCAGGGCCGGAGCCAGGTCTGAAGCCAGAGCTCCTCACAGTAGCATGGCAGAAGGACACAAGTCTGGGAGGAAGGGTGGAACCAACACCCACCCCTCCAGGTCCAGCCCTGAGCAACTGTCCCTCCCAGGCAGGTCCCACCGCCCAACAGTACATGGTATCCATAGGTACATAAGGCTTCGGGGGGATGTTCCAGATCCAAACCATAAAAACAGGTGACACAATAAAAAGGTTCTGAAACATGGACTTCTTCAACAAGCCAAAGAGCAGATAGAATTCAAGATTTTTTTAAACCTTTGTCCAACATTCAAGCCTAACAATCCATGGAGTTTTTTGCACATAATTATAAAAACTTAGAGTTATTGTGAAAACAAATTTAAAAGCTTCTCATTATGTATTTATTTACCTGCCCTGAACCTTTAGAAGATTAATTTCTTATTGATAAAATTTAGTAAGCCAATTAGTGATGACTACATACACATTTAGAGGGTGTTTTTTCATTTTTTTATTAGAAGGTCGAGGTTTTTGTAAATTGTGAATTAAATACTTTGGAAGAATTTCTTGTGAAAAACTATGTGACCTACTCCAGAATGCAGAAATTAAGCAGGCTCGTTTTACTTACCCACCAGCAGTGCATGGCCTAGAATCTTGTAGAACACGTTACCGTCTACCTTCAGGCCCCAGGTCCTGCACAGGCTGAGGCCTCTGCTAAAGGTGCTCCATACTGTGCAGCCCTCCACATAGGAATCTGAACAGGGAAGTAAGAGGTAAGAATCTCAACTGGATCTCCATGGTTCCTTAGATTCTGCTCACTGTCATATGTATACCTCAGCTAAAAGTACCTCCCACCCTATTACAACACTTAATAGATAAGTTGGAAACAATCAAATCATGAAAACAAGAGCTTCAAGATTTTATTTCGATCAACTCTAGTCTTTGAAAGTTGTATCTTGCACAGGATGCTGGTATCGTTATTTCTTGAGCTACAACCTTAAATATTTATTATTTCCCAAACAACGATACTCTTAGCCAAAAATGGCAGAGGCCAAAAGTTTACCTGAGAATCATGACTTCCCATTTGAATAAGGAAGGTTTAGAAAGCTCAGAGGTATCCTCCACAGCACTGAAAGAAATCAGCATTTACAAAAACCATTGCTCTGGATGGATTTGCTCTGGTCTCTACATCCAAGGCTGCCAAATTAGATTAGGCATCTGTGATCAGCCAGTAATAGTCTCCAAGCATCAACCACAGTCAAACAAAACAAACCTACTGCACTGCCAGTTATGCAAGGGAACGCACATGATATTAGAGGATACGGTACTTTGTAATGATAATAAACAATTATGCTACTGGTTTCTGTATTTGCTATAATCTTTGTTATTTTAGAGCATAGTCCTTTTACTTACTAAATTAAAACATTTGCTGTACAATGGTGTGCTGCATTATGCTAACGGCAGCTTCCCATACCTTGTGTTTACTGCCTTTCTCGAGTGCCTCAGAAGACACGTCGCCCATTGACCTACCCCATCTAGGTTTGCGCATGTCTACTGTGTGATATTCACACGACAACAAAATCACCCAATGATGTTTCGCAATACACATGCCTGAGGACAAGAATTGTATGACTGTGTATGTTTTGGGCATTTGTGCATCTGGCGACGTCATTGTGAGCAGAGCTAATGGACTGCGCTGATGGGTCTTCAATCCGATGGAAGAAAGTAACATTAAAAAAACAAAAAGATTGTACTTGAAAAACTAAAATAAATTCTCAGAAGGGAGCCTAGCATTCTTATCTGTTAATAAGGGGAGGTAGATGGGTGCCAAATGCACAGGACATTGAAAAAGTTTCTTTGGTTTATGGACTAAGTTGACTTTTAAAATTAAAACTATCCAGAAAATTTTCAACTCTAATGCCTCATAGATACTAGATCATGACATTCCCCTCTATCTCAGTTGCCTTAGCACCAGGGTCGTCACGCTATTTATAGAGGATCTACCCAATGAAGTAGCCCATCCATAGCCACAGCTTTCAGAAACAGTCCCTATTACAGGTTTCTTCTTACAGGTTGAATCTCCATACTATCGCCCCACCAGAACGCACTTATCCATCTGAACAACTGGCATGCGTGAATGTGTCTAAATAGCTCTTGCAGGTGGAGTTCAGGGACTTTAAAATACTGTGCAGATATCCAAAATCCTTCTATATAATTTTAAAGTACTGTGCAAAGATGCGGATGCCTTGGAACTTAAGTAGCTGGGGGCAATTGGCCATACAGGGCACCGGGGCCTGCAGGGCGTGAAATAATAAAAGATTCTTCGGGAGTATGCAGAAAGCCTCTAACCTCTGGGTTAATGTGCTACTCCTTGTTGCACAGAAAAAAAAGAAAAGAAAGGGGGGAAAGGGCATTTTAACAGGAACTTACAGAAAATAATATCCTAATGCAATGCTTTCCAAACTTGTATTTCTAAGCATCAATTTTTTTCTAATAAAATAGATAAAAGTGTGGGTACTTGGTAACAGGGGTGGGGCAAATTAAACAAATTTTGAGTAAGGAAAGACTCTCATTATGTTGACTTGATAACTCGTACATGACTCCTACCTTCTGTTTTCATGGAGTTGGCATCTGCATCAAATATCTATACCACAGTAGACAGCAGGTGACCAAAGATCCAGTAAGGGCACGAAGGTTGCAAATTGACCCAATATACTAGAGAAAGGACCACATTAGGGACCATCACCCTAGATAACCAAAATAAATGAACTTATATCTGGAAAGTTATTGCAAATAGACACTGTTGGCATGCAGATGACCTGAAAAGAGGAAGAATGTTGGGGTTGGCCAGTAAGACATTTGGCCCTGAGTGTCCCAAGGAGCTTAGGAGAGGCCCAGCACTACGTCCCAAGGTCCAGCCAGCACGAAGCTGACCTGACTTTCTGGGTCAGGTATCAATCTCTGAGGTTCTGAGTACAGCCCCCTTAGAAAGCAAAGTTTGAATGAACGTTAGATGTGCTAAAGGATGGAGGGTCACTCAGAGATGAGGCTCTGCCCTCATCGCCCGGCACCTGTCCCTTGCTCTGTGTTCAGCTTTAGGATTGCACTCCGGAAGCTCCTACGTCTCTCTCTCATTGGCCTCAGGACTTTCTTCAGTGCAGCTGGCCATGTGGTATTTTTCTGGTCCTGAATTTGTTTTTTCTGAGTGGTTCTCACCTAGGTTCCATGCTCTAGTCCTTTGTCTTCAGCCTTTGGCAAGATCTGCACACCTACCCGCTTCACAATCCCAGAAAAAGTATCAGTTGCAGCTCTCCCTCCCCCTGTTTTCCTCTAAGTTAGGTAACTGGGTCTGTAGATCTGTTGTACCTACACTTCCACAGTGTTTAGCATAGTAGGGTTTTACAGAACGCAATAGTACAAGGAGTACGTACACTACCCAATGTCAATTTGCCTGTAGTCACAGTGCTAGTAAGTCATGGAGGCACGATTCAAAGCACAAGATTACATGGCTCACCTTCTCAAACTACTTCTTAGGTCACTTGCTCCAGAATAATAAGTTGTACATGTTTAAATTTTAGGCTTCTAGGTTCAGTTTTTAAGATCTACAAGTGACTCGTGTAGGCACATTATAATTGAAAGCCATTGATCTGGACTGTAAATAATTACCCATCCCCAAATTTCCCCAATCTCTATAGCCCAACCGCGGCCCTCTGCCTACAGTGCCTTAACATGGAAAAAGACAGGAAGTAAGAAGTCCAGGGTCTGAACACCTCACCTCTCATGGCTCCCACCAAAGTGAGCGAGCTCAGGTGCTTGTGAAAGGGTTGCCCCACATCTCGGAACTGCACGCCCTTCAGCTGAACCTGACTGGGCTCCTGTGGGAGGGACTGAATGATGACTCTGGCTCCCAGATTCCTGGGTCCCAGCTTCTTTTCACTCTTGAAGCATGAACGATGCTGCAGATTATCTGGAACCGTGAAGAGATCCAGGGTGAGGTCTAGAATCCCGACACAGGTGGACATTCTGCTAGGCAAATCTCTCCACGGCAGTCACTGCTAGCATGAAGGACAAACTATTGTTGTTCCTTCATTTAATCACCTTACTTTTACTTTGATTCTACTCTGTGGATTATTAATTAAAAGATCGGATAACTACAGCATGATGTTGCCTTTATTATTTCCGGAAGCCCCCAGACACTACCTTAATTACTGAACAAAATGACAAACCCAACCTAAACGCGTGATTATTTCAATCCAGGAGATTCCTGGAGGGAATGTGCATACGACAGGGGTTCCCAGTACCTGGGACAGAGGTGCTGCCCTCAGGGTGAGCAGCAAGCGAAGCCCGCCTCCTGTCAGTGAGCGCCTATCGGGTAATAACGCTACCCTTGACTGACAAGAGGCGGAGCTTCACGCCCCATTCCCCCTCTGCTGCTACTGCCATTTCAAAGCTATCCTGCAAGCCTTACTGTTTAACAAGTACACCCCCACCCACCTTGGGAGAATGGCCTTCAACTAAACTGGTCTCCCGTGTCAGAAAGGCTGGAGACCCCTGCAGTAAGTGCTCATGGTTGACAACTGTAGGGAGAGACTGAGTCCTCAATACGGTCGTGCCACTGCTGACTTTTCAAACACTAAATAAGGCTTCCCATTCTTGTGCTGTTTGATAGTTCAGGGGTGTGACAGTTGTGTCACTACAGAAACGCCAAAGGACTTCAGAGAAGTAACTCAGTAGCTCCTGAACCCATCTTCGTTCTCCAGCTGTCCCACCTGCAAGAACAGCAAGTTGCCGGAACCTAACACTCACCTGATACTACTGCCACAAATTGGGACTTAAAGATCCACAGCGATTTCTGTGGACATAGGACACTTGGTGATGTCAACGAACCTCAGGATGGAGAAGATATCACCTCATGCATCGATTCCTTATCACCCATGCCAATGAAGCAAGGAAGTGGCAGTAAATATAAGACAATGTGTCATTTCACAGAGAATTTCAGAATTCAATTACTTGTTACCACCCAGACAATAAACATGGAAGAGGCGAATAAAGAGACGTTTTCTATGTGCATGCTTCGTCACAGCCACTCCTGTCCACCAGGAATCCACCCCACTTTCAAACGGTTTCATGTTGTCATACTTGGCTCACTTCTGTCACTCCTTGACCCAATGCAAAGGCTGAGTGGCTTACTCTAAAAATGTTGCCATTGCATGTAAGATTTATGATAAAATCAAGAATGTTTTCCATTAGGAGCTAACAAATTTGTAGTGGCTCAGACCTAGAAGTATGTTCTCACTGGCAGCATGACCAAATTCAGTGTTCTTGCAAAATGTGGTATGAGAACTACTAAGAGTTCAAAGGACAGGCACATCTCCTCTCAGCGGAGTTGCTGAAGTTTGCAATCGATTCTCACCCACTGTGATCCGAATTCTTACAACAGTAGGAGCCACTTGTGAGCCAACAACTCAGAGAAGAAGGGGTCAGAAGAGGTCCAGATCCCACTCCTCTAATGAAACTCTACCCAACCCTATGGCTATGCACTACACCTGCATGCACTACATGCAGAAGCCACCTGAACTTTTAGCCTTCAGCTTGATGTCGTCCTCTGGGTCCAGACATTATCACACCTCCCTGCTCAGTTGTTGGCCTGCCATTTCAGGTTCAACATCTACAGAATTAAACTCATGATCGCTACCTTCCCACCCCACAACTGGTTCCATCTTTCCATCTCAGCGAACAACCTCACCATCTGTCCAGAGCTCATGCCTGGAAGTCATCCTTGACACCCACACCCTCTTGGACCAAACCTGACAAATAATGTCTGCACAACATGTGAAAGCCCATAATCTACAGCCTGGGAAATCAAACACAACCTACCTAACTAACCATCCCTGCAATGGGTGTTTAATAGGCACATCAGTGTGATTTAGTGCCTGCTGTTCTACTAGAAAACGAATTGGCTCTTCCCACCATTTACCTAAATCACACAGTAGTTTGCTCAGAAAATGAACCTTATAAGGTGGGGGTAGGGGAACAATTTTTATCAGTAAGAATGTTCTCCCTCCACCTGTGATTTGGCATTTTGGTTCTCTTGAAAATCTCAGAAGAAAATTAGAATCAAAGTTAAGATACATGCTTTGACTATATATATATATATATATATATATATATATATATATATATATTAGAGCTGAATATCATTCTAAAGAAAATTTGATATGGCTCCAAATTTTCTGAATAATGTACATTCTAGTACTTCATCTAACATGTAGCTTCATGTATTATATTTGTTATTAAAGACGTAAAAAAATAAATTTTAAAAAGATTCCACTAGAACATCAAACCTGGAAATTTAATTCAACTTTTTGGTTTGATTCTTTAACAGGATATCTTTCCCCAGAAAAGTGATTAACTTACTGTTTTGTCATTGTTACCTATCTCTTTCACAAGGTTGTTTAGAAGTAGAGGAGAATGAACAGATAATTTACCAAGAATATCCCAGAAACTTCAAAACATTATGAACATCTAGAGATTAAGGGATTATTACCTTTTGAAAGGGATTAAACATACCACCACTGTATATCTATCCTTTCACAGGGACTACATTCTTTTGAACTCATGAAAATTTCCAAAAATTCCTTCTGTACCTTCTGGAGTACTAGTCTCCTGGCATGAGGCAGGGAACTTTGCCCTCTCTCTGGTGAGATCTCCTTGTATGGTAATTCTCCTGCTGAGCAGAGCAACTGTGACCTTTAAAATATGGTGCTCTCCTCCCACCCAATTCTCTGTGAAGTTGTGAGAATATCTGCAAAAAAAAAGAAAGAAAGAAAAAAGAAAGAAAAAGAAAGTAAAGGAAAAAGAGAAAGACAAACCTGAGGACATCACTCCAAATCTTGGAAATAAGAAGCCCCTCAGTTATCATAACTCTTCCCTCCAGAGACTACTTCTTTGGAAAAGCATACTGAATACCAAACAGTGAATGAACCATGTGCACAAGTTAGGAGCCATGCTGTTTACCGTATTGACCCCTTGACCTACAGCAGAGTTCTATCATTATGCAAGTTATTTATGGCATCTAAATCTTCAAAGCACTCCACGACTTACAATTTTCTTGTCAAAATACATAGCACTAAATGATGTTAAAAATACGTCACTGAAAGACAAGGGTCTGAGTTCCAACACAGAACTTCATCTTCGTCCACGTAACTGAGACAAGCTGACCTCAGAGGTGACCTAAGATGGATGTCTGCTTTGTGCACGCTCTCCACAATGACAGTCTCTGCCGGTGGTCTGGCACCTGCAACCCCTGTTCCACTGGCGATGGCAACTTCATCTCCTGGGTGCCAGTCCACAGCATCTTCTAGAGCCAACACTGCGTCTCCAGCCTGGGCAGCAGCTCGAAGATGGCTGACGCGTACTTCCGGTAGAGATCCTAAAGCAGCCCAAGAAAAACTTGTTTAGGTCATTTAATAATAAGGATATAAGGTTATCCAAAGATTTATCTGGAAGAACAATCTGGGAAAACAAGTCTCGAGTAAATAAACATCTACTGTTGATTAGTTTTGTTTTTAATGTTGTCATAGATTTTGTAAATACTGCATTATTTTTCTCATCTATAAAAGGTGGTAATGAAAGCAAAACAGGATTAAGTAAGAAGGTGTGAGAAACATAATAAACTGAGATCGTCACAGTACTAAACTTAGATTAACATATTCTAACCAGGTTCCTTTGGGTAAATACTTACTGCTGGGATTCAGTTTTCTCATTTGGAAACAGAAATAGCATGATTTTTCATCACAGAGTTCTAGGAGAATTAAGTGAGATCACATCTATGAAGCATCCAGCTTGCACCTCGCTGCACAATAGACCCTCCATGTATGGCGGTCTCTTCCCTCCTTGTCTCACATTGTCTCGCGGATGTGATTGTATCATTTCTTTCGAATTCCAAATTTTAAAATGCTAATTAAACTCTAATGTATAACAATTTTTCCACATGAAGTCTTTAATTCCCTTTATAAGTCATGCAAGCAGAGTGGAAAATAAAAACTGTCCCTGGAAGTCGTGTTAAGTCTTGTCAAATAAGACGATCCCTTCAAATTCTAAAGCTGTGTGTATCCAGGAGATGATTGTCAAAACGATTGAGGAAGGTAAAACTGGTGAGCGTAGCATGTACCATATTCTGGTGTGTCCATCTGACTGTTCACATACAGAGCACACATCCACCAGGCCTTAATGGGGCAAGATTTAAGGAGGACATCAGCCTCGCATTTTACTAGGCTTTTCCACAAGGGTCAAGGCAAATGGTTTTCAAAGCATTATTTGAAGGAACATGTCAGAAAACACATGTCTTACTCCCAAATTTTTCCATTGTCGTTGGTGCAGTTCCTTCCTCCTTTGCAACAGATCATAATTTACCTTTAGCCCACAGCAAGTTTCTGTCCTCCCTCATTGCACTAAAGGAAAATAATAATACTTGAATCTCTAACTACAGAGATGGCCAGCTATAAATCATTTTCAAATTATTTTAAACTTTCCTCCGTATTTATTTGTCTGTGTGTGTGCAGGCACTTGTAGCAATAATGTTATTCTAGGCTTAGCGAGGTCTCTGGGTTAATGATGTAATTTCTGAAGTTTACTCAGGCAATAATTTTATCCTAAAAATTTTTACAGGGTTCAAAATTTCTAATTATAGGGCAGGTATAAATGAAGACATAAATCATCTCAAAGGAAAATAATTTTAATTCTATTCCTTGTTTGTATATCTTAACCTTTGGGAACAATAAAATGAAATAAAGTTTATTTATATGTATATGCATATGTGTGAATTTCTCTGACCTGTTATCTTCATAGAAAAATCTCTAGCAAGCTCATAAAAATATTTACTATAGCCAAAGCACTATCAAACTCTTGTGACCAAGAATTTTCAATGGTTAGTAAACATGTAATAAACATCTATGAAGTAACAACCAACACACAAACTACATATGGCAGATCCAAGATGACAGAGGACCAAGGGGTTTCTCAACTAATCACACTTACAAGTGATGGTCATACCAGAATGGATGAAAATGTCACAATGGGTCCTTGAAGAGCATGTTTAACTTCTAACACAAACATGTCTTTTCACATGTTGACAGAGCCACTAGAAAGCAGTGTACCCCTTATCTGGTAATTCATACTGGCTTATCAAGAAAAACAATATCTCTTTGCTTATGACTAAAGCACCGATCCCAGACGCTTCACAAGGACCAGCCGTAGATGTCTAACTACACAGTAGATACTGGCATATGGATGAGCCACAACATCTCGAAATCCAGATGTTAGAATAATTGTGCCATTCCTTCAGCCCCAAATTGTGATATTCTCTTGAGCTAGACTTTGTTGCAAACAGACTCTATTTTTTTAACAATTCTTTATTACATTCCTTAAGAAAATATTTTTGCTAAGTTGTTTTTAGCTATATTTCTTCTTTGTCTACTAACCCAGTGTCGCCCTTCAGTTCTCAGTAGAGCAAGACCCAAAGTCCTTTCCCAAATTCTGAAATCACTTTAACTTGACCTCTCCTTACAGTTTCTGCCTTCATTAAAAGCACTCTTAACCTCTTCTCATTTAACAGAATCCTTTCTGTTTCGACCCCTTTGACAACTCTGTCCCTTTCACCTGTGGGCCCTGCCATGTTACTTAAACCTATCCTTCAAAATCACAGCCCACTCTGCCATCAGATTTCTAAAAGCATGTCAGCTTCCTCTTTAAGACTTGCACTTTCACCCCCTCCAGTAGACCTGTGTGGTCTCACATGAGTAGAATCTGGAGAAAGCTAGGAGATTCCAGGACGCCAAGCTTCTCTGGATAGCTAGTGGGCAATTTGTTAATATTTGAGTTGCTTCAGAGAAGAGAAGCTTTTTAAAAAGGAGGTAAGACAGGAGAACAGAGATGACATGCCTCTGTCTCAGATACGGGCGCTTTCCCAGCAACACAGGTAGCACCTTATTTCTGAAAGTAGCTTCTCCAATACCTACAAGAAAGAAATGAGTACTACCTTTTCTACAGTAGGTAAAATTTTATCAAGTGCTAGAAAAATAGATACCCACTACTAGTGCAAGAAATAAATAGGCAAATGTCACAAGTGTTAGGACACAGAGACACCCAGGGCTTATTGAGGCACTGACAGGGAACGCTACCTCACCCATAGCAAGGTAGGGACTGTTTCTGGAGATGTTTCCTAGAAGAGTGACAACCGAGCTGGATTTGGAACAGTGCAGCAGCTGCCCACATAACAAAGTAGAAAGACACTCGCAGGGCATCCCACTTGAGCACCATACTGTGTGTGACTGAGCAGGAAACCGGAAGGAGATGGTGGAGGAAAAGGAGAAGCAACACGTAAATGTGCAGATCAGCAAGAAAAAAAGCTACCTTTTATATCTATGCATTTATACCTTTATGCATATGCTGATTTGATTCCAAATAAGTGAAAACATCAGGAGCTTTCTTCTAAGCTCCTGCGAGGACTTTTGGTCACATCAAGGAATGTCATGCTTCAGCCGTACAGATAGGCAGCAGAACATCCTTCAGTGAAAACACAAAACCCGCTGGGCAGAGCTAGAATCTCCTGCAGAAGGTTTTAACTACTCAGTTGTGTTTGTTTCTCTAAAAATACATGAAAGTTCAGGTATACTTTGATCAGATAAATAATCATTTTGAAAGTCATTGCTAGGGTTGACTACACAGTAAAGGTGATTGAAGTAAAAGAGCTAACTTTGGGTAACTATTTTGGGGGAAACAAAAACTGAATAATATTTGAAATACAAACACAAAGTAGCAAAAAAAGGAGATGATATAATCATTGTCTTAATGCAACAAATAATGTATCTTTCATATTATTACTTTCCCAGGTATACATATTGATAGAATTTCATATTTATATAAAAATGTCATAATTCTGTACACATATTATCTTTTCTTTCTTATGTTTGCTTTCACTACACAACAATTTATCACAACAATGTCAAAACAAGATTCCTATACGCAAGTGCACAATACCCCTGACAACCCTGGGAGGGGACTGCTTTCTTCACCCTGCCCCCTTCCCCTGATCAGATCTTTCAGATATTGGGTTTCGTTGCCCAGGGAACTTCCATTCTCTTTCCAAGCTTTGTGTGACTTGCCGACGAGGGCCTCCTGCCTCTGTCTTGCTCGCTTCCTCTGGTGCTGCCTGATGGCTCCTATCCTGTTCCGCTCTGTATTTTTCAGCTTCTCATCCAGTTTCTCACTCTTTACTTTTGTTGCTCACATCTTCTCTCCAGGAAAGTTCACAGGGTTTGGGGTTGGCAGAGCCACAGAGAACACCTGGAGATGGTAGACGCCTGTTTGGAGAGCCTGAGACGGTAGAGCCACGCTGAGTGGAGCCCAGGCACAGCTGCCATTATGGGAGGGGCTTCTTCTTCGTTGGTCCTGATACCATGAGCATTAGAGTTAGGCTTCCTATCTCCTCTGAGATTCTTACGGTGCTGTCTGGCTCTAAACTAAAGGAGTGATGTCGGGTGAAGGTCAGGGGGCCAGGGAAAAGGGGAAGGGGTTACAGGAAGATGAAGGATAGAACCTCACTGGTTTTGTTCCTTTTTATAAGAGACGATCAGTTAGGTCCACCCTTAGTTGGCGGGGCTGGGAGGGGTCTTATCAGTGTCCTGGCCTAAGAGAGCAAAGGGGTCATGTGTGTCACCCAGCATGGCCAATGGCATTCCTACTATGGTTTTCATGTCATTTATACAAAAATGCACCAAAGTCTAATCCTTTCAGATCCATTTTTTCCATCAGTCAGTCTATCTAAAAGGAAAAAAAAGGCCTCCTCAGCTCCTCAGTACTGCTGTGCGAGGCAATGGCCACCCATCCACACCCAGGCACTCAAAAGCAGAGGCTGCCTCAGCCTTGCTGCTGGAGAACCCATGAGTCTCAAGGGTTTGGCCACCTCGAGCCACTCATCTAAGAGACTCAGGTTATCTTCACTTCTCAAGCTCAACTGACAAGAGTCATTGAGTATGTCCTCGCAACGCTTCGCTGCTAGGAAGCGCATCTTGGTCATGCTTCGAGGCTTTGCTAGAACCAAGAAATGTGCTTGACTCTAAGGAGTCTTGGTGGGTCACCCCCGTGCTGCTGCTGGAGGCCGTGAAAAGCACCCCAGCTGTAGCCTCTGAGGGCTGCTGGGGCTCCAGAGGCCAATGTCATCTGCTGCGAAGGCCAGTGCTGGCAGGAGCAGCTGTATCAGATGTGCCGGTGGCCAGGGCCCTGTAGGAGGGGAGTTGGGAAGGAAAATTCTCCATTTGGATGGGTAGAGCAGAACATGCACACCATCTTTTTGCAAATTCCTTTTATTTACTATAGTAGGAATACACATTTCTTCTCTTGAAGTTCTGGGGGTCAGAATTCTGGAATAAAGTTGAGGTCTTGTCAGAGCTGATCCTTTTCTCAAAGAGAAAAATCCATGTGTTTGCCTTTTCTTAACTTCCAGCAGGTAAATGTAGCTACTAGCTCGTAGCCTTCCTCCACCTGCAAAGCACATCACTCCTACGTGCTCTCGGCATCACAAAGCCTCTCCCTCTTGTTGGCTCTTCCTGCAGCCTCCTCTTCTTTTCTGTCTTTTCTTTGTTTTGTTTTGTTCTGATTTTAAAATAGGTTCTCACTAAGTTGCCCGGGCTGGTCCTGATTTCTGTACCTTTCTTATAAGGGCCAATATCATTACATAGAACCCACCAGGATAATCCAGGGTAATCATTCCCACTGCAAGATCTTATTTAATCATTACTGCAACGTCCCTTTTACTGAGTAAAGTAATGTTCAGGGTCCCAGGTATTAGGTCATAAATGTATTTGAGGATCATTTCTCAAGGTACTAAAACTGTGTTGTTGAAATTGTGTGAGAAAATTGATTAGTCATTTGGAAAACAAAAGGTAACTGACTTACAAACTATATCTGAGTAAATTCCAGGTTGATTATAGGAGAGGTCAAGCGCTCTTTCTGTAGAAAGCCAGACAGAAAGGAGCTTGGGGTCTGCACTCAGACCATTCGGTCTCTGTTGTAACGGGTCAGCTCCACCCTACCATATAAAGCATCCAGAGCATCCAGAGGTAGGATTCAAGCAAGTGAACATTGCCACGGGGCATTAAGATGTTGTTTTTAACAACACAACGTACTAGATCCAGTCAATAGGCCCTAGTTTGCTGACCTCAGTTAAAGACACAATTGTGAAAATAAAAAACAAATAAAAATAAATAAACAATAAGAGTACTAAGATATAAATAAAGTATCAAAAACAGAAGACTGAGGCAGAAATCACAGAAGAAAATAATTGTAGATAAAGGTATTATTGAGATCAGAAAATTTCATTAAAATACTGAAATATAAATAACAAAATGGGAAAGAAACAGGTTCTTTTGGCATCTACCAAGAATGCTATAAAGGAAGCCGTAGGATCCCAAGATAATCTGATAGAATGACAAATTTTCAGACACCCAGAAGAGGTGCCTTGTGTGTGTCTCTCTGCCCCAGGGAAATATCAGTTCTGTGCACACAAAACGGAAGCACCCTTAAGTATATCTTAAGCCAGTGAAGAGAATGGAATAGACTTTAGCTACCTCTCCTGTGCCACAGCTTCAGTTTCATCATCTCTAAAATGAAAGTAATAATCCGCATTTCCAACTTCACAGGGTTGTTGCGAGAGTTAGCTGAGAGGAAAGAATGGGACTCAGCTTTGAAAATTATAAAGTGCCAGGATCTAGGTAAAAATCCAATTTTAATAAATACTGAATATAATACCCAATTCAATGATAGTCTTTCTCCATGCCCAGGCTATTAATAGCTTTGCTTTGATGATGCGTAAGAAAGGATGTCCTTTGAAGGAAAAATCACAAGACTCCCTATGTAGCTTTCCATTTATTTAACAAAGTGGGACTTCTTTCAGTACTCAAACATGCAAAAGACGTAGAAGTTGGACTATGTTAACCAGTTGGCAAACTAAAAGAAGGTTACTATGGAGAAAGGAACTTGAGAGGAAGGAAATTAAGGCAGACAGAGCAGACAGGGATCTAAAGCAGCAGTGTGTTGTAACTATGGTAGGAATTTTGAACTTCATCTTAGGAACAATGGGAAGCCAAAAAAGCTTTTTGAGTAATATCTTGATATCTACTGATCTGTTTTTTCAAAAAATGAACTTGGCTCCAGGGCAAAGATTGAATTGGAGTGGGACAAAAGTAGCAAGAAAATTTAAATAATAAAATCTTTGCAGCACAGTCCAGTTGCAATTCAAAGACATCACGAACTAAGGCTATAAGAAAGAACACGGAGAGATGTCAAGGGGTTCGCAATCATCAAAAATTAAACCAACTAGACCTGGTGATTGACGTAACATGAGGAAGGATGGAAAAGGAGGTACCAAGGACAGCAGTCAGGTTTCTGGCAGACAGGCTATAGAAAATGATACACACCTCTTGTCCATCTTAGAATAATAATGAGAAAAGTTCACCAAATCAAAACTACGGCACAGAGGAGAAATGGCAATCGTAAGCATGTATTGGGTAGTGGCGTGATGACATTGTGCTCAGGACTTATCAGCATCTTTTACTTGGCTTAAACACCTAACTCCACAAGAAAAATTTTTGCATCATTTCCACTTCACAGATGAAAACTGAAACATGAGAATTTTTGGAGGCCCACGAGAGGCATAGAGGTACTGGGACGTATAGTCCGTTTCCAGAGCAAAGCTCCTAACCCACAATCCAGAGAAAGATGGATAAGTGAGTATTGCTGGCTGGGCAAAGTCAAGTTCATGTAAGGCAGTGCACGACTTAGAGGAAAATAGAAACTGTAGAAGTTTTGAGGGAAATAGATAGATCTCGGAGCTATTTATTTCCCCTCGAGAAGTTTTGTGTCCAGGTAGGAGGCTTAAGGCCTTTCTGGACTATGTGTCCAAAATACAATCTAGAGTTAGAAAGTTGGCTGTAGGCGGATAAGGTAGAAGGATTGCAAGTTTAAGCCCAGCCCGTGCACCTTGGCAAGGCTCTGTCTTTAAAAAAAAAAAATCAAAAATTAACAAATAGGCTGGAGACATAGCTCAGTGCGATGGCCCTGAGTTCAATCTCCAAAACCACAAAAGAAAAGGAAAACAGAAGAAAACAGGGCCCACTTGGTGAACGTTGGTTTTCTGTACCAAAATGATTTGACTACTGCGGTGCCCAGACATTTGGTCAAACCCTATTCTGAGGGTGCCTCTGAAGTGTTGTTGTTGTTGTTGTTGTTGTTGTTGTTGTTGTTGTTGTTGTTGTTGTTGTTTTTAATGAGATTAACATTTAAATTGGCAAGAGAAAAAAAGAATATTGCACTACTACTCTGAGTGGACCTCATTTAATTGATTGAAGATCTAAATGGCTCAAAAAGGCAGCGTCTAAAGGTGCTCCTCCCTGAACCCTTCAGTGGAGACACTCATCCCCTCTAGCCTCTAGACTCCACCGGAAGCATCAGCTCTTCTGGGATCTTTAGCCTGCCTGCTTTCAGACTGTAGCTTACACCTGTAGCTTACCTCTCTCCTGGTCCTCAAACTCTTGGACTTGGACTGGAAACTACACTGTGGTGTGGTTCTATTTGGTCTCCAGATTGCCAACTATAAATCTTGGAATTCTCGGCATACAGAATTACATGAAACAATCCTCCCTTACGTTCATTCTCTCGCCTTTTCCTTTTCTCTGTCCCTCTCTGTTATTTCTCTAGAGAACTTTGCTTCACAAAGAGATTTGTTAATTCATAAATAGCACAGCCAAAAGAAAGGGTAGGGATAAAAAGGGTTTAGGGACTGTTTTTACTATTCATTCTTTTCAACATTTGGAATTTGGGAAGAAAGTAACTCGTAGATTTTTTTTAAACAATCTAATGTTCTACTTTCAGAAATACTTCCCAATATACCTTTCATATGGCCAAAATATTTTTTTCATAATGCCAACATTTAAAATATGACAATAAGTCTGTCTTGCTATAAAATGGTAATTTTCTTATCACACAACTCTCCCTCCCTGCTTTTTCTCTCTCAGTTCCACAGAGTCATGGTGTTGCTGTCGGTGAACTTTCTAGCAAACACTTGGCTCAACTCCAGGGAATAGAAAACCCACTGGATAAAATAAAGAGGCAGTCTCTACCTTTACTCTCTCACACTTTCACAAGAATGGGGGAGGATCCTGGAGGTCACTTCCTAGAATTTTTTCTCTAATAAAAAGAACTTACAGGAAGGGCTCCAAGCCGGCTCGCTTCTGAGCATCCAGGTGAATCTGTTTATCCTTCTTTGCTAGCTGCCTGTGCTAGACTCACCACCTGCGAGTGATGAGATCTGGTTTTGTATGAGGTCTTCGGTAGGACAAGACTAACTTTCCCACCCCCTTAGACAAGATGAATTAGTGACCTGACACATAATTGCCCAACAACAATTCTCTTTTTGGCTTAGAACCAAATCCCAATACTCAATACTGATGATGCCTTGACTGGTCCTGTATGTCAATACTCCTGTGGTCCTAGATCCCCTGACTAAAATTATTTTAAAATTATCTTCTAACACTTTCAAAACTTGGAAAAATTTAAAAATAGCACAATATGTATATTTTTAATCCTAAATTTTTCAGTAATTGTGACTTTGACTTTTTTCTAGTGAAGTGGTTGAGTTTTTTTCCTAGCCAAATTAAATAAGTTTGAAATGTATTAGTGTAGGAAATTTATGTAAACCTTACTGTCTTGAAAATATTGAAATTAATAAGAATAGTGAAGATATTAGATGTCAAAGAGTTCAAAGGTGAGTGCTCTATTTTTTAGGTACCCATGGCCTTTTAATCTAGTTAGATAACCTGTCTCTTATTTTATGAAAACATAGTCCTTTACCCTCAGACTATGTACCTCTAGATGTATGTCCACATCCTGCTCCAGTAAGATACTTCTTGCCCCCTCTAGGACTAAGGGTGCCATTTCCTCAGTTACAGATGGCTTACGGAGCCAACGGAGTCCAAGGCTTTGCTCAAGCCTTTTCTTCAGTTAGTCAAGAGAAAAAGTGTTTCTCAAAATCCTATGATGAGTCCAAGCTGTCACAGGCAATAGGGACTTGCTAATGGAAACCAAAATGAAACAAACCAAAAAGAACTCTGGGAAACCCCTGGCCTCGTGGCAAATCTTCTACGGGAAGAGGCAGTGAAACAGATGTAATAGATAAGATAAATAAGCCAAATGCAACATTAGGCAGTGCTAAAGCGGAGGGAACGGAACTAACGCAGGCAGTAAAATGTAATAGTGAGAACACTGAAGAAAACTCAGAGGTCAAAGAGCCACTGGGAAAGATACACTCTTTTCCTCCTGCAGCCACCAGGCCCCATTTCTGCCTCCGGGACGGAAGAGTTTGCCGCAACCGATGGCAGGGAGGGCAGAAGTGAGAGCAACAGACAAAGGCGTAATGACTTCATTGGAACACCTGGACTCGGCTGTGCCTCAAGTTTTTTCAGTTATATGAGGCAACAAATGCCCTTATTTTTTGTTTAAATTGGGTTTTCTGTCACTTGCAACCAAAATCACCTGAGTAATGCCAACACTTTCAAGTGTATATAGAAACCTGAAGTAGCTTACAATGTGTTTCTAAGTGGGGTTCCTGCTGTACTTGGACTATTGAATAGTTAGATCTCATTTCTAATTAGCAATATACATTTACATGTAAGCACTTAAAATTAAGAGACCTTAAAAATAGCGTAATCACTTAAATATGTTTAAACAAATTCCTTAGCGCATGGGTTCTACTCTTAATTGCAGGAGCCTTTCCTGAGATGGTGTTTCAAGGTTGCTAGTTCAGGTCAAAGCTTCTGCACAGATGTTTCTGCCATTTCACACACAATGATGGTAGTAGGGACATTTTGAAGCATTATCAGACTGAACACAGAAAAACGTCAACCTCATTTTTTGTTAGTGATGCTGGTTTGTTGTGGCTATTTTGTATTTCTTGAAAAGAGGTAACCAAGAAGGAACTTTCATCTTCTCTGAAGAGGGACCTAGCCGCAGCCACTGGCCGTCTTCCCATGGAGACGTGCACTAGAACCATATCCACAGGCCTGGACCACACAGTGGAATTATGATGTGCCCAGGTATGCTGGCCGATCAGGCCACAACACTAGAGTGAAGCTTAGTTACATTTAGAATTTTGGGACACAAGGAACTGCTTTAAAATGTTCCCATCCTTCACTTCTTCCTTCTATTTTGTATTCTTTCTCTCCCTACCCCAAAATAAAAACAAAACACAGGAAACAAAATTCAACAAAATGACAATGGCTCTCTTCTTTCAATCGGTGTTCCTTCTTAGTGCCATTCCACAGACATAACACAAAGTTAAGCAATACTTTTGTCTTTTTTTTTTTTTTTTTTTTTGAGCCAGGTCATCATTCTATAGTCCATGCTGATCCTAAACTCACTATGTAACCCGGGCTGGCTTTGAACACATACAATCCTCCTGCCTCAGCTTTCGCAGTGCTAGGATTATATCCATGCACCACCACATCCAGAATTTATGTGGTGCTTGGGAATCAAACCAAGGCCTCACATTTGCTAGGCAAGCACCCTAATCACTGAGCTACACCCCATGCCCAGGACTTCTGATTTTGTAGAGCCAACTAGGAGGCAGAAACAAAGGACCCAAGATGAGAAGCACTTCATCTGGCAAAAGAAAAAAAAAGTTAGAGGGCAGCTATCACTTGGAAATTAGTAAAAAGAGGTTAATTTAACTCTGCTCCCCCAACCATCTCCCCTGGGTGAGCAGACACCACCCAGACTACCTGAGTGACAAACAGGACGCTTCCAGGAGTCCTTGGGCAGAGGAAGGCTCAGACCCTGGGTGATCTGGCCTCCCATGATGGAAGGTGGGCAGGCACCTCTTCACACAGTAGATGATCAGGATGGGCCTTTCTGATAGGTAAAGTTAACTGGGAAGCTATGGGAGTCATTATGAAAGGACAGGAGAAAAGATCCACTCGAATAAGGCTAAAGATAACGACCACAGTGGTTCCCCTTTGGAAACCACGAGGGTCCAAAGCCTGCTCTGTCAATCAGACTGAACTCTGGTACTTCTGGGTTATTTTTGAGAGGATCACAGAGCATGTTCCCTTGGTAGTAGAAAGCAGAAATCTACATAGAGCCTGGAAATGCCAATAGCCGGGCAGAAGAAATCAACAAAGTGTAGATAGATGAGAGAAAGAAGCCACTGAAAAGTAGGGACACCAAAAGTTAAGAGGGGCTCCTGAGGCCTTCATGGCCAAGGCCAGTCTCCCCACCTGACTTGCAGCTAGCTTACAAAAATAAGGCTGCTTATATTTTTATTATTCTAAGTTGATTTACATTGGACTTTGGACCTTTAAAACCAAACAATGTGAGAGTAATTGTTAGAAACGCATTGCAGGAGCTTACCTGTCCAAACAAAGGATGGACATGAGAGGCATGGAAGACAGAAACATGAGACTTTAATCATCTTTTTGCAAAAAGAGATGACTTTTGCACACACAGATGAAGAAAGCACAACCAAAGCATGGTGGGTGGAGATTTCAAATTCCCAGATCATAAGTCCCTCGCCTGCACTTTACCTAATGGCAGGGTGCACAATCTTCCCAATAAGATCTGAGTTATTGGATCAAGAGCATGACCTTTCTCCCTCCTCTCCCCTTCCTTCTCTTTGCTGCCAGGTCAGGTAAAAGCACATGAAATTGCCAGATCTTTATCTGAAAAAATGTGCCACTGCTGTTGTTGGTAGCATTCACGGTAATAAAGCTACATGCACAAATATGTATACTAGGTCACAGCTATGACTGTAGCCCAGGGGAATAAGACTCAGAAAGAGCAGACATGTGCAAGAAGAAGTCGGTAAGCAGCAGGGTCCAGGCGGATGCGTTGGAAGAAAAAGGGACAGACTGGAAATGAGGGATCAAGTACCAACAGGGCAGAGGTCTAACAAATGCATTATTGATCAGGAAGAACTACAGTGAAATAAAAACGAGCTCTAGAAAGGGCATCTTGCATCAAACAAATGCCCAAGCTTAATCCATCTTGGAGAAATCTAGAAATCATGCAGAGAAAGAGCCCAGCCTTGGCAAGAGGATCTACAGGCCATGGGCCAAAGGTTGGTCTAGTAAAGACTTTTTTACTTATAATTTTAAGACTGGAATTCTTTTGCTCTAATGAAATATCACTTTGAACACAAATACACAGTAGTGATAAATGCAACAGACATGTTAGTTGAACAACTTAAAGTTTTAGTGCTTGACCCACCAAAATACTTCACTGTTTATGGGGTCCCTTTAATTTCTACAAGATGCATTTGTATTTTACAGAACACATTGTGAAAATCACTAATCAGAATCCTATGGCCACACATGGCCTAGACATACACACTAGACTGGGCTTAAACACAGCCTGATATTCCTAAACTACCCCGTGAGCACTAGAGAGATTATGTCAACCTGAGGCAAGTAGGAACCACATCGCCTGGATTAGGGTTTGGGAACTATGCCTATACTGGGAATTGAGAACCAGCCTGGATTAGAATGTGAGCGATTTGTGGACCTGCAAATGAGGGAAGAGCACCCACCGGATGTGGGAGGCCCAACTGGGTATTCTAGCTGTACAAAAGGAATGAAGAAGAAAGATTGTTACAGCTTCTTCCTCTGGGAAAACTCTCGCCTCCACAATTGTCTATGGCCACAGACTTGCTACGCGCCACAGATCTTCATCACAGATTCACTTGAGTCTTGGCTTGTGCCTGTCTGCCCGTTGCTGATCTTTAGTCACCCATCTTCAGGCTCTAGGCTTTGCCATTGCTCTCTGAAAAACTGAGATCAGCAGCAGACTCTCACTGGCTGTCCTGCAGCCCCAGGCAGGTGCTCTACTTTGCTGCTGAGCAGCCATCAGACATTCCAGTTCTTATATGTGCAGGCCGCCATCTTGGACTATCTCTATCCTTCAACTTGTAAGCCTTCCGAATAGATTCTTTTTGTTACAATTTCTGTAAACTCTGCCTTTTGAAAGAACCCAAACTAAAGTACACCCCAATAATAAAAAACAATACCATGCTTTTAAAAAGTGTGAAATTGAAGAACAGATAATTGGTACTTTTGGGAGGAAAACAAGCCATGTCTAAACTTACTGATTTAGACCATTCTTCCTTACCTATTCCTACTAAGTTCGTATGTTCATAACAATTGTACTAGTGCTTTCCTTAACCAAGTCCCACCTACTAGTTTTTCTCAGAAATTTCCAATGATATTTAATCCTTAAATGTTGTGATTTCTTGAAAAGGACAAAGACAGAAGTCCAGTCAAGGCCACAGATTACTTTTCTTTTAAGAAACTGTCAGCCAAATTTCTCAGGGAGGAAGTGAGAGTGAAATGAGAGACGTTGATAAATTTCCCTGCTGAACAATCAATACGAAGCCACACCATCCTGTTCAGACTTGCACTTTGAAAGCAAAAGCCATAATTACATTGTCAAAAATTCCAGCTGCCCAGGCTGACAGCAACCCCCTTGAATGGTGACAAGTGATTGGCACTCAGGTCAGGTGGCCAAGGCAAAAGGCAAGAATGAAATTTTCTAATTGATCACAAAACTCAAACCCCAGACCTCCTTCTGAGAGATCCCACAATCCTTTTGTCCCATTAATGCATCTAAGGGAGCCGAAGACAGAACTTACTAAATAATTTGAACTGCACCTACAATTCAGAATATACCCCGTCCCGATCCATCTCCAGACAGAAAAAGAAAGAGAGCACCCTATGTGAGTAGGTGTGTGTTGGGGGGAGGGGTTGTGTTTGTTTTATGAATTAAATGAAAGGCATAAAACATTCTTTCAACACCAGCTTTCCTCATGACAGCTGACCATCAAAGCGTGTTGGCTCGGTGGTTTTCATCTATGATAAAAATCAGCCACAGCAGAGGATTGTAAAGGGCACGAATGAAGACATCAGAGGAAGCGCAAAGAAGGGGAGGGCAGGAGCACAGACCTACACTCCACTTTGGTGACCCGATATGACCCGAGCTGGAGGCAGGTCAGGATTCAGCAGTTTCTTCTGTACTGGATATTAAGAGTCAAGAAGTCTTGAAAAAGCTTTGCTTGAGTCTGTGGTACTCCTGATCATGTTAGGATCCATGCAGATAGTTTGTGAGCACTTAATGTAAACACACCCAGGAACACAGTTGCTCCGTCCTGGGGAATGGTCAAACCACGAGACGTGAAACCTCAAGGAATCTGCTGATGGTTGGGACAGAACAGCAGGTTCCTAGGAGAGCTGCTGCCTTGTGATGTCCAAAGGGAAACCTCACTCTGAAGTGTATGCATTCACACTTCGCAGCTAGGTACGCATAAAAATGAATAAGGGAAAAATCTTCCAGGCAGAGCAAGACCCAAGCCAAATTGTGCAGTAAAATTTCTGGCCCTCAACTTTTCCTCCCCTGTTAAAAAAATGAGATTATTCGAGCTGGATACATGGCAGTTTTGGAAAAAGAAAATAGGATTAAGATAGTAATAAGTCTGCCTGTGAGTCATCCATGTGTCTGATGCTGTGAGATATGCCACATTCTGTATGAAGGGGGACCGTGATTTCCTGGTTTTATAGAGACCAGCTTGTCCAAGGTTAGAGCTGAGCAGTAACAGAATTGAACCAATTTGTGACTCCATAAGTATTAAGCTGTCAAATTAACCACGAAGGCATTAACATCTCCAAGGACAGTCAGAGAGCCACCTAAATCAAGCCAGAGGATGTCATCCAAATGCAGAGTCCCAAACTCCAGGACCACTGAGTCAGACTGTGGGTGTGAGGCCCAGAAATCTGCATAAACTCTTCCCAAAATGCCTTATATATATACCAAAATTGGCGAATCCCTGCAGATGAGCGAGTGCTGCGTCCCCAGGGACTTTCTGGTACAAGGTGGCAAAGCAAAGTGCTCATTGCTTTCCATATTTGACAGCAAAACCAAATTAGTTTTTGTCTAAAGCCTCCATGTTACCAGGCCCACCATTGGCCCTGAGAAAAGACCAGCAAAATTATGTGACGATTTTAACCATGCCATACCCACACACCAGAGGAGAAATGTGTCTGAGACCTCAAGTGGTGAGGGGAAGGTGAGAGGGACGGGTGAGCACCACACGTGCCTGGATTTTTCTGGAAAATTCCAGGAAACAACAGGAAAGGGTCCACTGCTTAGCTGTTTTCCATACAACAGTTCTCTCCAATCAGGAAGACAGCCCCAGCAGAGAGGAACTAGCTTGTTTTGGCCTGCACTCCACGAGCCAGCGTCTGTGAGATCCCAGCCACTCGTACATGCAAAGGGCTTTGGACGATGGAGGGCACATCTGTTGATGGAAGGTCAGAAAACACAGAAGGAAAGATGGATGGGAATAAGAGGAGGAAGAACTGAAGGAATGGAAAGAAGAGGAGGAGGAAGGAGACGACAGAAAGGGAAAGCAGCACAGGCAAAGGAGGCCGGCCTCGCGGCGTCCAGTAACACCACACAGCTAGAGTAGCACCTTTGTTTTAGCTTTCAAATTCTCACAACAGAGTCATCCATTCTGCTTTAATCCTCCTATCCTGAATGTCAGCAATGGCACCAGGGATTTTCATTCTTTTTTTACCTATAAATATTTTGTTTTTTCCATTGTATTGATATGTATAAATGCAATAGGTAATGCTTACATTGATCTTGAATGTTTTGTGAATATACATACATATAGTGGCAAAATTACAAATCCTTCCCCTCTACCTTTTTGACCCTCCCACCCCCTCCCCATCCCCTCCAGTTCCCATTATTCCCCTCAATTAGTTGTATAAAATAATTGCAATCTAGGTCTCTCATCTGAGAGGAATCATTCGATATTTAACTTTAGGCTCCTGCTTACTTCACTGACCATGATGGTCTCAAGTTGTATCCGTTTACCTACAAAAGCCTCAAGCCTCTCTGTCTTTATAGATGAGTAGTTCTTAACATTTGCTTAATTATGACGATGTCACACTTTCTGGAGCCTGAGACACAATCTGAAGCTCACGTTATGCAATCAGCAGTGTGTTAAGTACCCCCTGGAGACCACGCCCAGGATATCACACTGATCTTCAGCCCTGGCCCGTTTCTTCATCTTCATTTTGTGACGGGGTCTTACTAACTCACAATATTGGCCTGGCTGGACTTGCACTTGTGATGCTCCAGTCTGAGCCTCCCAGAGCTCTGTGATTACAGGCTGAGCCCCAGGGACCAGCTCCAAAATGCGCTTAATGTTAACTCTCACCGTTTCCCTCAGTTTTCTATTTGGTTTTTTCTTGGTACTACAGATTGAACCCAGGGCTTTTTCACTGAGCTACATCCCTGGGTGTTTTTATTTTTAATTTTGAAACAAGGTCTCCCAAGTCACTCAGTTGCCCTGGATGGGCTCAAACTTGCAAACCTCCTGCTTTAGCCTCCCAGCATGCTGGGATTACAGGCCTTAACACACTGAGAAGTTTTTCTGAAAATTAAGTAAAACAAAAATTGATGCTGCAAAGTAGATTTAGATGATCAGAAGGTAAATAAATTTGAAGCAGAAAGACCACTGTAACCCAAACCTACCTTTCCCCTAGAAAGCTGTAAGCACTCAAACTACCTGTGTGAAGATTCTAATTACCAACGTATTGAATGCTATTCACAGGGTGGCGATTGGGGAAGGAAGAGGCTCAATGTTAACTAAAAGAAGCTTCTTTGGTTGATATGTAAGGCCAGGTTATTGCATGCAGAGAAACATCAATGTACACTAAGAAATCGTGCAGCTGTTTGCTATGTTACGTCACAGCTGACAATGCACATCTTGGAGATTTAAAACAACAAAAGTCTTAATTTCTCCCTGACACACAAGACAGTAGTCACCAGCTCTGCCCTGTGCCGCCTTCACTCAGACTCCTACACTGAATCAATCAGTTGGGGACGTGCTATTCTCAAAAGGAAGTAAAGGGCAAAGTGGCTGCCCGGTCACTAAAGTTCTTCAAACTCTCACTAGGCAACCGCCTATCATTCCCACCCTCATGCCAATAATCTGGATGAGCACGTAGTTGCCCCACAAGGAACTATGCCTGTGCACAGGGAGGCCTTGAGAGTCACCCAAGAGTAGGCACGGTGTCAAATCCTCTTACAGGAAAGGGACCACAGTGGGTCCAGTGGTGTAGGCCTATAATCCCAGCTCTTTGTAAGGCTGAGGTAGAAAGAACACATGTTTGAGCCCCGTCTGGGCTAAATAACTAACAACTTGTTTTGAAATCAAAACCAAAAAAATGTGCGGAGGGTGTAGTGAAGGTCCTGGGTTCTACCACCAGCTCCACAAAAAAAGGGGGACCAAGTAATTGGGAACTATACTGCATCTGCCATAGAAACTATAATGATTATGCATGTCAATAAAGGAAATCGTGTCATGCTGTCATGGACCTGTTGCCTCAGCAAGTATTAGGCAGAGGTTGTAAATAGCTTTGCCAATTGCCATTGCCCCCGGATGTGGCACTCACTGACCTGTTTCACTTCCTGTGGTCAGTTGCTTCACTCACCATGTAGGGAAAGAGTTCCGTTCCTCACAGCCAGGAATTTGACTCCATAAGGAAAGAAAGGGGTCGAGTGGGAACTCCCATAGAGTGTGATTTGAGCTTTGCCTCGGAAAGGTTCGTCCTTGGATCCAATCCGGAGCTCTCCACCATCAGAAACAAGGATGGAGTGGGCCCTGAGTTGAATGTCTCCTGAATCCATGAAAACCAGCTTTCCCCCTAGTGGACAAAGAAAGAACCGTCAGGCCCCACTCCATCTTGACCGTTCCATAGCGAGATCAAATGCCTTTCATTTGCTTAGTTCTCCCAAGCTTAGACTTCTTTTTCTTTGCAGTCTCTTCTAGAATCACAATAGGGTATACACACACCAGGGTAGAAACAATCTATCATTAAGCCAGGGCACGTTACATAGCACTGTTCATTGTCATTTTCTTCGTAGTATGTTTGTGACAATAATTAATGTCTAGCCCTTTAAAACTGGTTAAATAAGGGGTAAGAAGGTCCACTAATTGCCACTTAGCAAAAGATTGAAGCAGCCTATAAAACTAAGCTTAAAAAGATAGAGAAAGAGGAATATACGAAATAGGGATACAAGCAAATTGCCCACACCATAGAACTATGAGACAAAGGAGGTGCGAGCCGGACCAGCATCCTGCATTTGCAGCATCTTGGCTGGCTGGCTTTCACTGCGCTGCCCTGACGGCAGGGAGCCCCGGGGGCTGTCTGGCACAGCTGAGTGTGAGCCAGGGAGGAGAGAAGACAGCCCACGTCCGACCTCCGTCACTTCACTGCTGCTTTGCAGTGGCTGCAGACCCTCCTTCCGAGGCACCTACCTGCCACCTCTGTCATTCTGGTGCCCGATTCCCACTTACTTCTGTGCCTGGTTACCCGGCTGATTTCCCTGAGCTCCCTACATTACCCAATACCTTTCCGATATATTCTTCCTTTAAAGAATTGTTGGTTTCTGTCATTTACAACCAAATAATGGATTCAGATACTATGCTTCTCTAATATTTAGTTTTTATGTAACACAGGAATATAACGTTGTAGTAAAACTGCTTTATCTTGCAAGAGTAAAAATATATTAAAATACTTTCATCTTTATAATATCCTCTTTAAAATTTATAGAGTTTTTATATTTGACCCATATTTTTCAATAATGTTAAAATAAGAAAAGCCTGTCCTGTAAATACTTTCACATGGATGTACTATTAAATTTTATCTCTCTAGTTTGCAAAGCACCAGTATGGATTCTTCTGCCTGTGGTTAGAGGTGTGATGTATATTGGAAAATCTAGGCATCCTCCTTTCCAAATCTTCGAAGAGCTTCCTCTCTTGCTCAAAATAAATGTCAGAGCTTAAACACCAAAATAAAAGGCCCTTTCTAAGTTGCCACCAATCTCCCATATTGTTTTTTAAGACATACCCTTCAACTCAGCTATACCACTTTATTTTGCACGTGGTTTGCACCCCAAACACATGTGAGAGTGTAGTTCCCAAAGTCTTTTGTCAATGTTAAGAAACCTATGTGTGTGTGCTTTCTTACTTAGAATATTCTTTTGTCTGATATTGTTGTGTTCCAGTCTGCTTTGTTTCTGTCCAAATATTAACTTTTCACTGAGGCCACCCCTCTCTGATCTAGATAAACAGTACATCCTTTTCCCTTGGCAAATATACTTTTCTTCCTGATATCTGACATGAGACACACTATCTACTTACACACACATTTTCTGCCCTATCTCCACTAGAATACATGTGAAGTGCAGCCAATTATCTACTGAGCTCACTTTTAAGTTCTTAGTGTATAGAACACCAACGCATAGACCGTTGGTATGCAAAATATAATTTTGAGTGAATGAATACGTGGTTGAATCAGATGTTAAATAACTAAATTCCCTTATGCACAATACATGCATGCGCTCTCACCCTGATTTTCTTAGAAAGAATGTTACTGCATATAACCTAAAAGTCATGCATTGTCTCAATGGGCTAACGACAGGCAAAAGGATGTGGAGGAAACACGATTTCAGAAACGGCTGAGCGTGTGGATTCCGCTGCCATAGGGAGGGCTGCTGCAAAGGGCCATAGACAGCACAGAGTCTTCACCTACTAAATTTAGTTTTCAATCCAGGGTGCCAAGCTACTCAGTTGAACTAAGGTCGTTTTCCAAAAACAATAACTGGAAGCCATTGCACGTGTGCCAGAGGAAATGAAGGAAAAGGGAAGATGCCGTCAATTACTTTTGTTCATCTCCACCTCAGAACAGAGACAATAACCAATAAATGTTTGACCAACAATCAAACGCAAAGGCCATTTCTTCCTTGGCTTTCTGTTCTGCAACTTCTCTGCAACTTTTCTTGTTGGTTTTTTTTTTCTTTTTTCATCAAATCTTCTAGTCATCCATCCTAAAATCCAAGTCACAACCCAGCAGTAATAATCACAAGGCATTTTTCTTAGACTAAAGTCTCTTGTGGGTCTTTCCATGAAGCCACTGCTATGGTCTGGATCTTGAGTATCTTCCAAAAGTCTTGTGTATTTGGAACCATGTATTATTGGGAGGCAGAGCCTGGCTGGAAGGGGCAGATGCTTAGGGACTGACCTGGGAAGATTGTTGATTTGTTGATACCGGGAGGAAGGTTGCCCAGGACAGAGCTTTCAGGTGTGTGTTGTTGACTTGTAGACCAGGAAGTGAGGGAGGGCACCCACCCCGAGGTGGGCAGTGGCCAAATGACAGGCTGAATTAAGTACAGAAAGGAAGAAGAAATATCCTTGCAAATTCTTCCTCTGAAAGCACTATCCTTTTTTTTCCATTTTTCCCCATTTTATTGATATGTATATGCACAAAATTTAAGGTTTACAATGGAGTTGAGCTTTTTATGCACATACGTATCTTGTCAAGGTGACAAGGGCTTTCCCACTCTCCTTTTGTCCCTCCCCCTACCCTACTCTCCCTCTCTCCTCCCCTACCCAACCCCCTGTTTCACTTTGTTTCTCGTTTTAAGTAGTCCCAGAGCACTATCTTTTTTGAGATTCTAGATAGTGGCCTTGCTCCTGCCTCATTAGGCCTCTATCTGCAATGGGGTGAGCATCTCACCGGCCTCTCGCCACTGCCAGCCCCATGACTGGACTGTTTGAGACCTTCTGAAATGAAGAGCTAAACAAATCTTTCCTCCCTTAAATTGTGGGTGTCAGGCATCTTGTTGCAGCCACAAGAAAGTACTAAAACAGCCACCAGCCATTTAGAATGACATACTCCACCTAGATATCCTGTTTCCCTAACCCTCAGAGAATTACGGTGGAGCTAACTACACAGGTCGCCGGTCTAGGGAGTGGCTGTGGGCCTCCTCCCGCCCAGAAGATTCAGAGCCAGGCACTGGTACCCACCTGACAAAAAAAGCTTGTATTCTATCCATTTCCACAAACTCTCCCTGGTAGCTTTTTCTTTTTTATTAATTAGAGTTGTTTCTGTTGTTACATTTAAGGAAAAACATATGCTAACCTCAGTAAGTTTGCCTTTGGCTTGTTTATATAAGGTTTATTTCAATTTTGTTAATGGAGATATACCTCACCTCTTTCCAGGAAGGATTTACAGCAGATTAGTGGGTAAATATATAAACCTTGGCCTTCCCCCTTACACCACTAAGCAAAACACTAAATACACTGAAATAAATGGGGCAAATTTGACAGTAGGGGCGAATAGTGATGCTAATGAAGGAAGAAGAGTCAGTCCAAAGAAAATGAAAGATTCGTGTTGTCAAGAGTGCTGCACACAGGACTGATTAATCCGGATGCGTGTGTGTGTGTGTGTGTGTGTGTGTGTGTGTGTGTGTGTGTGTGGTCGGGGGTAGGGGGGTGTTGTGCTTGAGATTGAGCCCAGGGCCTTTACACCAAGCTACATCCCCACTCCATTTTTTTCATTTTGGATTTCAGGACAAGGTCTCCCCAAGTTGCTAAGTTGCCTAGACAGGGATCAGTCTTGTGATTCCCCTGCTTCAGCCTCCAAGAGTGGTAGGATAACAGGTCTGTACCACCAAGACCCACTAATACTGATGTTGTTAGCCCCTGGTAACATACAACCCCTCTTCACATGACTCAGAAACTATCAGTACATCTAGGTAAATAAAGGGAGTTTGATGAAGTATTCTGCTATTTTAGTCTAAAACGTTTGCAAGTGATAACCAAAGTGAAAGCTTAGTTGTGTGAAAGAATAGTAATGTTTAAATTTAATTTGTGCCAAGGCCTCGAGATTTTCACCCTCATACTTTATTAGCTTAAAACAAATATACAGTGGGCTAGTGCAAAAGACAGTTACTTGAGTATGGTAGGAGAGTGGGAGGACTTTGTGTTTTCCTCTTTATAGAGCTTGATCCCACTTCTGAAAGCTAAAATAAAGGGCACAGCTGAAATTAGCCTTTGACTGTGACCCTTAAATTTCTTGTAATGACTTTCATAAAAGCTGATCATGTCCCAGAAGTGACCTTGGGTAATTTTATAAAAATCAATCAACCATCATTACTGTTACTTCCCTTCTAAAATAAATAAATGAATATAAAATTTTACATGTACTCTCTTCTGTCCAGTAAACATCTTTTTTTTTTGAAAGGGAAGTAGAAGAGACTTTTAGCAACTAGCTAATGTTTGCAAAACACATCAAAACCACTTTGGGCTTCAATTAACTATCCTTTGTAATGACCACAAAATAATTTGAGGGTTTTTTCTTAAGAAAACATAGAGTTCTAACTATTTTTGCCTTTACAGAAAAATATCAGAGTGTAAGTATTTTACCATACAATAATATTCTTCAAAAGAGCTTGCTACCCTTCCTGTCTTCAAGTCTTCTATTCTCTTTTGAAACCTCTCTAATCAGACCTTTGCTTGAATTCTCCACCAAAATTGCCCCGGTTATAAGGTCATAAATGGCATCCACATTGGTGAGTTGAGTTCCTGAGTGGCCAGTGTGATGTGCATCCTTCCTCCACTGGAATCCCTACCCTTCAAGTGTTCAGCACTTTATCCTCCTGGCTTTCCTCCTGCCTCCTGAGTATCCCGTCCTTAGCACCTTCTGTCTGACTTGTCTGGTCTTCCCAATGAGAGGTGCTTGGTGTGTCTCCAGACAAGTCTTATCAGTCCAGTCTATCTGCAGCACGGGGATTTCCTCTCTGCAACCAGATTTTAGACAGCATTGTCCTTACTTGTTGATGACTCCTAAACTTATATTTTCAAGATCTACCTCTGTCCTCAGCTGGAGGACAATATCCCCACAGCCCATTCAACACTTCTGCTGGGGTGACTCCAAGCCTTCTCATATACCAACTGTTTGCTCAACACCAATACTGGGGTGACTCTTAGCCTTCTCATATACCAACTGCTCATTTGACACTGCCGCTGGGGTGACTGCTAGCCTTCTCCACTTGGCACATCTAAAAACTGAGCTCTTCCTCTCGCCTCACAAATCTTCCCGTAGTCCCTCTCTCATCTCTGTGAACACGTAACTCCATCTTTCCAGTTGCTCAGTCTGAAAATACCAGAGTCGACCTTCACTGTCACCCTTCAGCCAATTCCTTAGGAAATTCTATGCATTCTAACTAAAATATCTCTGTGATTCAGCCAATTTTACTTCTGTATATGCCTAAGTCAGGGTCTAAGTTATTCTTGTCACAGTCCTGGATCATTGCAACGGCCCCTTAACTCAGGTCAACGCTTCTGCTCTTACCTCTCCTCCGGCAAGCTCTCAAAACTGCACCCAGTGGTGTGGAGTTTTCTTTTAAAATGAACTATATCACGCCATCTCTCTGCTTACAGTGTTGCAATGCCTCCCATCGTACTGAGAGTCAGAGCCTCCCGAGCCTTGTGGCTGCTCTTCTGCCACCAGGCTCCCTCTCTTACCCCCTTGCTCAAACAACATGCCTGCCACACGGGCCTTCTTCCTCTGCCTGCCTAGAAGCTTTGCCCTTGGCATGTGCAAATCCTCACAGCCACTCTCCCCAGTGCATATTTTCTATCACCTTTCTTGCTGCATTTTGCTCGGTGACACTGAAGAAATCTGACAATAATATAACTCACTTATTTATTATATAACTTTTTAAATAGGTAAATCTCCATGAAAGCAAAATTTTTGATTTATTTTGTTCACAGCCATAGTCACCACGCCCAGAACAGTGCTTGGCACACTGAATGTATAGTAAACATTCAGAAATGCCTGTCAAATAAATGGGAGTTGAAGCTACGGATGTAAAAGAGGTCTTGCAGAGAGGACAGTAGATGAGAACAGAGAGAGGTAAGGGAAGATGCAGCATTACATCGCCACTTTCAGACAAGAGTAGGAACCAGCATGAATCCTGAAAGTGGAGAAATAGATGAGCTGGAACGATCAGAAGGGTGCGCGGATGCAGATTCTAGGAAAGGACTTAAGAGCCATGAGGATGGGAGCAAGGTGTGGAGCCCTTCATGTCACTTTTAGGAAGGCCAAGGGAGGAGGTGTGCAGAGCCAGCGGTGTGCTGGGACAGAGAGTGAAGGTCAGGCGATGGTGTGGGCCCCGGAAAGAAGACAAGATCAGCTCAGAAGCAGAGAGGAGGCGAGATGTAGAGAAAAACTCAGGCAACAAATAGAGGGCCCCAGTTAATTAGGTCATCCGCATCACCAGATTAGATAATACGTTCACTCAGACGTTGACCTCCCTAAATTTTGAAGTGTGAACTATCCAGCTGACTTACCTGCATTTCCTTCAAAGTTTTAGCCATCTATATTCCGATACATTCCACTTTTTAAGTCCTCAGATCAATAGTCAGAGGAGCCCACAGGTTACTCCCCTTCCTCCCCCGAGCACCACGGATGACTGTCTACTCAGGATGGACCCTGGCCCAATGAGTGGTGCTGGCTGAGAGATTTGGGCAGAGGGATTCTGTGCAGCTTTAGGAGTGAAGGCCAGGAGGAGGTAAGAAAGAGGAAGGAGGGCAGCATCTGGAAGAGGCAGCCACGGCCTGCAACCCCATTCTGGCGGAGACGCCCACGCTTTCCTTTGTTGGCAAGATCTGGATTAGACTTGGGCCTGATTCACTGGAGCGCAGCCTCGGAAGCCTTCGAGGCGGGCTTGTCCTGGCCATAGAGGCGGAAAATCAATTGGGCTGGCAAGAGAGAACCCCAAGAGCTCAATCCCTGCTCCATAATCCTGTCCACCGGCAGCTCAGGAAAAAAATGCCCGAGCATTGCCATTCTCATGGAGAACGTGAGCCATAAATCAGGCTTCAAGGATGGGGGGCAAGGGGAATGGACTCTGGCTGGCTACGAATTAATCAAGCGCAGCCCGCCAAACCCCAGCAACCTCGGAGGGAGCTGCACACACGGGCAGGCCACGGCTGCTATTGTGTTTCCCATTTCATTTCATTTCAATTAAAATAGGTATCGGATGAAATTTTCCCCTTTAGCGGATGCTGCTTATGCAACCCCCTGTTCTTCCTTTAATTAAAAAACATGCTTATTGCAATACTTGCCAGAATCACTTTAACGGTATTTTAATTGTAATGTCTCTGCCTGATTAAAAAAAGAAAATATGAACTAGAAAGTGTTTGTAAAAACGTTCTCAGGATGCAGGAAAAGACTCATCCAACTCCCCAGAAGGAATGTCACACAATCATTCTGGAATTTGCCTGGTACTGCGTCAAGTGAGCAACAGAGAGGGAAATGCATACGTGTGGGGTGTGTGTGTGTGTGTGTGTGTGTGTGTGTGTGTGTGTGTGCGTGTGTGTTTAGAGCTGCAAACAATAGCACTTCAGAGAAACAGTTTTCATCAGCTCAAATTCTCCCGGTAGGAAAGATAACTGCACCCAGCTGAAAAAGCTGTGTCCAGGGTATGTTTATGCTGAGGGAAGCTGGCCTGGAGTCCACTGCTCATCGCAAGGGTTCTGATAGGCTTTGGGAACAGAGCAGCTGGACCAGGTTAATTACCTTCCGGTCCTGACAATTCTAAGGGTTCTCTTTACTGTTATTGGCTGCATCAGAATCACTTTGAAGCCTTAAAACACAGACAGGTACTCACTCCAGAGTAGGTTTGCTGAGGGGCTCAGAAATGAGGATTTTACACAAGTCCCCAGGTGACTCTGCAGCTGTGACCAGAGACACACTGAGAACTGTAGGATACATACACAACTGTAGGTAAACAGTGCTGCCGTGTGGGCTCATTGCCCAGCATCCTGTGAGGTCTGCTTTCATGTAAAGGAGCCTGAAATATAACCCTGGAGTCGTGGGCTCAATCCTTGCTGCTAGGTCCTCTCTCTGACAAATGCCACAATAAAAATTTTAAAACATATAGTTTTCACTTTTAGGACATCACAGTGATGCAAAATTGGCACAGGTAAGTGAAGTTGCCTGGTTTTACTGACTAGGCCCATTTTACTGAGTACTGAGAAAAAAAAAGAGGTTATAATTTCAACTTTTTTTCTATAATTCTATAAATTTTAAACCTAAATAAGCCCTTATAAATGAACTAACTATAAATGAATTACGAAATGTACACATATGTGTAGAGGACCATCTACAGAAATACTTAAAGTAACTCAAACATAGATATAAACAGATGCATCTGTCATTAGAACTACAGCTATCAATTATGACTTAACCAAACCTTGATTTTCTTTCTACTACCAGAAAAATCATTGCATCCTTTTATCAACAAACATTCTTGCATTTGAGTGCTCAGTGCCCTCGGGAATTCCATGGCTTTCCAAAACATTTAAGACTTCCTAAAGAAAAACTATTTCTAAAGAAAGACCAAGACCAAAAAAATGTATTACCCCAAAGACTGTACCAAGCCAATAAAAATCTCCCTACCTACTAATTTTTTTCAGATAATATTCTTCCTTCCTTTTATCAAGAAGTTCTTTTAACTGTGGCCCAATCACATTTCTGAACAGCTTACAATTTGATACATTTCATTGAGCTGTTTTACCAAAAGGTTCCAAATATGATTATTCTCTGAATATTATAAATATGATTTAGCTATACCATAATAGTATTAGAAATAAAAAAATATTTATTATAGTGGTTTAAAAAGTAAGAACATCTCCTACCTTCACCTGGCCTCAGGAATATTATACAGCACATGAGAAACACAGTAATGAAATGTTTGGTCTCCAATATATTTTCATCTGCACACAAATCCCAGACTTCTAGCTCCACTCCTATTCTGGATAAATAGGATCCAGGGATCATTAATCAACAAATGAGACAGAAAGGTAGGGAGAGAGCAGGTCCTAAAGGATGCTGTAAGCCATATTAAGTTTAGACTTGAACTTAAGAGCTAATGGAAAGCCAATGAGGGGTTTTAAGTGAGGAAATTTGAGACATTTACTTTCATTACTGAAAATATTATAGCTTCTGTGCTAGGAGGGGACTGGTCCTTTTTGGTAGCATTTTTCATGTTACAATATCCAAGTTGTCAAGACATAAAACTGTAAAATGTTAAATATCCACCTATCTGTCTGTCTGCCTATCTATTGAAAGCATGTCCTTTCTCACAGCAGTGGCTTATCTTTCATTTAAGACTAATCAAGTGTGTCTGGGACTGTTCTCTGGAGGTAAATAATGGAAGTCATTGTCTGGTTGGAAAAAATAGGGGTTTTCTGAGCCAAGTGTCCCCCACATTTAAAAGGCTTTGTCTCTGATCTCCCGATACACAAATAGTAAATGAAATTGGTCACTGTCTGGAACTGACCTGCTAACATTGGAAGGTACCAGGAATAGCTCTGATTATAGAGAAATTCACAAGTAACATTAATCTGCCTCTTCAGGTCAGAACCTCATTCATTAGTTCATTTATTCAACTGTCTTTTGAGTACCTTGTACATATCCGGGGCTGTGAGGACGTGGACACAGAGAGGTGGGCAGAAACAGACCTGCCTGCTACTTTCTTCAACATTTAATGTGTATCTGCATGAGCTTCCCACAAGACGAAGGAAAGAAACCACATTAGCAGTGTATTTGTGAAGAATGTGATGCAAAAGCAAACCAAGTCTCAGCCAATTAAAAATTTCACCAATATTCCACTTAGCTTTAGATTTAGGCAAAATCCCCTCCAGCGACGCAAACAACCTCAACGTAAGAAAGGCCTGACACAAGGTAAAGTGAGGTACAAGTAGATTTCACGACTATTCAATTTGATTCTTCACGGTGCTGACTACTTGATTAAGCTTCCCCTTTGGATAATTGCAGAGACCAACCCCTTACAGAGTGTCATGCTTGCAGATACAGGACTGCACAAACCCACACACAGAAACATTAATATCAGCGAGAGCCTTCTAACAGCCACTTTTCTCCTACAAAGGGTAGAGAATCGCCATCAGTTTTATTTTGAGCACTGACTCAAGGACCAGAGGCCTTGCCCCAGAGCACCACAGAGCTCATGCCAGCTCTGAACTGAACTCAAGCCCAGGATGTGGAGTAAAATATGCCACATCAGCCTTGTTGTGTTATCTGTCCATAATCAGCTGCCTCCTAAGAATAGCTATAATACAACTAAGAAAGGAGGTATTTCAAACTTTTATAGTCGGATGGCAGATTAAGATTAGCAACAAATTTTATGAGCTCAAAAAATCTCTCATCCTGACCAAGACATTCTACAGTTATAAGAAAAAAAATCATTTTTTTAAAATTGTTATTTTTATGAAACCTCTAGCTTTACTTCAGTTGTATTTCCTTTAAATCCAAGCAGGTACCTGGTGTCTGAGAGGCCTTAGAACTGTGCACACAAGGTCACCTGCCAAGTAAATCAAACAGGCCTGCTCATAAAGAGACCATGGTGACATCTCAGACAAGTCCCACTTCACGGTATTCTTGCATCAGAGACCAGGTCAGTGCTACAATGGAACAGCAATGGGCACAATCCCTGGGACAAGGGGGATTGTACCAGGTGCACTACTGGGTACTTCATTCAAAACTTTTCAGACGTCTGCCACGCATGAAAAGACTCAACAATGAACCTGACATTGAATCAAGAAAAGATGCGTCATTTCAGTCGTTTCTACACTACAGAAACCTCAGGGATAAGACACTCAAACAGAAGCAGTGTCCTTAAAACGGTGAACCGAAAAAAGAGGTTAGAGAAAGTGGAACCACTTTCTGAGTAACAAACCAAAGCACACAGTGATGAGCTCAAAACAGCAAAAAGGAAGGGACAAGCCAACAGACGGGTTCCACGAATTCTGCCTCTGAGCCCATCTTTCCTGCCACACAGGAAAACGCTTCAATATGCACCCTGAAGAGAGCAGAGGCAAAAGCAATCCCAGATCTTTATTACCTAGCTTTTACATATAGAACTGGCCTCTCTCCGTAAGCAAGGTTGTAACTTAGGCTTGGTATTCAGACATCTCGTCAGTTACCTGTTACTATAAAGAAAAGAAACTATCATTAATTAAGTTTAGTTCTGCGCTAAGGGCTTTGCAAAAATGCCCTCTTAATAGTCAAAATACCCACAGGAAGTGGGCAGTCCACTGGGATGTGGCCACACAACAACAACAATAAACAAAGGCTGGCTTTCGTGGTTAGTCGCTTCTGCTGTCACAAGTGGAACTCACTCAGGGGAGGAAAACATCAGGCTTATGGGGGGGTGGGGGGTCCCCATTTCCCTAGGTCACACAAGGTGGAACCTAAATTCAGACTTGGTTCTTTCTGGTTCCCAAACCTGCCAAGAATTTGAGTGCCTTGGTCTATGTGAGTTGACCAAGAAGTAGAAAATCACAACAAAGAGAGCCAGGGAGCTGTCAGGTGACAATGGGATTGGAACAAGTTTCTGCTCTAGCGCTGTAAAGCCAAGGCATGGTGCAGACAGACAAGGTACAAAATGGCTTCCTTTTACTGTGTATATTTAAGTACATGTACGTATAGTCAGATGTGTGTGTGTTTCTATGTAGTGATTACTACAGTCAAACACATTAACACAGCCATCCAGTAGCATTGTGTGTGTGTTTACATTTAGTGACTACTATAGTCAAACAAATTAAGACACCCATCCAGTTACCACATTGTGTGTGTTTACACATGCACGTGAGAGAGAGAGAGAGAGAAAGAGAGAGAGAGAGAGAGAGAGAGAGAGAGAGAGAGAGAGAAGAAGAAGAAAATCTATAATCTGAAAGCTCAGCACCAAGGAAGGCTCATCGTCCCCTAACTGGCTCTTTACTAGTCAGGATCTCACACAAGCTGTTTGACCACCAGGTCAGAGGAAGACCCATTTCCTCATTTGGGAAATATGGATGCTTTCACTGCCTCAAACTACAGCCCAAGACCCTTGCAGGGGGTACACCACACTCCAACAAGCAGATAGCATTCCTTCTCTGTAATTATGGCTCATCATAATTACTTAGAATAAAAATAATAAATTTTAATTCAGCAATGCCTATGGCCATTGCACATCTTAACAGAAAAGAACAAAATATAATTAACAAAATCAAAGCAATATGCCTATTTCCACCCCAGCTTATTAGTATTAATTCTTCTTTGTGTTAAACAGTACCACTAAAAATTATTTTTTTTTTAAATAGGAGGGGGGTAAAGAAGGGGGAAAGAGGGAGATGTACAGACAGCAGGCAGGTGTCAGTTCTGAACCTTCTAATTAAGGTGAAATTATAATAAATATAGCTAATTCTTTCATCACGGTCACAAAATGGATCTTGTTTTTCAGTAATACTGAAGAGTCAGCATCTATAGCACCATAAATAACAGCTCAAAACCTTATGTCTGATGCCATTTCCCAACCACCATAATAAAATTTACAATATTCATTGTGCTACATAAGTCATACTACAGGAAAAAAATGCCAACTCTTTAAAAGGTGGAAATATGAGGCAGGCACAGAGCTCCAGACACTTGAGGACCCACATGTAGAAGTTCTGATTTTCTTGATTTAAGATCCTTGTTCTCTACATAAATGGAAAAATAATATAGATATTTTTCATAAAGTTGTTCCAAATGTACTTCTTACGTGATCTAGTTTCACTTTTATACAGCACTAATCCTTTCAAAGTATGTCTGTAGAATGTATTCTGTATAATATCATAAAAATAGCCAGGAAGGAACTTCTGCCATAACACCTTATATTTTGTTGATTAAGTTCTTTTTGAAAAAATTCATTTTCCTCTAATATGAGAAACTCAGATTGCAGGTATTCTATAGAGCCGAATAGGCATGGCAGTTAGGGGGGTGGGCAGGGTGCAGTAGAGCGGAAAGAGAGGAGAGGAAGGATTGTAATGTTCATGCAATATCTGTGGGTACGGAATACTCAAGCTCAATGTAACCAGGTGCATTGCACATATATATTAGCAAAAATCAGGGGGGAAAGCAAAACTCATTTTGGGACTTGAAATTTCTCACACTTCATCTCAGCCTGTCATTGGAATAAAAAAAATCCATTCAGCTATTTTCCTGATACTATGTATGAATGAATGAATGAATGAATGAATGATACCATGAATAAATGAAAACAAGAGTAAAGTGCTCGTGATGATGAGGATGCTAAAGATGCAGTCTCCTATCAGACCAGCCCTTTATTTCTCTTCAAGTGCTTTCATGCATATTGTAGGCCATAGAATATATTAGAGGTTGATGGCTATATTATATCAACCATATATTTGAGAACTGAAATTCTTTGTCAGCAAAGGCATTCTTCAAATGACTTTTAGAAACAATAAAATAACTTAGAAATAGATTGTATGTTTCTAAGAGTCAACATGACATACACAGACATGGAGGTGTATCTCTATATTATATGGAAATGTGTGTGAATTGTGTGCTATGTACATATGTTTATGATGTATGCATATGGCATAGGTATGTGTATGGAAGGGCATGTATTCTGAGAACAAGTAACAATGATAAAAATAAATCAGTTGAAAAAATGATGTGTAACAGCGAAGATTACATTAAAAACATACTTGCTAAGTTCCTGTTTGTAGCTGAGATCTGCACCATTTACACGTCCACTTGAGCGTTTAACAAAAAATGCATAATTTTTGAGCCCTCATTGGATGTCAGATACTATTGTAGACCCTGAAGAAAAAAATAGTAAATAGATAGGTAAAGTCCTTTTCTCTTTTAGCTTTTTAAAAACTTGTTGTGGTCATAAGGATTACAAATAAAAGTAAAGCAAAACCAAAAGACTGAGAATAATAGGGAGCATTATAATTTTGGAGATGGACAGCAGCCCCTCTCTGTTGAGTTGGTATGTTCTCAAAACCCAAATGAAACCAGTGAGCCAGCCACATGAATCTGGAAGCTACATGCTCTGTGCAAAGGTCCTGGGGCAGGCGTATTGACAAAAGAGCTAGAGCAGAGTGAGCAAGGAACACAAGACCAAAGAAGGAGTCAGAGGTTAAATGACAGTAAGGACTCTGGCTGCTACTCCTGCTGAGATCCGAACTCATTACAGGGCTTTAAAGAAGCCTAAGAGAGAAGTTTCTCAAACTTCATTCTGTGTACACAATCACTGGGTTCTCATGTGCCCTAATCCAGTTCTCTAATCCAATCGAATCCTCACCTCCTGGCACTCGGATTTCTCCAGTCAACATCTGGAGTTGTCACCGTGGAGGAGTTGCCTGAACCAGAAGTTTCACTCTTTTGTATCTACTTGACAGCTATAGTTAGTTACATTACATGTTCCTGATGTTTACTCTTGTTTTGTTCCCCCGCGCCACACAAAGTTCCTACGCCACTTCCTAAGAACTCACAAATCACCTGATTGGGCCTCTTCTCTGTTCTCATTGTTTCTAGAAGCTATAATCCGTGTCTCTGTGATGACGTCTCTGAGTCCCGCTCGAGGCAACTGTACTTCTTCCTTCAAACAACTCCCGAGTGCTATTCACCGAGAATCTGGTACTCATGCTCAGTCCTACCAATTTTACTTATTCCTAATAAATGAAAGCAAAATCTTGCACACACCGGGAATATTAAGGAAAGCCACTATTTCTTTCTTGCACATGGCAAAATGGGTAGTTTATTTACAAAGATGAGGAGGGGGTAACAAGAGCAGAGAGGTAAAAGCTTTTGTTACCCGAAATCCTAAAAACAAAGTTGCCCAGAAAAATCACTGTAGAGGGCAAAGTACCTGGGTTGTTTTAATCTTGAAATTTGGAAGGCTGAGGAGCTCTGTGCACAGGTGACTCATGCCCCCACCTTTCTCCTTCCAATTTATCTTCCCTTACTCCGTTTTTTCTTCTCCATCTTTGGTACATTGTCCTATCAACTCCATTCCTTGATTGAATGTAAGGAAAGTATTATTATACCCAGAGACTTAGTGACCCACGACTTTGAGGTGGGCAACATCTCCCAGATGGTCCTGGCAATGTAAGATGAAGAACTCTGAGTGCCTGAAGGGTACCCCACCCAGCAGAGCTTGCCTCCTCAGGAAAGCCCTGCCTGGACCTGACAAGAGACTCCCTCCTCTGAGATGAGGCATTAAGTCTGTCAATGTCCTTTGTCATTGCTAGTCCTTAGGTGACTGACAGCTGCCAGCAGATCCACACTCCTATAGCCACTAGCTGCACATGTGCACGCATGTCACACACACAGAGCCCGGGCTGACAGACCACTTTCCCCTAAAGGGAAACTGATCTAACTGATTTGGCTGAAAATCTTCACTACTAGAGGAAAAAAAAAAAGTAAGAACAGCTTCCAAAATATAGAATGACAAAATACTAATGAGAACAATGTGATATCATCTATATAAGAGACAGCTATCAAAATTTCATGAGTAAATATTTTTATTACATTTTGTGGCTACATCTTTAACAAGATCAAATATTTGTATAAGGGTCTGGTGCATTCATGGTATAGGATAGTGTGTTAGTCCAGAGTGTTGGGGACGCTCATAACTAATCACGTCTCCCAAGCAAGTTCTATTTGCCAACAAACAAAGGTGCTTTATCGTCAGTTCCTGAAGTAAGAAGCGATTTCTGTTCTCACCTGCCAGATTAGGAAAGAGACACAAAAAGCCAATAACTGACTTGGCCATTTGGTCATTTGGTCACGTGGTTGGAAGGGTTAAAATTTGAGTTCTCAGACTGTTCCAACTTCCGAGGCCCTAGAGCGATGGGGCCAGTTTCTGTAATGAGGAAGCCCGTTTATATGACTTTCCATGAGACCAAGAAGCAAAAACCACAGTGGGGTGACGGCAGGAAGACGCTGCTGTCTTGGCAGGGAATTTCAAAGGCAGCGGCACTAACCAATGTCAGGCACGTCGCTGTTCTGCGGGGGCGGCCTTGATAAGCCCGACCGCCAAGGGCGCGAGGAAGGAAGCCTGTTCTTTGAGAACACTGCTAACTTTCTTGTTTTCAAAAATTAAAATAATCAAGCTCTGTGCTCACACGAGCCTACACAAAGGCCTTCTACTTTAAACCCTGTGGCCACTTCTTCCTTTTCCTAGTAAAATCTTAATTTAGTCTGAGCATAGATCGCCGATCAAATGCTGGAACTTACCCAAAACAAGCCCTTCCTTCTGCCCCCACGAGTGCTAGAGTCACATAGCATAATGGCCCCCATCTTCAGCGCCACAGACCTTTAATGTGCAGTAAGTTGAGGATGCTGGTATTAGTGTCAAGGAGGAGCAGCTGGCCCTCCTCGACCGTGACGTTGTCGCCATCTTGTGGTAGTCCTTCAGGAAACCAGCTGGAAGTCCTGGACCATCTCCTGCAGACCTGAAGGGAAAAGTTGCCCTAGAAAAAAACACAGGATTTTTATTTGTTTGTCTGTTGGGTAGTACAAGGGATCGATCAAAATAGAAACTTATCAAAAAACTACAATTAAATATTTCAAGCATCTCAATGAAACTAATCCCCCACCTTTCTCATACTAACCAACCCAGAGAGGAGAGAAAAAAAAATGAAAGAGGTGAAGGTACATTCTCTAGGAGTCATGCTTCTGCATTCTGCCTCTGGACTTCACTCATTTTTTTCAATCCCCTTCTCCCTAACAGATGGAAGTTATTCCTTTTTTTGTTTTCACAAGCATGTACTGACTCTTGGACAAAAAGTCATAAATAGCCTGAAATAGGGAGAATTAAAATGTTCTGCTTGATGGGTGGCATGTAGCTCCATGGAATTGGTGTCATTTTTCACTGGCTTTACTGCCACCAAGTGTCCTTGTTTCATAGGAACGTTCTTTTTTCCAAGTGGCCAGATCCATCCTCTGACTCCATTTTACGTGGCATTTTTCTTGCCTTTCCTCTGTGCTTTGTGCACTAGAGCTGAGCACAGCCCATGCAGACACCGGTGGGACGTTAGTGGAGGGCAGGGGCAGGGATGGGAGAAGTGTCATGACCCGAGGCCATAGCAGCCCTTGCCCCCAGCCTTCCCTTCTCCTCTCAGAACCCGGGTTTTCCCGTAAACTCATGGTCACTCCAAAGTCATGTGGTTTTGAAAATAACTACATGAAAACCACACCCAGCACTAGCCAACTCCTGCAAGAGGCTAAGAACATGTCTAACTGTCTTGTGAAGATACAAAGCAATTATGATATGTATAATAAAACCAGTACAGAAAAGGTGATCCCTCCAGGTCAACCATATGGCATGGACCGTCTTCGTCCCATCCAGACTCAAGCCTGAGTCCTGCAAAATGAAGTGCTCAGGAGGCCGCCTGTGGCACACCGAGCCAATGGGAGAAGGGCGCTAAGGACGAAAGGCAGATTTGTAATGCTGGCAACGACACCTACGTGGAGAATGGTGCCCTGCTGTATTTCTGAGAGAGAAAACAGAAAATTGTGCTGCCAGAGAACCAGTGTGTTTCCCAGTGGAAGGTACTGACGCCAGGGTCAACAGTTCTGAGTTTCAGACCCAACCCTACCACTGACACAGCATTGAGATAGAAGAATACAGTCTTCTTACTGTCTATATCTACAAAGGAGTTCGACTCATTCCAGTTGGAAGGTATGACGCACCGCAACAGCCAGTCCCAGCCCCAAGGAAGCAAAACTGAGTTGCGCTTGAGCGTCGTTGGGAGCCACGCCCGCCAGGTCCCCAGGATGACGCTCTGTAGACAAGGAAATTGGCAAAGAAGCTTGGTTCTCCAGCTGAGCTGACTTGAGAACCAGCCTCAGAGGTAAACAACAACACCTTGTAACAGTAGACAGCTTGCACGCTAATCATCCGCTGACTCCTGCGGATGCAGACAGAGAAAAGAGAAGAAAGCAGGAGGAAGTTGGACTCGGATCAGAGAGTGACAAGGGGGAAAGACCAAGACAGTGCACCCAGAGGCAAAGCAGGGTGGGCGGGGCGGACGTCCGGCCTGCTCCAGGTGCCCAGAGCAAGGGCATCTGAAAAAGCCAGGACTTCCAGGCTAGGGGTATGAAGTCTCCAGCACAACTCCAGTGTTTGCTTTAAAGATGTTTCAGGTAGTGTTTCTCAGCACAGAGCTTAACAACATCCTCTCCGTGCCACCGTAAGGCTCAGGAATCAAAAGACCAGGAGAAGAACCCAGAGTCTGTGATTTTGGTGATCTCATCAGACGATAATTCTGCTTTAACATTTGAGGGCTAAGTCAAGGGACAGGCTAGGAAGGAGGTGACCCACCCAAAAAAGGAAGGGATGCATTTCCCCCGAGCCAACACCGAGCTCCGGGGCTTTGGTCAGACTAGCAGGCAGAGTGGATGTCGCAGACAGTGAGAGGAAGGAAGAGTCTGGCCGTACAGCTCCTTCTGATACGCTGACCAGGTAGTCAGATCCACAGAAGTGCAATGGAAGCCAGCGTCTGTGACGCAGCAGAAAGATGAGAGCAACTGGGTATCAACTGGGCAGTTGAAGGCATCAAAGGAAAGCCGACCATGCTGTCATCACTCGTTTTAAGAGCATTTTGCTTCTTTTAAGACATAACTTTTTTCCTTTTTCCTAAAATTATTCTTACCAGCATGTGTTTGTGGTATATAATGATTACATTCAACTTAAGGAAGACAGATGTAAAGATTCGATGTACATATCGAATCTTAGTCATTTTTATTTTAAATACCACGTGGTTTCTTTTATTTATAAAAACTCAAAATTCAAATGAGTAACAGAGAAAAATAAAAGAGAAATGAGAGGAAATGGGGACGTAGACTCTGTAGAGATGGAGGGGACCTGGGGAAGCGTGGAGATGGGAGAACGTTTTTCAGTTGTTTCAGTTCGCACTGATATTTGCCACCAAGCCCTGAGTGAGCCAGAAAGACTTCCTGCCTCACCCTGAAGCGTCTGTGTGTGCAATTATCTGTCTTTCACATGTGACAACATTCTGGTCTGATCTGTCAGCCTTCAAAAATTGCTGGACATAGCCCCAGCTCAGTTGCATGGGAAGGTCAGTGTTTTTTATCTCCATGTTGAAGTTGAGGAAAGAGAGGCTCCATGCCTAAATGACATGCCAGCGGCCTTGGTGGCGACCAGAATCATGCTAAGGAAACACCCCCCCCACACACACACACCCCTGATTCTTGTCCTCTCTGAGCTCTCTGGTGAGCAGCTCTGCACAAAAGTATCTGTAAGTCTCACTTGTGCCCTTCCTTCCCATCCCTGTTTATATAACCACTCCTTCCCTGGATATTTATCTTTTTTTCATGGAACCATCATCCCCTCTCCCTGATACTGCTTCATTCTGGTATTAGGTCAAATAATACCTGCATGGTCTTACTATTTTGTGACTTTCCTCTAATGAAACAAGGACTTTGTTTTGATCATAGTTATATCCACATCCTCACCCCAAAAATCTCAATACACGTGGTTGGACAATTAATTTATTTAATTAATGCCTGCTAATGCATGATTTTATAGATGACTTACACACACACACACACACACACACACACACACACACACACACACTCACACTTTCTGATACAGTAGGTGAACACAGGTGCTAAAGCCAAAAGTACTTTAAAATACTGCACTCTCTGGGTTTTCTGATCTGTGGGGTTTGGCCTGTGTGCTTTCATATTTCTTTTCTTATTTTTAGGCTCTCTTTAAAACCAACCAAACGATGGAGGCAGCATCTGAGACTCAAATCCAGTCTCCCTGTGAAATCTGGAATTGATTTTTTCTTTCCCCTTAAGATCTTCCATTCACTGTAATAGCAGATTTCAAATGAATACAAATGTTAGCCATTCAGTTTCAGGAGATGTAAGCTCCTTCGTGCCCAAATGTCCCTGAGCGTCATAAAGACATTTCAAGACACGCACATATTTATTGACAATTTATGCCTCTGTGTAAAGTAATGACTAAATACTAAAAGGCTGAAAAATGAATGCAGCCTCAACTATTTCACAGCTGCACAGAGGTCACCTCATCACAAGATGTGGCGTGACGCACGCCCAAAAGCCCGGCCCCTGTGGATTCTAGCTCCCCTTCTTTCTCTCGGTTGAGAGCCTGATCATATCATTCCCTACCTACGCAGGACGCCCAGGCCGGAATCCCAAGGTCAGGTGCAGGCCACTCACCTTTCCATGACTTCACCCTCCAATCCAAACCACACCGCTCCAGTCACACAAAGGGACTGCTGATAGCTCTGATACCATCCTTGTCAGTACGGGCCTAGGAGAGCCTCTTTGCTGATATCTATGCCTGGACTTGGAGAAGACGATGCTCTGTACCACCAGCCTCACTCCCAGGCCAGCAGAAGTTTCACTTCTACCCAACGCAAGTTCTTTTCCCTCCAGTAATTTTCGTTGCCTTCTTTGAGATACACAGTCACCATTTCTGTTCTGCAGGTGAGGCAAATCATTTCCTTACAAGCACAAGAGACAGGAGTGCCCACATAGAGACACAGGAACTGTGCAGAACACGCCTTCATTTTTACCTCAACGCAAGGAACTCCAAGTCAATCAAAAGAGAAAAAGGCAAAACGTTTCCTGCCTCAGCTCGGAAGCTGACGCGATTTGTTTTCCTCTTACGGCACGTCAGCACTTCTCCGAACTCCAGGGAGCGCGCAGTGTCTGCAAATCTTACTTGTCACCTTGAATGTACTTGCAACACCACCAGAGTTATCTTGAAGGAAACCATTGATCAGCAAGTTGGACCATCAGGCAAGGCGCAGACCCACATGAAGTGTGGGGCTGAGCCAGCCGGTGCAGAGGCGGGCTGTGGGATCTCTCCAGCCCCTGCGTCTCTATGTTGACAAAGCCAGGGGAGAGCCGTTTTGACACCTCACCAAAATGTCTTCTTGCTCAGCATGCGAGTCTCAGAAATAGAATAAGACAAATCCGTGACCCGCGATGTCTACCCTCATCATCCTTCATTTCCTCAAAAGCACTTGTCACCATCTCGGATGCCAAACGTTTGGCAGCTGACCCCCACGCCTGTGAAAAGTGCCCACAAGGCTGCCTGGCTTTCTGCTGAGCACCACTCCTGCAATGCCTGGCTTCTCACAGGTGCTCTAAGATTTGGTTGAAAAATGAATAAGCAACTCTTCAGATTTATAATCACCATGCCACAGTTTAAAATATTTTAATAACAATATTTTGATATAAAATTGATTTTTAAACTTTTATCCAAAGCTCCTTTATGTAGGAATATTTTCAAATTTTATGAAACTAAATTTATTTAATTGTGACATCATTTATAAATTTGGACATCCTTCTTTCACTTGAACATAAATACTACACATATGCCTTTATTTAGTAGGGTTTCATATTTGCATGTCACTTCTTAACAAAATTCAAATCTATGTTGGTGGGAAGTTTTCCATGTTTTCTTTTTTTCTATTGTTGTGTAATACCCCATGTAATACACCATTTATTAGATAATATTTGCTCTCCCAGTAATAGTCTCGGCTGCTTTGACAGCTGAATTATAATGTTGAATGATACTCAATATATTGGCCAGCTAAAATTCCAGACCTTCTGTGTACGATCTATGGCAAAGGCACCTCTTCTAGAGAAAAGCCACCTCATTCTTGTTCTTAATATTTTACATTGTCATTTAGAAAAAAAGAAATAGCCAGATAATTATTAAAGTGTGATTGATTCAATAATTAAAAATATAACCAAGATGCTATGAGACTTCAGAAAATTATACAGCTACTTTGCCCTGGCAGAGTCTGCCTGACAGGTGAAACCCAATGCAGGAATCATCTTTTTTTAAAAAAAAAATCTAGACACACAGGTAAATTAACACAAGTTGAGGTTATTTGAACTGATTGTGAAGCAAAATATACATACTGCAAAAAAGTAACATCCAAATCCAGGATTACCAAAAGAGCTCATAACCTATAATCTAATAATTCTTTAGGGAACAAAAAGGAAATTAAGCCAGTGCGCATAATGTATTCTTGCTGAGCTCATGCTCATAAGAAAGCACCGTGTTCTCCCCGTGCCGCTACCCCTCCCTGAGAAGGTAAGAGCAGAAAGTCTTCCCATCCAGCCTAGCATGTCATCTCCCCGGAGAAATGCCAGCAGTAGCTCTCCCAAGATATCTCTGGTTCCAATCTACACGCTTCCTCTTATGACTTCTCAAAAATCACTGATTTTAGCTCAGTGCTTCGTATGTGTAAGTTACTGGCACTCTTCAGAGATTCACAGGACTATCTCAGACTGCAAACAAAACTTATACAATCTTTTCTTCCATTGGAAGCTTCAGTCTCCTTCAACAGTATTTCTTCTGAATGTTAAGTCTGTAGGATTTTAAGTCTGTAGAAAATAATAATAATCATAGCTACTTATTATTAAGAAACCCCAATACCCCAAGCAGAGGCCTATCCACTGAACTCAGAGGATCACTAATTTTCATGAATTAAAAATATTTAGATATTCCTTTCTCCACTTAAAATTTCAGGTTAAAATGGATAATACTTAAAGTATCATCTTACCTAATAATTATAGACCCATTTCAGACTCCTTGCTGAGAACCCACAGAATAGATCAACCCTTGGACTCTACAAATATTTATGGAGCACACACTACACCTCAGGCATTGGTTTAAGCATAAAACAAAACAAATTCCTGAGCTTATGGAGCTAATATTTCAGCAAAGTCACAGATACACACACACACACACACACACACACACACACACACACACACACAAATAGTATGGTCTAAGGAAAGAAAAAGAGGTAAGGTAAATCAGAAATCCCTGAACAAGAGAAAATACGATTCTTAGTGATCATACAACCTGGTGAGGGACTAGAGCTGGGAGGCAGGCTGGAAGCCACAGGCCATGGGGAATGACCCTGAGGAGGGGGCACACAGGATGACCATGGCCACTGCAGGACAGAGGAACACTGTCTTGCCATAGCTGGCCTGCAGACACAGTGGGAAATATTGCCTAAAGACCTCATGGATTCTAAGTTATTTACGTGACATACACAAAAAAGAATCCAGTGACACGTTCAGCAGTACACACAAGGTGCACACTAGTCTACAGGCCACATCTGGCCCAGCAGGACTTGACTGGTGGTATATGACTTTTCTAATTCACTTATGTGTTGTTTGTGTCTACCTTCAGCTCATGAGAAAGACAACATGACCCATCAGACCTAAAATAGTCATCACCTGACATGGGAAACACTGACATGGGAGACTCCAGTTATATTCAGATTCACAGACAGTACATTCAGAGAGTCCTTGTCGTCTGCTCGGTATGGTATGTCCACACTCCACCAATGATGAAATACATTCAAAGCAAAACATTTCTGAAACTAATAGTAATTGTAATACAGCTATCGTACTAGTCACTAACCCATTTCTGTAAAAAAGGAAATCTGACAATTGGAACTTAAAGGAGAAGAATTGGTTTTAGCTCACAGTTTCAAAGAGTTCAAACACAGTGGCCTGGCACAAAAGCACTGAGTAGCATAGTAGAAGCACCAACATGGGAGAAAATTGCTCAAATCATGGCAGCAGGAAGTAATGGAGGAGTCAAGGACAAGAAGACACCCATCCAATTCACAGGCCAGTGACACACCTCCTCCAAACAAGCCCCACCTCCAAAGCTCACAATGACTATGAACCCATCAGTGGATTAATCCTATGAGTATCCCACCACCTTGCAAAAGCCCCCATCTGAACACATGAGGCCTTTTAGATCTAAACAACATTCTGTTCCCAACTCCCCAAAAGCTCATCTATTTAATTAAGCAAAATTCATTTTTTCCATCTCTAAAAGTCACCAAAATCTTAAGAGCTTCAGCATTGCTGAAAAGTACAAGTCTGAAGTCTCCTCTGATGCAAAAAACAAAAGCTTAGCTGTGAGCCCCTATAAAAATTAAAAGGGTTAAATATTTCCAACATACAATGGCACAGGGCAAATATTTCCACTGCATAAGGGAGGAATGGAGGCATAGAAAAAAAATCAGATAAAAATAAGAACAAATAACAGAAGGGTAAACATTAAATCCCATAGCTCCATGTCTAGAGTCATGGGAACGTGGTGGTGAGATGTGAGCCCAGAAGGCTTTGCAGGTTGAAATCCACATGACCTCTCTCTTGGGCAGAATGTGCTTGGTGTCTGTGGCTCTTCTTGGCATATCTTCCACATTTCTGGCATCTCCACATTTTTCTGAAGTTGCTATGACATCTTTGGCTTCACTCACAGCCTTCAACAGTGCCCTGTCAGGGGTATATTATACGGCCTTCCAGGCCTCCCTTTGAAATCTGCGTGAAAGCCTTCATCTCCACACAACTCTTGCATCCGGCAAGCCTGTAAAACCAGCACCATGTGGACAATGCCAAGGTCTGCTGCCGGCTCGAGCAGGAGCCAGGCTCTTCCGGACTGTGGTTGCAGCAGCCTCTGTGTACCTACATGACTAAACTGGGGATATTGTTTCTAAGAGACACTGACCGGGCAGAATGCCCTGAGGCTCTCTTATCAAAGTAAAGTCTTTCAAAGGAGATTACCTTTTTATACCTGTGAGCCTTTGGCAGGTTAGCTCTGGCCAATTCCTAAGATGCCCCCAAGCCATCTTTCCTATTGCTTTCCTGCAAAGTCCTTGGCTTCCTTTTAGCAGTGCTAAGTTTTCAGCAATTACACTTTCTTTAGCGCCAGTCTTACTGGTGCTTCCTTTTTGGACAAGCTGCACAATTTTCAAGTCTTTTTGCTTCTGATATCCATTTCAAATCTTGCTTAAAGCAGCCAGCAACACCCATGCCAAAGATTGAAGAAGAAGGCAAATTCTTTGCAGAATAAAATGTGTATGGTTTATAGATCACTTTCCAATAAAGCCCTCACTCACAACTAAAACTTTATGAGGGTGGCCTTTGCAACAAGCATTCCTATCAGCACTCTGGTCTTCTGAATTCTACCCAAAACCACCCGTCAGCCTCAGCTTACAGCAGTAAAGGGTTTTCCTAGCCCACATCTCCACACTGTCAAATTCTTCTCCAAGCCAGTCCCTAAGGCTTCTGAACCTTATGGTCAGGAAGAGTAACAGCATCGACCCCACTTATCTGGTACCGATTTTCTATATTTGTCATTTTCCTGTCACTGATACAAAACACCTAACTTAAAGGAGAGTTAATTTGGTTTGCAGTCTCAGAGGGCTCAGTCTGAGGTGGGCTAGCTAGCAACAGCACCGTGGAAAGCCACGGGAACAAGAACACACATTTCCAGGTCCTGTCCCACATGATCCACGTCTTTCAACCAGGCTCCTCCTTCTAACAGCTATGAACTCATCAATGAATCAATCTCTAGATAAGTATTGCTTCCCCATAACTCGATCTCACCTCCGAGTACAAGACTTTTAAGGAACATTTTAGACCCAAACAATAACAGCTACCTAAAAATTTGGTGATTGACAAGCAAAAGCATCTTAGTAAAGCATACATATGAAAGTATTAGAATGAACTCAGTTCTTGTTTTCCAGTAAGCAATACACTAAGCTTCAGGAGGCCACATAAAAGAAAAGGCAAGTGTGGACAGGCATGTAGGTATAACTGTGTGTGTACACACCCCATCCACACGTGCATGTGTGCCCATGCATGCACACACATACTGAGTCCAATCAAAGACTGACAGATACATGCTAGCCTTTGTCACAGAGCTGACACATTGCCATTTAACCAGCGAGCATGCAGCATGTGTTTCTGCTCCCAGTCACGAGTAAGAGACAAGGTTAACATTTTAAGTGATGGACTGCCGCATGTTGTTTCCCCATGCAGTGGACCCGTGACTGCGCCACCTCTGAAAACACTCAATTTCAGTGATTGAATACTCAGTCATGCACTTTCCCCACCATGAACCCTTGACAGCTTCTCAGTTGCATACGCCAGGTAAACATTTTTTTCCTCCTTTTTATATCCAAAGGGAATCAAAATAAATGCGTCCTGGCAAAGAAAAAAGGAAGAAAACCAGATAATAAAACCTAAGCATCAATGTATTTTACCATAAAAGTATTCACTGCCATCTGCTCTAATTGCTTCTAATGTTTGGGCCACTATCTTCATACAATAGAAATAATGATCTCCTCAAGGGCAAAAGAAAAAAATTTACAGAAACAAACAAAAGTTGATTACTTTTAGCTCCTAGGCTAAAGAAATACCAAGCCAGTTTGTAGCGAACAATCAATTAGGAGAATGGGTAGGTTTCTGATTAACCTCAACAAATCGGGTTCCTGTCCCTAAATGGCTCCTCTTCTTTTTCTTTTCCCACTTCGTTGGAGAAGTTATGTCCAAATGTCACAGAGGGCAAGGAGAAGACTGGGCACATTTCTAGGTCTAAGTTTAGTACAACAATTCTTTACATTTGAGTCAGAACCTAAGAAGGCCAAGTCTTCTTGGTTGGCATCACGAATACCCCAGCTTTGAAAAATACTGAATACAAGATTGGATATTTTTCCAAGATTTCAGATGACCTCATGGATCATAGGGGTCACCCTAAACCCTAAAGCCAATTTGGCCAAGAAAATGAAGACCTAACTCCTACTCAAAGAGCTCAATTTTGTGGACAGTTCTAATGGGCTTCAAGAATGACAATGACCTTGAACTCCAGATAAGAGTGTGGCTGGGGTGATCCCACTCATTTTAGCCTTGTGAGACTTTGTCACTCACTAGGCAACACCAGAATATTAATATGCCACCACACTGGTGTTCTTTGGAGAGCAACTTTCACGGAATATATGTTAGGAATTTTTCCCACCTTATTGAAGTGAAGGCTCACAAGAGAAGATGATAAGGTCATCTGCAGTCAAAGACAGAAGGTCAGGTGCACAAATGACTTTCTCCACACAAGATATGCAACAGAAAGTATTTAAATTTTGATTCTAGCAAGGGAAAATAAGACTTGACACAAACCTCTCATTTGCTCAGGAACAGTTAAAACTACTAAAGATGTACTACAGTTTACAAGTGCCAGAAGTGGGACTGTGTCATTACACACTCTCTAGGCTGAAGAAATAAAATATCTTCCTGACATGTGCCATGTGTCCTTTGGGAGAGATGAGAATTTCTGACTCTACATCTGCGAGTGATGTTTGGATACAATTAGTACTAATTGTAGTACTCTTTCACGGGCTTTGCTTGAGGAGAAGAGACAAGTATTGGACTTTTATGTTCTCTTATTTAAAAGAAAAGAAGAAAAAAGAAAAGGCATTTCATTACAGAGGAAAACCAAGCTGAGAAACTTATCTTGTGCCTGGCATCTTTACTGGCCTTGCCTAAATAAATATTCCTACTTTTTTAAGCTTCAAAGAAGGATTTATTTATCTTTTAGGAAGAAGAAAGGAGATGCTAATATAGATTTCAGATTATGCATTGTTAAGCATTTTCATGCATACACTGCCTGGTTTCTGATCATGCACAATATTATTCCTATTAATGCTAATACCACAAAACTATTAGTTCTGCCTGCAGAATGCAGAATTTCAGAAGGCTGTGTTTCAGCACTGGGATAAAAACCTCAAGGTCTTCAAGTTTGAGGACCTTGCCTGCCCATAGCAAAGCAGGTGACCTTCTCATAAACACAGGTAGTGTTAAAAACCATTCCCATCCTATCAACTTCATGAACAATCACTTGTTACTCACATGGATCCCATACTGTGGTACCTACTCTTAGACCCACGAACACATAATCACATTTCCGAGCTCTTAGAGCCCAGTCTCAAAGCCATTGTTCCCTTCAGCCAGAATGCATCCGCCACACACTGTCCCTCTTCTGCAAACCTTGTTTATTGATTCCAGATGCAATGAATCATTTACTGACTTGAGCAGCATTAGAGGTAAACACCAAGGTTAAAATGTAGGAATAATTGAATAACACCAACTGCCAGTAACAGCGGTCCAGGCAAGGGAGGAAATAGACCCCGAGATCTCAGATAGGCAGTCTGATGGAAACTTTCCATCCTCAGGATCAAACCCCCATGCCATTTTGACACTATGAAAAAAAACCCTGCATCGTATTTTTTCATATTTTCATATGTCAGTTATCAATATGAGAAGCAGCAGCTAAGAAGTGTTGACATAAGTTAAATGTCTAGTCATTAAAAGTAAAATATCCCAAAACCAACTATTAAGTGTCTAATACATCGAAGGAGTATGCGTGAAGATGTTTTTTAAATGCTTGTCTAATTTATTGCTTAGACTATTGAATACCAGTATTAATGAAGCATATACAGTTTTTGAGTAAACTCTTCTTCAGAGAAAACTGTATGGAGCAAGCATTTTTCAAAGCCCTTCCAAAAATTCATAAAGTTCAATATAATTTCCAGACAGCAAGATGCACTTCAATCGCTTTTTAAAGTCACCTAAAATTCATGGTATACAATTCATATAATGAGCTAACATGGACATATGACATATAAACATGAGTCTACACAAAAACTTGAAAAGCTTTTCTTATTTTTATAAGTCTTTCAAGGCAGAAAACTCAGCAGAACTCTTGGCAAAGCTAAAGAATCCACAGGCAGAGTTATCTTCAAAAATCCCTTCACAGTTTGGAAATTCAAAACCATGGGAACCTCTATAAAACAAACCTTAAGGAACAGTCAACTACCCAGGTATCAAAGGCTGAGCCATCTCATTAAGCCATATTAGACAGTTGTCAGAGGCCTTCCTTCCCACCCTCTGAAACAAGTGCAGAAGGCCTTTCCCCAGAATTTTCTCAACTTTGGGGGATTATTCTTGTGATGAAAATCAAACTTGCTGATAATTAATCATTTGTGTGTATCCATTTTGCCTTAAGGAAATACAAACTTCTTTTCCTCTTTTCCCAATGGAGGTTACCAGATGCCGTCTGTATTACTTCAGGACTTAAGGATTTTAGATATCCGTATTATTAGCTCCTTTTATAAATGTGGAACAAGTAACTAACACAAGATTATTCAGTGAGCTGAGTAGGACTGGAGTTAAGACAAAAAAACAAAAGGAATTTTTTCTCTTCTAATTTTTTTATTTTACTTTATTTTTGGTGCTGAGGATTAAACCTACTGCCATTCACTTGTTAAGCAAACACTCTACCCCTGGGGTTAATCCCCAGGCTCTAATTTTATCTTAATAAAGCAATCGGTAAACATTTTAGGTATGACCCACATCAACAGATTCCTATGAAAATCTTGGCAAGCATGTAGCCCAGCTCTCTCTCATTCCACAATTTCAAGTAACTGGCAATACTCTGATATCAACCTTCAAGATGAAGTATTTTTCTGCCTGGATCTACCCAGAGTAGTTTTTTATTTTTGTCTTAATAACCTGACATTTTATCAATCATATGTATCAGAAAGAACTTTTCTGATTTCACAAGTGGTGAGGATGCTAAGAAAGCACTCAAAGTTTATGTCACAGAACAGAAAATAAAAGTAGAAAACAAATGAAGCCCAATTACATCGCACGAATTAAGCATGCTTCAATTTGAAAGAAGGAACTCAGGCTATCTTCAAGGTTCTGAAAGGTTATTTTTGTTGCCTTTACAAGACTAAACCTTCACTGTATGAAAGAATATCTTCAACATATCTCAGATAAATTGTATCTAGGGATGATTTCTTGTGATACCAAAAACACAGTGACAGAAGAAGGAATACATAAATTAAACTTCATCAAAATTAAGACCTTTTGTGTATCAACAGAAACTATTGATGGAGTAAAATACAGTCCATGGAATGGAAGAAAATACTTACAAACCATATGTCTGATACAGTATTAATATCCAGAATACATAAAGAACTTGGACAACTCAATAACAACAATAACAATAAAACAATTCAATGGGAAGCAAAGGATTTGAACAAACATTCCTCCAAATAAGATATGCGAATGCTGATAAACACATGAAGACATCACTAATCATTAGGAAGTGCAAACAAAAACTGCAATGAAATATCACATTACATTTGTTAGGGCAGCTATTATTAAAATAACAGAAGACAAGAAGTTCAGTAAGAGTGTGCGGGAAAAGGAGCACATGTACCCCACACAAGGACGTGTACCATGGTGTAATGGATCGCTGTCTGTTGTTACGTTTCCCACTACAGATACAAGAAAAAAATACAAATCTTTGTAATTTCTGACTGTTTATAGGAGTCAAGATTCAAGAGCAGAGTCCAGAGGGAAGACATAGAGAACTCTTCTCCCAAGAGGTAATTTGTATTAGTATGTATTTGCAATATGTAGGAGTTATATTGAACTTGAACAATTTGTACACATACATATCACAGCAGCTTCACATTCACGTGCCCTTCTCCTTCCACACCTGTCTGTCCCCTCCCACCTCCCCTCTCCTCTTGCTCCCCTCCCATGTGCCCTCTGCCAAAGCCACATGTGTATGCTCGTGCTCACCGCAGCATTGTTAACACCATCCATGAGGTAGAAACAATCCGGGGTGAACAACACCCTACACCATCAGCACGTGAGCAGATAAACAAGATGTCGTGTATGCTCAGGAACAGTGTTCAGCCCTTAACAAGAGAAGAAATTCTGATGTGTGCTACGTGTTACATGGTGAACTGTGAGGACATTGTGCTAAGAGAAATAACCTGCATACAAAAGAATAAATATCGCATAATTCCACCTCAATGAGGTATCACAGTAGTCTAATTCATGGAGACAGGAAACAGAACAGCAGCTGTCAGGTCCTGGGGAGGCCAGGGGGCACTGGCTAATGCACACAGAGGGTGAGCTTAGGAGGAGGAAAACATTCTGGAGACAAATATTGGTGACAACAGCACAACAATGGGAATTTAATTAGTGCTGCTGAACTGCACCCCTAACATAAATAAAATGCTAAAATTTAGGTTATACTATTTTACTGTAATACTAAAAACTGAAAATAACATGATAGCACACAGAAAGCACACATGTTGTGCCACTTCACCTCCCCATGGCTTCCTTCATTGTGGTTACCACTGTCACCTCATCCAAAAGAAGCTTTCAACACATCTCCCAGGCCAACTCGTTCTTCCAGTGACAGATCAGTCCTTTCTCTGTGAAGGTTTTGCTTCTGTCTCCCTTCGGAAAGGAGCCATTCCACCCCTCCTAATGCATGAATCACTAGAAGGACAAAGCGAACGACAATCCCACTGAAGGTGACAGGTCTGATGTGATTTAAAGGCATCTTTCCCAAAAGGCAAACCAGGTTGCAGAGAGAGACATCTCCCCAAAATCATGAACCCGAGAGATATTCTCAGTTGCAAACCAAGAACCTGTGTTGGGGACCCTGATAAACCCAAAAGTGGCCCGGTGTGAGGGATTTACAATTGCACGCCACCTGCTCAGATGGCACTTACGTTCGTCCTTGCCACACAGGGTGTCTCCTTCTGCCCAATACCTCTCTTACCTGGGCTAATTCCTAAAAGAAGTGAGGGAAGAGATGGAGAGAAGAGAAATATTCATTTCCTCCCTCCCACACAAGCTGCCTAGGGTGGGAAGTCATCAAAAATCGGATATATTATGCTGTTTTAGAATGATACTGGACTGAAAAGGAGTAAGGGCATTAGAGCCCACTGAAACTGACATATTTAAGCAGGCCATACTGTAGGGACTTCAACAGTGTTTACTTACTATGGGGATCACATGAGTCCTTGGCCAGAGGATTTCAGTGTGTGTGGGGGGGGAGGGGGGCGGTCAAAGAAGCCAAGTGGCTTGCAGGGAGGAGGCACTAGAGATTAGGACCCAGAAACACCATGATCCTTTCAACAAACTGGCTACCTGAAAAGAAGAAACCCACTTACTAACCTGGGTAAAAAGAGAGGCAGAGGCCAAGCGCAGTGGTGAATGATCATAACCCCAGGCACTCACAGGATCTCAAGTTCAAGGCCAGCCTGGGCAATTGAGAGACGTGTCTCATTAAAAACATCAGAAGGACTGGGGATGTAGCACAGTGGAAGAGTTCCTGCCTAGCATGCATGAGGCCCTAGTTCAGTCATTGGTAATAAAGCAAAACACATCCAATTTTGATGACTCTTCATCCTCAGATGGCATGCTTGTGTGCGTAGGTGTGTGTGTGTGTGTGTGTGTGTGTGTGTGTGTGTGTGTGTGTGTAGGAGGGAATGGTTATTTCTGTCTTCTCTTTAAGATTAAAGTTTATATACTGAAGAAAATCAGCTAATCTAAGCACAGATGTAGGAAATGCAGATTAGAGCCCTGTGACCAAGAGCAGCCAAGGAGAGACAGGAGACAAGCAGGAATACAGGCGGGGATGAGCCCTCTGCTCTCTGGTTCCACAGGCCCTGCCTAGCCCAGGCACCCATCAGTTATCTTCCATCTGCATATTCTTCTAGATGTTGTCACCACTTCCCTGTCCCCTGCTATCACCTGCCTCCTGGTAGCTTTCACCCTGTATCTCAAAGCCCTGGCTAGGGAGACAGAACCCAGTCTCTCTCCAAAACCCCAAATGGTCGGCAGGCCCAGGCACAGGCACGTGGCTTATCCTACCACATGACCATCCCCTTACACAGACTTATCAGCCATAGCACCCATCCAGTTACACAGTTCCCCAACTTCAAAAACACAGTCATCTACTGTCTTAGTTACTTTTTCATCTCTGCAACTCAATACTCAACATTCACAACTTAGGGAGGAAAGATTTATTGTAGCTCACAGTTTCAGAAGGTCTCAGTCCATTCACGGGTGGGTGGCTGGAAATTGGTGGAATCACATGGTGGGCCTACAGCTAGAGCTAGAGCTACCTGAGAGACAGAAATCCTCACAGCATGATGTAACAGAGAGGTACTGGGAGGAAGGGTAGAACCTGCACACTTGCCCCTCCCGGTCAATCCCCACACACCCCCCTTCCAGCCAGGCCTCACCTCCCGAGCCTACACAGCATCTATAGGAAGATGAGGCTTCAAATCCAAACCATTATACCTACAACTCCTGCCCATTGTACGCAGCATGCAGGGCACCAACAACAGCCATTGCCTCATGAATGCCTTTTCTTCCTGCGTGGGGTCATGGTCCGTCTTCAAGACACACTCACCTTCCAACTTGGGTTACTGACTACAGGCTCCAAGAGGGCACAGAACACATGTTTAGGCACTTGGCATTTAGCACAGCACTCAGCACATAGCAGGTTTTTAAAAACCATTAGATGAATAGGGCCATTACCGCCATACTGGCCTCTTTGCTTCTGGTCTCTTCACATCCTTTTATTCGCCTCACAGACAATATTTTCTTCCTGGAAAAAATAGTTTGATTTACGCTCTCTCCATCTCCCTTTCCTTTCCCCCCACCGATAGGCATAACACACACATACATCATATACCTGACCTGCCCTCACCCAACCCTATGATACACAGGTGTAAAAACTTAAATGAGAGCTCATCCGCAGAGCCTAGTGAATACAGTCCAAATTCAGATGCACGGCAGCATTCTCTGCGTACCTGGCCTTTGTTTTACCTCCGGCTCCTCCCACGTCTGTCTCCTCTGGGTCACAGACCACTCTCATATTGTGCTGAGAGTCACACTGTCTTCCTAACACAGCCTGATGTCATTGACAGCATTTCCCAGGGCCGGCTCCCCCGCGAGTCTCCCGTAGTGACTTTCACAAGCCCTTTGAGAAGCGATTCCTTCCTCTGTGCTAACCCGAGCTCATCTCTAATGCTCTGCCCGAGGAACCCTGTAATCAACTGTGAATTACATATTACTGGCACAACACTTGGCACAGGTAGGCACTTACCAAACAGCAGACCAAAGGACCAAATTGGGACATCCTGGTGATCAGGCTGAAGAGGCAGCCAGCAAATAGTGAATTTCAATGGAACTGAAAGCTTTTGTGAAACTGAATTTTTTAAATTTCTTTGTCCTCTTTTAAAATTGTATAATATTTCTTGAAAGACTGTAAAATTTATTCACCCAGGCATAACTCAAACTGCTGGCACCGTGATTGCTAGCAGAATGCCTCCAGACTTACATCAATAAGTTGATAGCTCTTATTTGTAATTTGCAGCCTCAATTTGCATGCAGACAATTAATGTGTGAGAGTCCATAAAATTGATTTTTCTCTTAAGTTAAATATTTCAACTACAATGTTGTTAGTGTATCAATTAATGAGGTTTTACTAAATTCAACCAATAAGCATTAATCGAGCCAGGTACTATGACAGATACTGAGACAAACAGTAAGTAACGTAACCTTCCTCTCAGGAAGCTCCCCGTCGAGAAGAAAATGTCTCACAAGCAATCACCACAGGAAGGCAGAGCTGGGTTTTTTCTAAGGACAAAATCTGGATGTTTTAAGTAGAAAGTAGAGAGGAAAAAAAAACCCTAAATGACAATAGTTTTAAGAATGCCTTCTAGACTATGATCCTACTTGCAGAAATATCTGTGAGATATCTAAGTCTTTTAAAAGACATTGTGCCGATTCCTAGTACTATGAACAGTACAGCTTATTCACCATGGTCTCTTGTTCTTAAGACTGTTATCTGGGAGCCAAGTGTCACTGAAATCCCTGAGCACTGAGGAGTCCACTCCAAGCAGCTGGTCTCCTCTTGAATTTATGGTAGTGGACAGTCTGCAATCAACGGCTTTTGGTAACATGGCAACATTTTTCCAGCCAACTTTTGGTAATCTGAATGCACTGCTGGGAATGGGATAAACATCTCATATTACGGTCCAAATGGAAGAGGCCGCAGAGTTCCAAACCCGTTTATAGGAGCACACTTGCCCTCAAGAGGGAGTTGCTCTAATCTCTCAGAAGAACCCGCTGGTGTTCTAGGATCCCCAGATACCAATTCACCCTCCATCTGCTTCCCACTACACTCTATCTCTACTCCGATTAGCATCGCGCAAACATCGCAGTGCAACCCCAGCTTGGATTCAACAAAAGTGCCCTGGCCCCACTGTCCTCCCAGCAAGTCTCCAAAACATTCACTTGGAGACCACCTCTAGAAGCACTCAGGGTCCCCAGTTCTGAGACGCCCAGCCCAGGAGAGAAGTTGCCATGAGGCTTCCTCGCTGCAGATTCTCAAGGGGAGCAAGCTCAAAACCCAAAATTAAAGGAACTCAAGCTGACTTTGAACTACAAGTAATGGTAGCTCAATTGCTATTAGTTGTCGTAGAATTTAAAACAGCAGCTAGTTGCTCTATAGTGGCAGCTATACAAGTAAATTTCCAAAAGTTTAAAAAAAAATCTTTTTTCGTAATTGTCCAGGCAATTAGGTTGGTGAGAACTGGCCACATCATAGGTAGCGGGGGAGCTGGCCTGGAATGACATTCTGTTTGTAATGGGCAGCATTGTGCCAAGGGAATCTCCTTTACATTTGTATTCAGACAGAGGGAAGTGGCATCTGAGTGCTTAACACATCACAGTGTGCGTCCCTCTGTCAAAGCTGCACCTTCTGCCTTAACACTTCCATAGACTCCTCCAGGCCTGCTTCAAACACACAGAGCACTTCTCCTAAAACTCAAAGAAACAGCGCAACACCTTTGTAATAGGCTTATTTCCCAAGGGGGGCGGGGGATAAAAGGACAAGGCAAATTAAGGGAAATGTGGAATACAAACTTGAGACCTACTGTCAATAAAACTCAAAACAAACCCGGAGCGGAGGTGAAGAAAGCAGGGAGGCAGAGCGATGTTAAATGGTCATCTTTCTTCTCATTTTTATTTGAGGAAGTTAAGTTTGCACAGCTCCTTACGAGCCAGCTTCGGTGAAAATCACTATTAATGAGCTTTGACATTTGAAATTTAACTGAACACGCGCTAACAGCTTCTAGCACTGCACCACCCATGAAGGCAACTGGAAATATTTTGCTAGGCCCTAACGGTGTGTTTATTGAAAAGACACAGCCTTCAAGAGAAAGTGTTTATAGCAACCACTTTGCCTGCTGCCCCTGCTCTGTGATGTCTGGTCTCAGGGCTTGGGAGGTCCTTCTTTAACTCTTTCTGGTCATTGCTTTAATTGTTTAAAAGTCTAGCAGGAAAACATTAATGAAGGTCTTTGCTCTACAGCAACCTGGACCATAAAGGCAGCTTTGATAGCTTGGAGTTGTGAAAGAGGCAAAACACAAGGTAGAAAGGACCGACCCCCTGCGCTCCCGCTCCAGCCTTTGCTCCTTAGAAGACAGGATCAAAACCTTGTTCTGTATTGGTAATGCCTCAACGTGATCCGTGCGGCTGCGAAGGCAGGCACACGCACTTCCTACCTAAAATCCTTCAAATGAAAATGAATTCATTGTTAACCACGTAGCACAGCTAAGAGGAAGGCCTGCAGTAATATCCCTGCTTCACCCCTTGATAACTAAGCGGAGCTGGAATAAAATGAAAACCTGGGAATGAACGTGGAATAAAGCGACACTCCTACTCACCCGGCTCTTGCACAAACTTCCCCCTTGTCAGTTCCCACCCCGCCCAGAATGAAACACAGCGGGAGCATCGCTCCCATGAGCGCTGTGCTGTGGGCTGTGATCCTGCGAGGATTCTTGGCCTCAAGCACGCTGGATGTCAGTATCAGTGCAAGGGTCAGAAGCGACCTCCGCTCCCCAAAGCCAGTGCTGCTCCCCAGAGTGGAGGAGTATCCCTTGCCTGGGGCACTTCTGGACCAACTAAAAGTAAAAGCAGAAATTATAGCCTAATCTGAAATGCCTCTGAGGAACCAAGAGGAAATCTCCGTTACAAAGAAAAGGAAGTTCAGGCTCTGTGAACCGGAAAGGACAGACCAGTTCAAGGTTTTCATTGACCACACCAAGGCTGGGCAGCCCTCCCAACACAAGAGAAAATGCCCACGACCCAAGATCCCTGGCTCAGCGCCGCACCCAGAGGAGGGCGAAGACCAAAGACTGACAGAGGGGGGCTGGACTCAGCACAAGGATGTTTTTGTTATTTTTAGATATTCTTCCAACAAAAAAATGAAGCATTGCCTCGTAATTCCCACTAAAATGCCAAATAGAATCTACATCTTTTATTCTCCCACGCTATAAGACTTTTAACTAGTTTCTAAAAGTTTTGTAGTTTTTAAAAATAACTTACAGTAATCGTTAACGAATCAGAGTACATTTAAGATTTTTTCTTTATTTCTTTTATTTTTTACCTGTGGTATTGAGGATGCAACCCACAGCTTCTGCAAGAAGCTACATTCCCAGCCTTTTTTTATTTTTTTCGATGGTATCTTGAGACAGGGTCTCACTAAGTTAGCCAGGTTGGATTCAAATTTGATATCTTCCTGCCTCAGTCTTCTAGCACAGGCTAGGATTATAGGCCTGTGTTACGAGACCCAGAAATAGTTTTTAATTGACAAATGGCACAAACTACTATTTATTTTTAATCTTTGCATAATTCCAATTATAAAAATGAAAAAGTGAAATAAAAATGTAATGGGGTAAAAAGGAAGAATTCTGTTTTGGGAATCTGCAGGGCTATAATTATCTCAAATTAGGAAAAGAAGACAGAAATATAAGTCACATGCAGTAACTGGCTCAAGGGTTACGGGAACACTGTACATGCTCTTGCTGCTGGAGAGGCACAGAGTTGAGCTCTCTCGTTCTCAGTCACAAAGGTGACCACTGAGATGTAGGGGTGAAGGAAATGGCACAATACCCCACTCAGCCTTCCACACTTCTTTTGGAAGTCATCCAGGCTGATCCTGAACTCACTACATAGACCAAGCTGGCCTCGAACTCACAGCAATCCTCCTGTTTCAGCCACTAAGTGCTAGGATTACAGGCATGTACCACCACACCTAGTTAATTTTTATGTGGTGCTGGGAAATTGAACCCAGGGCCTTATGCATATCAGCTAAACCTTCTAACCACTGAGCTACACCCCCTGATCCCTAAGATTATTTTTCAAAAAGTAAAATGACTACATTTTATGCTTCTGATTGATAAACATCAAGAAAATACTTCAGTCTATGGCCTCTAATCGGTTAGAAGGGCAGAAAAGCCTTTAGCGTGTTTCAGATGATGACATCCACAATAAACATAAGTTTTAAAGAAATATTTTTCATTTGCCTAAAAATTTACCTCCTGTGCTATCCCGAATTCTCCAAAGAAAACAGAGGATTGGGAAGTTATGAAATTTTAAAACTGGCAAAATATATGACAGCATCAGGAATCTCATCTAGGAATGAAATTTGGAAATGCCACTCACCTGGTAAGCTGTGGCACAGCACCTCCTAATGCCAGGCACAGTACCTGGTGCTCAGATCATGCCTAACCACACCCATCAGGAAGCACGCGTAGCAACAGATCCTAGGCCTCAGGACGGGAGCACAGGCTGTGAGGACTGCTGGTAACTCGGAAGGGCATGAGCAGACCATGCTGTTAGGTGAGGCCCGGTACTGATGAAATGGAGACCGCTCTTACTGGACCCTCTTTACAAGAGACCAGAGAGCATTGCAGAGACCCAGGAACTTGCCCCAGGCAGAGCACTGGACTTAAGGGAGCCAAGGGCTCTGTTATCAGACTTTTGTAGCTGTACACTTCAGCAGTGTAAGAAACCAGTCTCAGTGATGGTAAAGTTTTCAGCAATCTCAAATGATGAGAAACATACAGCCTCCAAAACACAGTATGACCAAATCATCCTGAATCTCCAATCAGGAAGTGTATCTAATCAGTTTTCTCCCCTCAAGGAGGTTTCTTCTTTATATCTACTCTTCTGAAAATTAGACTTGCTGTATTTCTCTGGTTTCACAGAAGACTCTCAAGTTTCCCAATCATAGCAATTGTTTTATTTTGCCAACTGAAGAAACTGGGCTCTGCAGGCAGCACACAACATAGAATCCTAACTTCGTCCTACATTTGCTATGTCACTTGAGTTCCTGGTAGCTCAAGCCTTCGACCACAATGCAGGTTTTTTTCCAGGGCTCCTGTGCTGAGTTAATTAATGTACGTGAAGGCTGACTCAGAGCCTGACACTCACCAAGTGCCAACAGCATCGCTCACTCGGCTTCTCCAATTTCTTTAAACACAAACAAGGAAAATATAGATTTCTTAAGATTCAATTGTCAGTATCTCCATTTAGGGCAAAGTAAATTAAATTAAATTAACAATAAAATTAACTTTCCTTGGTTATGAAAATGTCTTGACTTTGAGCATGGCTTCATAATGTATGCATATGTTAATGAGCTACACTTAAACATTGTGTTTTATATAACGTATGCCTCAATAAAAGAGACTCAAACAGGCCCAGTGACACAGGCCTATGATTCTATATAAGGAGGCTGAGGCAGGAAGATCACAAGTTCAAGCCCAGCATAGACAACTAAATGACAAAGCGGGACCTGTCTCAAAATCAAAAATATATTTTTCTAAATAGAAGACTGGGAATGTAGCTCAGTGAAAAGACCTTGAGCTCCATGAAAAAAATTAAAGCTACAATTTAAAAAAAAGATATAATCTTGGCAAAACAACTTTAATTTTATATTTAATATCTCAAACATTTTAATGATGTAAATAAACCAAACTACACAGCAAATATTTGATGCTACCAACTAGAAAATACCAAAAGTCCGCAAACTGTGGCCTCCATCCATTTACTACTTTGACCTGCTTCATCAAGGCCTATGATGTCCTCTTCCTCCTTTGCTCCTGCTTTAAATAGGAGCAATGAAATGTCTGAGAACCCTTATTCTGTTGGCTTACTCCATAAATACCACATGACAGTCTTTCACACAGGCATTTTGTCACATTACAGCCAACTACCAGCATCAGGTCTCTCTGGACTCAGTGTGCTGACCTAAGAATTAGGAGTTAAATAGTACTTTACTACTTGCATAAGGTTTTCATGCCTGTAAGCACATGCAAACTTCAAAAAATTTTCAGTAATATATTGTTAAATGCTGTTGTCATTGTCATTGTGCCATACAGAGAAATTCCAGCTCTGAGAAATTAATCCAGGGACCCAGGGCCACCTAGTAAGGCAGCACTGACAGGCCTAGAACTCCAGTCTTCCAATACCGAGGCTCACACTCCCTGTCACCCCAATGCCTCTGACGGATGAAGGCAAGATGAGGAAATCCAGCAGTTCTTACTAACCGAAGATGGTGAATGAGAAGTGATGGCTGGGGGCCAGGGCATCACATGGCAAAGGCCTCCAGCTTAACAAGTAGGGAACCTGCCAAAAATAGACAATTTTTTACTCTTTACAGTGGTGCTTCTGAGAACTGACATTCATATATCCAGAATGATCCTACTCCAAGGGGCACACCATGGATCCACTCCAGCCTTCGGGCCCTTTGTCCTGGCTAAAACTTTTCATCTTCTACCAAAACTCAATGAAAGAGAAAGAAAACTAGATTTTTCCAGGTCAAATTTACAAAAATGAATTCAACCAATTAAAGCATACTCTATTAGACAAAAAAAGAAAAAGAAGAAAAGAAAAAGACAGGAAAACCGATTCCATTTCTCCTTCTATTTTACCCTCAAAAACATGTTCCAATGCTTAAAAGGAGCCAATCAAAGTTTTTGCAGGGCTGGAGGAATAGCACGGAGGTTAGAGCAGTTGCCCGACAAGTATCAATTCTCCAGTACCATTTAAGCCTTATGTGGTGGCACACGCCTGTAATCCCCGCACTCAGGAAGCTGAGGCGGGGGACTGCTGTGATTTCACGGCCAGCCTGGCAACATATGAGTTCAGAACCAGCCTGGATTACAGAGTGAGACATACCTCAAAAAGAAAAAAAAGGCGCCATTGTCAAGAAGCAGAATTCTGTTATGTAGCAGTGTTGAGCTAAAACTACTTTATTCCTACCCTTCTGAAATGTACATGGATACATATGAGAAAGTTGCGTGTGGAGGGGCACCTGGAGGGCGTTGCTGTGTGTGTGAGGAGTACGTGAGCTGTGGGGAGCGGCGGAACGAGACAAGAGTTAGCGCCGAACGGGGCTCTCAAACTCACAGATGTATTATTAACGGCATGTCACAGAGATGCGGTGTTTTGCTTGGCCTTTGCCTTTCGTTCTTGGAGCGCCAGGGCACAAGCAGAGGTGAGCGAATTAAGGCCTTTATTTTCACCTCTTGTAGAAATTCAGTAAAACAAAACCTAGCAGCTCTAATCAGACCGTTACAAAAGTTCAAGAGAAAAATCAAAGAATCTGCATCTGCCAACTCCCCGTGCAACAGCTCCAAGTCCGTAGTTTTTGAAGAGAGGAAAGGAGAGAAGGGAGAAGAAAAAGACAGAGAAAAGGAGGAGGGAGGGAGAGAGGCAGGCGGAAGGAAGGGGGGAAGGAAAGAGGAGGGAGCCGAGAAACAGCCATTTCAGCCGCCCCACCCTGCACCTAGCAGCCCTGTGGTCATATTTATTTATTCCCTCCCTTTTGAGCTAGGTTCTTTTTCCTCATTTAGTGGGACAGGCATTGTCTTCCTGGAGTGACCTTTTATTCTTTCCTTTTCCTTCACCCCTCCAGGCTATTGCCCTCATGCCAGTAACTAGATAACACACTCTATCAAAGATTTTTTTTTAAAAAAAATCATTGGGAAGGCGCTGGGGCTGATAGTGGCATCAATCGCAGCCTGACACGGGCTGGGGTCAGCCATTTATCTCCTCTCATAGCCCGTGGTGACGCAGTGGCCATCTCTGCTGCTACATCTTATCAACGTTGTGACTCGCCTCCTGGCTTTGACTTCCCTCTTTGGCCTGTTTCTTTGTTTTATTCCAGTGACCATCTTTCCCTACTGAGATTGGAACAAGGAATGAAGCTCCTCTGGTCTGCTGAGAAGCTTTTCCTATCCTAGAGCCAGGGAAGTACCAATGGACTGTAAAAAGTATCCTTTTCTTTGAGTAATTTTCAAAATAAAATAAAATAAAATAAAATCTCTACTGTAACTTAGTGAACACAGGCATGTCCTTGAAATTAAAGTAACTCGCATAACACTGCTTACAACTTACTGGATTTGAGATTTCTATCCAGAGATTTTTTTGATTAACTCAAATTCATTTTCCATTCTACCTTTCCCACCTTTTCTTCTGCCCACACCAGACATTCCACTTTTAAAAACCTCCCCAGTAGGCAGAATTATGGATAAGAGAAAGTTTAATGACTGAACACTGCGTTTAGACCTCCCACTCCAACATGGCCAGCCAGAAGCCTGGACAAATCTCCTCACATGTCGAAGCACTCATGTTCCTATCTGTAAAATGGGGCCAATAATACCTTTTCTGCAATGCTGTAAAAGTAATGCAGACAAATATTTATTTGCAACCCACATTGATCGGATATCAAATACTGACAATTTCATAAACAAAAAATCATTTTTCATTTTAATTTTTCTACTGTTGTAATTTATTTATTGGGGTATCCAAAATACATTTTTGAAACAGGATCTCACTTTATAAATAACTATTTTAAAATATAAATATACCAGGGTCGATCAATAAAGCTGCACAAGGTCTCCCCATCGACCCACTTTAAAAGTCCAGAATTTAGTTAGAAAAACTGTGTTCAGTATAGCTAAGAAAGAGAGGAGCATCCCCAACAACTGAAAGGAGGCCAGAGAAAGGTCAGAAATTCCGAAGGATCATCGAAAGCAGAAAAAAAAATCTCAGCAACCCAGGAAGCCACCACAGCCGGCTGCAAACGGCTGGAGCCATAGGCAGCTGCAGACAGAGGAAAGCTGGTGTGGGCCCAGAACATCTGATGGAGCTGGGAGAGGATGGAGCACCCCAACAACAGACAGGAAGCTGCAGGAGGGTCAGAAATCCTGAAGTCACATCGGAAAAGGAGGAAAAAAGCAGCAGACTCAGCACTGTCTTGAGCTGCCAGCATCCAAAGATCATAGATGGAGGAACATCTGGAACCAGAGCATCAGCCTGAGGTCAGCAAGAATCTGGAAAAGTTGGAATTGTCGGTAGCTGGTGGCCCAAGCCTCCAAAACATCAACCCGTGTGTAGTGTGTACTACACATGCAGAGTGCACTCCCCCTAGAAAAGGCCCCAGGATCCCAGATCAGAAACAGGGCACAGGAGCCATCACAGGCAGTGATGTCAGCAGGAGCCATTTTAAATAGAAGGAAAAAAAAAATAAAAGCTCAAGACTGAACCCTTTAGAGTAAAAGAAAGCTCAGAAGAGCACATCAGGGTTTTGGGGTCACCCTTAAACAGTGCCTAGGAAGAAAGTGGCACAGGAGGCAGAAAGGAGAAAAGAGGGGAAAAGGCTGCTGATCCCCTGAATGGCGCAGGGCGCCTCTGCTCCAAGGGTGGAGAGCCCCGCTCTGGGGGAGGGAAGCCAGGAGAGACAGAGAGCTTTGCTGAGTGAATTGGGGGGAACAAGACACCTCAAAAGGGGAATCTTTGCCCTGTTCCTCCAGCACACTCCAGAGGTTTCTGGTTCATTGATGCCCTACACACCAGGGGTATCTAGGACCAAGAAGTCCAGCGACCATCCATCCTGTAAGCCAGAGACTTCCAGAAGATTCCAGGGAATTACATCACCCTGTCAATCCTGAGCCACAGAGGTTTCCAGAGGCACCTAGGACTGGGAAATCCATCAGCCTGTCTGTCCCTTGGGCCAGAGAATTCCAGAGGCATCTAGGACTGGGCCTTCACCAAACCCTTCTTTCCTGCACACCAGAGACAGCCAGAAATAGCAGAACCGTGAGGAAACGAGGTAACAAATCTCATACAAAAAGATCTGACACCTCAGAAGACGATACCAGGGATACTGAAATTGCAGAATGCAAAGATGAAAATGGCAGAAATGATGATAACTTCTGGGTCCAGATGTTCATTTAATTAAAGCAGGAAATAAAACAGATAGTGCAAGAGCTACACTAACACATAGCTAAGCTAAAAGCAAGCCTTGAAAAGGAAAAAGAGGAGACCATAGAAGAAATTAACAAGAAGATAAGAAGGCAATACAAGAAATTAGAGAATAACACAACAGAGATATAAAAAAAAATTGAATGGAGATATTCAGGAAGTGAAAAACACAAAGGGAGTAATAAGCAACCACATTGAACATCTTCAGAATAGAATGTCAGACCTAGAAAATAAAGTGACTGAGCTGCAACATACAGACCATGAAGAACACAAAGTAAATAAGAAAGAAAGCAAATCATTACAATGGATGATAGATGATTCAAGGAGAAACAACCTCAGAATTGTAGGAGTCTGGGAGAAGACTGAGGAAAAAACAAAAGGCTTAAAGGACATGTTTAATCAAATTATGGAAGAAAATTTCCCAAATCTAAGAAAAGAAATGAACATGGAACTATTGCAGGCATATAGAACACCAAACATCTTTGATCAAAAGAGATCCTCATCACAACACATCATAATTAAAATTCTAGAAACTCAACACAAAGAGAAAATACTAAAAGCGGTAAGAGAAAAACAGAAGGTGACCTACAAAGATAAGCCCATCAGGATAATTGCAGTCTTCCCAGTCGAGACTCTAAAAGCCAGGAGATCATGGAGCAGTGTCATCCAAGCACATAGAGAACATAAATGTCAACCAAGACTGCTATGTCCAGCAATGTTATCTTTTAAATTAGAGGGAGAAATTAAAACTTTCCATGATATAGAAAGCTTAAAAAAATTGCAGCCACTGAGCCAGCATTGCAGAGAATACTTAAAGGAAACTTAGAAAGTGAAAAGGAGGCCAGGGATACCACTGACCCCAGAGGAAAAATGACAACAGCTAGAGGAGAATGAGCTGAGAAAAAAGTAAGGCTATGCATGAAATTAGGGATGAATTGATAGATAAAAGGAAAAACCAAAAAGGGCAAACTGTTATTAGTGAAATATGAGTAATCACTGCGTGAAAGTAAGAAAATGTGAAATAACTGAGCATAGCTATTTATCTATTGCTTTAAGTGTAGCATGCTTAAGTGATACAGGTTTAAGTCAATTTAATGTAGCAAATTGATAAACTCTTAAGCTTGTTGAATGAAGCAATTCACTTTTTGATGCTGAATGTGAGTTTATCCTCTTTCAGAGGCAGAAACATAAGCAACACCAAAACAGATTGGAGGAAAGGTAACATCTAAAGAGAAAATGTAATAAAAAAATAGATTGGCAATTAAATCATCTGATTGATACACTTTTAAAACAGTACCAGTTCTTCTATAAAATCTGTGAAATTTCCCCACAACATTATTATTAGTAATAGTATAGTAGTGTGCAAAATAGAATAATTACTAATTAATAATGCAACATGGGGAATTGATATAAAATCTCTTAAGAATACAAATGCATGAATATATGGATGGATAGACAGAAAAAATTATAAACCAAATCTAGCAGAACATTAGTAATCAGTGAAATGTGAGTAAATAAGTTATTAAAGTTCAAAAATTCTGAAATAACTAAATTTGCCTTCATATCTGTTACTTTAAGTATATTTATGTGGTGTAGATTAAAGTTCATTTAATATAGCAATGTGATATAATTTTAACTTTGTTTTATTGTGGCAACTCACTTATTAGGTCACTGATGAAAATTTATCCTGAGAAAACTGATTGATGTAAAGACAACCCTCTGAATGTACAAACATGTACCTTCCAATAGTCAACTAAGGCATTTGAAATTTACCTTTTTTTTTCTTCTTTTCCAAATTTACGAGTCTTTTGAACTACATGCTTGTAGTTATTTTCTAATGTGGACTGGTAGGTAAGGCCAGGTTTAAGAATAGCAACAAAGATATAGCAAAATATAGAAAAAAAAACTTTTGGTAAATATCCCAATAAACGGACTGGTTGGATTCAGAGAAGAGGCATCAAGATTTAACTACTGCGACCCATTTGAAGAATAGGAAGCTGAATTAGAGTGGTGACTTAAGTGAAATGATACAGATGTGGAAGATTAAATATGTTAGGTACTGTATAGTGTCTCTGACTTGGAAAACCCAGAACACAGACATTCTATAGAACCACATGAAGTGATAGCCGGAGTTGGGAGAAGGGATAGGGAGAATGTGGGAGGGTCAAAAATTGGAAGGGATTGTAAAGTTGGTATGATATATATGTGCATGAAATACCCAGATTTATTGTAAACACTGTGTATTATATGTGTATATTAATCAAAACAGTGGTAAAATATATATATACATATATATACACCAGAGAAATTAAGACATGAATTTAGGCTTCCAGTCAAGATGGCGACTGAGTAACAGCACTGCACAATGTCTCCTCATCAACTCGCTTAAAAAGTCAAGAAGATAGTTAGAGAAAGCATGCTTGGTGTAGCTAGGAAAGAGAGGAGCATCCCCCAAAACTGAAAGGCGACCAGAGGGAGGCCAGAAACTCGAAGAACCATTGAAACAGGAGGGGGAAAAAATCCCCATGGTTAAGGAACTGGCCGTAGCCGGCTCCAAATGGCAGGCAGCTGCAGAAGGAGGAAAGCACGTGGGGACTTGAACATCAGATGGAGCGGAGCTGGGAGAGGACGGAGCAGGGAGAGAACGGAGCACACAACAGGAGAGGAGGCTGCAGGTGGGTCTGAAACCCTGAAGTCACGTTGGATGAGGAGGAAAACAGCCAACTCGGCTTGGCCCCAAGCTGCCGGCATCCACAGATCACAAACAAGGTCTGGAGGCCAGAACCTCAGCCCGAGGTAAGCACGGACCCAGAAAGTGGGAATTATTGGCAGCGGGCTGCCCCAGCCTCAGAAGCACCAACCCGTGGGTGTGTGTACTACAAACACAGCTAGGGCTCCCCCTAGAAAAGGCCCGGGGATCCCAGATCAGAAACGGGGCTCAACAGCTGTTGCAGGCAGTGACATCAGCAAGAGCCATTTTCTTCCCTACACACCAGAGACAGTCAGAGGTAGCAGAACCATGGGGAAACATGGTAACAAATCTTATACAAAAACATCTAACTCCCCAGGGGATGCTACAAGGGGTGCTGAAATTGCAGAACTCAAAAACCAGATGGACAAGAGTGATGATGACTTCTGGGCACAGATAGCCAGTGAAATAAACCAGGAATTAAAGCAGGAATTATTAAAGCAGGAAGCAAAGCAGGAAATAAAACAGACAGAGCAACAGCTACAACACTTAGCTAAGCAAAAAGCAAGCCGTGAAAAGAAATTAGAGGAGACTAAAGAAGAAATGGGGAAGTGTGGTTACAAATCTCCTACACAAAGACCTTAAACCCCAGGAAATGACCCAGGGTAACTAAAGATGAATGTGGCAAAAATGATGGCAACTTCTGGGCCCAGAAATTCAGTGAATTAAAGCAGGAATTAAAGCAAGAAATAAAACAGACAGCGCAAGAGCTACACCAATACATAACTAAGCAAAAAGAAAGCCTTGAAAAGCAACTAGAGAAGATCAAAGAAGAAATGTCCCAGAAGATAATGAAGACAAAAGAAGAAAATAGAGAAGAACGCAACAGAGCTATAGAAAAATTGAATGCAGATATTCAGGAAATGAAAACCACACAGGTAATAATAAGCAACCACTTTAAACAACTTCAGAATAGAATGTCAGACCTAGAAAATAAAGTGACTGAGCTGCAACATACAGGCCATGAAGAACACAAAGCAAATAAAGAAAGCGAATCATTACAACGGCTGATAGACGATACAATGAGAAACATCCTCAGAATTATGGGAATCCAGAAGATGACTGAGGACAAAACAAAAGGCTTAAAGGATGTGTTTAATGAAATAATGGAAGAAAATTTCCCAAATCTAATAAAAGAAATGAACATGGAACTAACACCAAACAACTTGGATCAGAAGAGATCCTCATCACGACACATCATAATTAAAATTCTAGAAACCCAATGCAAATAGAAAATACTAAAAACGGTAAGAGAAAAACAGAAGGTGACCTACAAAGATAAACCCATCAGGATAACGGCAGATTTTTCAATCCAAACTCTAAAAGCTAGGAGATCTTGGAGCAAAATCATCCAAGCACTAAAAGAACATAAATGCCAACCAAAACTGCTATATACAGAAAAATTATCTTTTTAATTTTAAGGGAGAACTTAAAACTTTCCATGACAGAGACAGCTTAAAGGAATTTGCAGCCACTGAACAAATATTGCAGAAAATACTTAAAGGAAACCTAGAAAGTGAAAGGGAGACCAGCGACACTAATGACCCCAGAGAAGAAATGACAACAGCTAGAGGAGAATGAGCTGAGAAAAAAATATGTTGATAATTAGTGAAATATGAATAAATAAGATATGAAAGTTAAGGAATTCTGAAATAACTAGATTTGCCTTCATGTCTGTCACTTTAAGTATACTTATGTGGTATAGATTTAAGTTCATTTAATGTAGCAATGTGATATAGTTTTGACTTTGTATTGTAGCAATTCGCTTATCAGGTCACTAATGAAAGTTTATCCTAAGGAAACTGATTGATGTAAATATAACCTTGTTAATGTACATATATGCACCTTCCAGTATTCAGCTAAGGCAATTGAATTTTATGTATTTATTTATTTTTCTCTTTCCCAAATTAACTAGCCTTTTGAACTACAAAAAAGACATGAATTTAATCTTCAATTGGAGCAAAATGAAAAATACAAACATCAAACTTCTGTACATTCAAATAAATATAAAATATAGCCATCATTTGCATACCAAACTATAAATACTCTAGCCAAAACTTGCCTTCATCCTTAAAATTCTCATTAGCACATTATTCTTTTCAAAGTATAATCTCTGTAAAATAACATACAATGATTTTTTAAAGTAAATAACTTGATAGCTATTGAAGGTGGAGATATATATATATATATATATATATATATATATATATATATATATGTATTAACCATTTTCCATTGCTGAGACCAAATACCCCACATAGCCCAACTTAAAGAAGGAGAGATGTACCTTGGCTCACTGTTTCAGAGGGTTCAGTCCTTGACCAGCTAGCTCAAGGCAGAACGTGCATGGCTGCTCAATTTATGACAACCCAGAAAGCAAAGAAGGAGATAAGAACATAGGGCAAAAATTCACTCTTCCAGGTCCCACCAGCCAGCAACCCATGTCCTCTGACCAAGTCCCACCTCTTAGCAGCATACTCAGCCATAACTCATTGCTCTGGTTTGAATCTTCAATGTCCCCAAAAGCTCCATATGTTTGGATAAGTGGGAGAACTGTGGGGCCTCTTGCTACTGGGAGGTTGGGCCTGGCTGGAATTTATCAATTTTGTAAGGTCCTGTCTCAAAAAAAACTGTAAATTAAAAAAAAAAAGACTGGAGAATTGACACTGAATTCAATTTTCAGTTGTTGTGGTTTAAAGCTGGTTTGTCCCCCAAGAGCCCTGAGTATTTGGATGCTGTGCAATACTTATGGACTCCATATGTTGCTAAAAGCTGAGGCCTGGTTGGAAGGAGCAGGTCACAGAAGCTGGACGCAGAAGGTGCAGAACAGCCTGGAAGTGGTGCGTCATTGAGACAAGACCTAGTGACTTGGAGGATACATGCTCACTCAGCCCTTCCCTGCTCTTGGCTTTCTGTCCACCATGCCACATTCTCTCCATCTGGGACTCTGCCATGTGCTTCCACCATTGCTGTCCACTCAGAAATGGACTAAGACCTTCTGAGACTGTGAACTGAAATAAACCTTTCCTTCCTTAGGTTGTGGGTATCAGACAATGAAAAAATAACTAAGACACCAGTATTAGAGAGAAAAGCATTTTGTCCATTTTTAAGAGCCAAAAAGACATAATCAATTCCATCCCCACACCAGCTTTCCCGTTGTCCTGGTGCACAGCATCTAGCATCTTTTTAATGGTATTTGTCTTTTCAGCACTCGCACTCTCTTTGGTCCCAGTTTTACAGGGTTTCTTTTTGGGACAAAAGGAAAATAAATATCCATATTTATGTCCTTTGGGTCTTCATGTTGCTTCTAATTGTAAATCTGCCTGCAAGTTGCCAGCAGTAGTCATGCCACAACCTAAATGTTGAGCTTGCCACTTTTCTCCACTAGACTAATCTGCATTTTTAAAACCAGCCTCATGTAAGTCTTGGTATATGGGAAGAATAAAGATAAATTATTCACCAAAATGTACCATGCATGGCCTCTAATCCTTTTCTCAGTAGGACACTTATTCCCTGGCTTTGATCTATAATGTCCCCCCCAAAAGCCTAACTTGCTTGAGCGTTGCAAGTACCAATGGAACCATGTGATGTGAACAGGTAAAGCCTGGTCAGAGAGGGCAGGACACTGAGACCTGACCGGGAGGGGTGGATCACAGGGACAGGACCTGGGAGGGTAGCTCCACCCTTCCTCCCTCACTTGGCTTTCTGTCTGCCATACTGTGAGCAGTTCTTCTGCTACACCCCTAGCATGCACTTACATCACTGCTAGCAATCCATGAACGGATTGCGACCATCTGAATCTGTGAACTAAAACAGATCTTTCCTTCCTTAAGTTGCAGATGTCAAGCATTTCATCACAGCAGCAAACGAGTAACTAAGACATTCCCATATGAGAATGGGAATGTCTCGTGAGGAGCCTTTACCACCTGCTTTCCTTTCAGCATTCTAACTCTAGGAACAAAATTTCCCATCAGGCTCTGCTTATAAAACTGTAAATCCTTCCTAGTCTGCATTTCCAAGCTCTGCCACAAAAAAAATGTTCTAAATATTTTATGTACAGTTATAACAACCACCTCACTTGTCTAGGACTGATTTTTTTGTATTAGTCACTTGCCCATTGCAGGCACAAAATTCAAGACACCCACAATTTAAAGAGAGGTTCCTTTGGCTCTGATGACAGAGAGTTCCCTCCATGGTTGGCTTGCTGTAAAGGAGAAACAGCTTGATGGAAGGGCATGGTGGCAGGGAGCTGCTCAGTCTACAGCGCCAAGGAGTAGGGAGAGAAGGGAAGAGCCAGGATGTAAACACGCTCTTCCAGGTCATGCCCGCAGTGGCCCACATCCTCCAACCAGATCACATCTCCTAATAGCACATTTGACTCTGGGCTCATCATGAATTAGTTTATTGTGCACTAATGTGTACAATGCCTCTACAGCTCAATCATCTTCCAAAAGCCACACCCCTGAACACAAGCAACTTTTAGGAGACATTCTAAACCTAAGCCTTAATAGTGATGAATGAGTATGTAGAGCTCAATGTTTTTTACATTTGAATATACGCTTTTTATATTTTATATTTGAAAAGCCAAAGAAAAATAAGCCTTACTAAATATCACTTAAACAGGCCAATTGTGATTTGTTTTTACTTGTACCATAGAAGTACACGTTATCCTGTAATCCTAGCGCTTGGGAAGCTGAGGCAGGATGATTGTCAGGTCGAAAGCCAGCCTGGGCTCCATACTGAGTTCAGGACCAGTCTGGGCTATAACGCAAGACCTCGCTTCAAAAAAAAAAAAAAAAAAAAAAGTTGTGATCTTAAAACAAAAAACAAAGTGAACCAGGGGGGTAGGGTGAGGAGGGAGGGCAGGATGGGGAGGGAGAGGGACAAAAGGAGAGTGGGAAAGTCCTTGTCACCTTGACAAGATACGTAGGTGCACAAAATGCTAAACTTCATTGTAAACCTTAAAATTTGCACATATATATATTAATAAAATGGGGGAAAATAAAATAAAATACGTTTTCCCCCTTGTAATAAGTAAAAAAAAAAAAGAAAGCATATGTTATGTCAGTTTAAAAAAATAGGATTCCATGGTGTTAAAAAGATGAATAGTTAAGATATAACAGAGAATTTTTAAAATTTGCCTTATGGTTTTATGAGCATGTATAAATATATAATCATAAACATAGAAATAAATATATCCTTCCCAGCATTGCCAGGATAGAACTAAAGATCATTTTAATTATTTCAAACTTCTACATTAATGCCTGCAGACACTAAAATCAGGAGTCTCTCTCTCGACACCCCAAAGCCACTAGGCTGCAGCCCAAGATGCCAAAGGAGCCTCTAACAACTCGCTGATCAACATTTCCTCAGCCGGGATCAACACAAGGGCTTAAGGGAATTGTGGATGAAGATGCTGCTTCCACCTTCACCAATCTCTTTTTAAACATTCTACTCTTTTTAAAATCAGATTAGAGGGCTTTTGCTCCTATTCTCATATGTTACAGCACTGCTGCGGAACTGTAGAGAGGCCAAGGCAGGAAGAGAAGAGAAGCCAGAATTCCGGGGCAGTGGAATACTGACAAGCATTTAAAAATATGAAACTTGTAAATATTTCATACCAGCATCCCCTACTCCTCCTTTACGAGATGTATTGCTTCACTTCCCAAAAAGTCATAAATATAAAATTAAACTAAACATGCTCGAACTACAAACCTGATCATCAATTCGTCCCCTAAAATAGTACAGCCTAGGACACTCTGAGGCTCTCTCTACACTGCGTAATAAAGAATGCCTGCCAAATATTGTTCACATTATCAAGATGCATTAAGGAGCTTTAGACAGAACCTGTGACATCATCTGTGGCAAGCATGACCGTGTCTCTGTGCCCTTGCAGAGAACCCCAGATAGCAAGTGGCAACGCAGTCACGGTTTTAGAAGCCAAGTGCCTTCAAATGGGAAAGCTCTTTTGAGTAAAACCACCCCTTGATAGTACACATTTCTTGGATTCAAATATTTTTTTCTCTGCTTCTCAATATCTAGAGCAACAGCCTCTGAAAGTGTCATAGTGTTGAAAAGTGACTTTCGTCTAGGACCCTATTTTTTTAACAGGATGTCACTATGTTACCCAGGCTGGCCTGGGAATCCTGGGCTCAATCTGTCTTCCTGCCTTCTTATTTGCTGGGACTACAAATATTCGTGGGGAAAATTAATTTTATTATGTTCACTCAGATATTCATTCAACAAAACTTTTTCTGCTATTATAGTAGTTGGAGAGAAAATATAAATATTAGATCCCACCAACATTTACCTGTACACACACACACACACACACACACACACACACACACACACACACTTCCACTCAGTTGCTACAGCTGGAAGATAGAAGGAGAAGAAAAAATCACTGGGAAGGTCCTCAATACAAGTGGCAGGACAAGGCCCACAGAGAGGCAGGAGCCGCAGGAAGGGTTCAGGGCAAAGGAAACAGAGTCAAACCCATGGTCACAGGTGTGACTGTAGAGCAGAAGAAAAATGTTAACAGACCTGCACTTTTATCATCTACCCAGTGTATCTGTGTCCACAAATTTACAGGGTAATTTCACAGATTTATATTGGGAAATGTTTTTTTTTTAATAGATTCGTTTTCTTCTTTTTGTTTTTTTTTCCAAAAGATAAATAGCAAAAAAAAAAAAAAAAAAAAAAAAAAAAAAAAAAAAAAAAAAAAAAAAAAAAAAAAAAAAAAAAAAAAAAATTAAAAAAATTTAAAAATAAAAAGCAACAGTAGAGGCTCTGGAATTTTTCTCCCTCAGTGTGCTACTCATTGGCTGTGTGTCCTAAAATAATCTGCTCAGCATCTCTGAGCAGTTATGAATTTGTATAATTAAGATAGTCATGATCATCATTCTAAAGCTCCCTATTGAGAACCAACCGCACAGTTCAAATAAAAGGGCTCACCCAGTTCAGGGAGAGGTACCTAGCTATTATTGTCAGTAATAGTATTATAGTATTTCTTTACAATAAAAATACAGAATTGACTTCTCTAGATGCCATCATGGTCAGCTCTTACGTTTTTCCTTCTGTTTTTCTCAATACTCCTCAAACAATAATTCAAATAGGTTGCTTTATTTTAATGCTTGGAAACAGTCAATTGTCCAGGTAAAGCTTCAGATTTCATGCACCAATGGCTGCAGCCAGGAAATGCAGGTCGGCTTCCTGCCACCAGGTCAGGGCAGTGCACCGCCAGCATGAATTACGTGCTGAAGCAGTTCACCTGCTTCCACGCAATTTCTTTTCTGAGAAGCCACCAGCACAGAAAAAGTTTTAGAATAATTTTACCAAGAGTCAAGACTCTGGACCCCATGGGTTTTCAAAATCGCCTTTGGGCATGGGTCCTGAAGGTTTCAAAGAGACTGGAAGACTAACTATGGTCCAAATTTCATGCCAAGTGGCAGCATGAGGCTTTCTTCCAGAAGCAGTGCATTCTGGGCATATCAAGAATATTCCTGAAGTCCTGTCTCAAATGCGCAGAAACCTCACACAGAGAGCAGCAGGACCATCTTGCTGCCTGCCCCAGCTCTGGGTTAAGAAGGTAAAACCTTCCGTGCTGCTGGTGCAGGGGTCTTGTCTCAAAACCTTCAGTCGCTGCCCCCATTAAAATGTAAAACCAGATTCAACCCATCACGGAGCGGCACCAGAGGATTGCAATTTCATCCAGCATGATTTTTATTAGCCTTGCAATTTCTTAATGGGCTCCCCTGAGGGCTGGCTTGCAGAACCCTGCACTTCCAGTCCGGATTTGGCAGTGTAATAAACACGGCCTCTGCCCCGTGACAATTATCAGCACATTGGACCAAGGTGCAGAAGGCAGGGTAGAAGGTTAACGACACCGCAGCTCAGGTGGCAGGGAGGTGAGTGGGGAGAGGGGAGAAAGACAACTGTAACGTGGGGCAGAGGCTGCTGGCTGGGCCTGCTGCTCCTCCAGCCCGGCCAGAGTGCCCAGGAGCCTGGCAAGGCAGCTCACTGCCACCCGCAATCAGCGTCTTCTCCGCATCTCGTCACTGTCACCGCACCTGACGTCTCATTATGCGCTGGAGGTGGAAGTGGACAGGTGCGGAAACTCGAACTTTCACTCTTCCGATTATTTCCACAGAGCCCTATGAAGCGGGGAGTTAATTAAGTCCTGTGGGACAGACAATCAGTGTCTTTTTTGCTAGGTTAAATTACATTATATACAGATATAAAAAAAGAAAGAAAGAAAAAGAAAATTCCTCAGCTCTTTCCTGGATAATAGAGTAAGTTCGAAAACTGATGACTCCAAACTGAAAGCTGAAGTTGACAACACTTTAGCATAGGATGTGGATAATGAAGCCATATGACAAACCCACCAGGGACCACCTTCCCTAGGGGATCTCTAAACTCTGGTAATAATACTTTGAAAGAACTTTCGCCTCAACTCTGAAGGAAAGTTCATTGAGAACAATAGTCAATCCTGAGTTACAGGTGGGAAAATACACTCAACCAGGCTTGAGACGCGAACTTACTTCAGGTTCGTAACGGCTGAGACCAAGAAAAAAGAATCTTCAGAGTAACACAGAATCAGAGAATGTGATATTGAGAAGAGACCTGCAAAATTCTGTCCAAAATTTCCAAAGTTGTTCACAGAAATCCAATTGATGTTACAAGACAAAAAACGAAAAGGTTGTGACAATCAAAAAAAATGTAGGAGGAGCTGCATTCAGAGATTTAAGCCATCTTTCATCCTGTGCATCTCCCTGAGCTGTGAGTGGGTCTGGATATCCAAGCTCCCAGCAGGGACCTGAAACCACAGCTTTTCCAACCTGAATTGATTTCCGAATGCTAATTTTCCAATGGGACATTTTATGACACCAACTGCTACTGTATTCACACTGGAAAATGCTGATTTAGCTCAATGCCTCATTACAGATGGGAGATGTGTTTTCTCCGAAACATGCCTAAAATGACCTTTCAACACACGAAGGCAAAACTCAAGTTTGGGGGGCGGGACTCGATCTGAGTCATCCACTCTCAGATTACCCACTCTCACACCACTGTAGCACACTTGCTCTCTCTGTAACCCACCTGGTATCTAAAACACCTGACAAAAATCGCTGATAATGTCACCTGGAGATCATTTCTTACACCTCCACAGTCTCCAGAATACCAATCTTTGCCCTTCCTCGCCTCCAGCTGTAAGACAATCGAGTCCTAATGCTCTTGCAATTGCTGGCAGCGTTGCCTTTCATGTTCTTGTGTCTCTGAGCTCTAGGAAGGACAGCTACCTGTATTAGGATGAACCATTGTTAGGCCACAGTTCAGTAAGGCTAGCATATGGATTCTGATACGGGCTCAAGGGGACATTGAGTGAGACAGAATAGTGGCTACAAGGGTAACAAAGCTTCTAAAAAGCCCTACATTGGCATTTGGTTTCAATCCACCTGCCTTAGATCAGCAACTCATGACTACTCATGATGCCCCTGACCATCATATCCAGTTACACCCATCCTGATTACGACCTTTCAAACGAGATTCCTGGCACACCAATCAAACATAATTATTTATACATTAGCTACTGTTCCCACCTCTAAGACTCAGTAAGACTAGTTACTAGTGTTCCTTTGACCCTTACTTCTTCTTACTCAAATCCTAGTCATCCTTTAAGGCTAGCTGGGATGCTATGACACATAGGAGTTTCCAGGTAGTTTTTTCCAGAAGATTTCTTTGCTTTTGATGATTTCCCACATTGACACACATGATACTGTTATATTTTACTTACAGTACAGTCATTGGATTTTTGTATTTCACAAGGTAAGTGTTCATCTTTCTCCTGCTTAGAGTTAGTATAACCCTTTCGAAATCTAAATGTCATTGTGGATTTCAGGGAGTGTTAAATTATATAAGCCCTTCATAATTCTATAGTCCTCGGATCTTTAAAGTGTCCTCTGAGGGGTGGAGATGTAGCTCATTGGTAACCACTTACTCTCTTGGTAGGCCCAAGGCCCTGGATTCAATTCCCAGCACTTAAAGGGAAAAAGTGCATCTAAAAACCCCATAAAATAATTAAGGTAGTAAATATAACCTATGGATGACCTGTGAATAATATTTCAGGATTAAAGAGCATTCATTTTTTGCTGTAGCAGTACCTTCCCTCTCTGCTGGTCATACCGCTCCTTTAATACCATATCTTAGTAAGATTGTCAGGTCATGTCCTTCAAATTAATATGAACTGATGTCAGACAGAAACAGAAAAAAAATGCTGTGCTTGGGTGTGTACTCTTTTTCCTCTAGGAAGAGAACAAAGTTGAACGGCCGTGTTTCCAGGCGGTGGGTACCATTGCCGTGAGCCCCAGTAGTGAGGAAGGGCTGCCTTTGTACACTGAGCCACGAGGAGCCTTGGTCAGTTGGCTCTGTTCATTACATTCTGTATAAATAGGTATTCATTACACAGGGAAGCTGAGAGGTTTAATTAATATTGGTGATGTGTTTGGGAAGACCCATTATGGGAAGCAAACACTAGAACAGACCATTTCTTTCCCTAGATTGCTCTTTTCTGTTATTAGAGGAGGGTTGCCTTACACAGAACTAAATGATGAGATATCTCTGTTGGGAGCTGGAACACTATCTTAAATACTACCGTCATTTTGAACGAAGACACACTTTGCAGAAGAACCACATAACTGACTCTGAGGTCCTGCAGGTGACTGAAGGCCTGGATGTTTCAAGTGGGCATTCCATGTTCTTGGTTGCTTGTTTGTCGAAAGCAAATATACCCATTGAATTCTAAGGAGGCTTTACCAAACTCTTTCCTTTTCTCTTAGCTGACTCCTTCATTCAGAAGAACACATGCATCTTTCCTCCCCTTCACTCCCAGCTCCCTGTTTACAACACATTGCAAAAAAAGATGGTTAATGTCTTAGCCCTGGGATCTTAGTTCCAATTCAGTGCTGAGACAAAATACTTGACATTCGCAATTTAAGGGAGGAAAGATTTATTTAGCTCGTGATTTCAGAAGGTCTCACATAGTCCATTCATGGGCAGCAGCTGGCAGTGGCGAAGGCACATGAAGAGACTGAAGAGCTGCTCACCCCATTGCAGACAGAAGCCAAGTGAAGCAGTAGCCAGCCAATGACTGCAGATCAGGCAAGGCCAGACCCTTCCCAGAAAGAAGCTGAGACAATGTTTCTTCTTCCTTCCCTTAAGTAATTTAAACTACCAGTTGGGTCCTTCACACCCAGAGTGGGTATCTCCTCCCTCACTTACTGTCCTATAAATTAACAACACACACCTGAAAGCTCTACCCAGGGTAGCCCCCTTCCCCGGTCTCAACAAATCGACACGATCCCTCCAGATCAAATCCCAACCATCTTCGCCTTCCAGCCAGGCCCTACTTCCCAAAGGCACACCATCCCCAATTCCAGTTATCCCAGTACATCCCAACACACGAGGCTTTTGGGGGATACTCCAGATCCAAACCATGGGACCTGGAAATTTTCAGATGATCAGCACATAGGAACACTGAGTGAGAATAAAAGCACCCATGACAGGAGAAGAGAGAATCCAAAGGCATGGAAAAAGACGAATGTCACCAAAAGCCCAAAAGTTTTGGGCCACTAAATGCCATCAGTCTATAACTTCCACCTAATAATTCCCACTCATAACCTAATTCACCATATTTGCTGCCTAGGATGTAAATCATGTTATTATTTCATGTACACTAACAGGTAAAAGTTAAGGACATTGTGTGTAATACAGTATGTCAGCCACAAGGTCGCAGAGCCACTTGTTAATGATTGTGTATTGGTCAAGACCAAGATCATGTGTAGTAACAAATACTCCCAGGTCTTCGCTGGCACAGTGCACAGAAGTATATTTCTTGTTCAGACAATGTCCATAGGTTTTATTTCTTCTCACAACATCCACTACAAATGTTAGCAGCACTCTGGCACAGAACAACCTTCCTCCATATTCTGACATGTATTCGGCCCACACTGTCTTTAATCCACATGTCAAAGGAATAGAGAAATTAGAAAAGTCAAATCCCAGAAAGCGATACCTCTACCAAAATTCTAAGTAAGGCATATGTCGCCATCAGACTGCAGAAGAGACTGAACATGGGCAGGGCCTGCTTGTTCTCAAGATAAAGGGGAACTGGAACAGGAGACAGTTTTCACAGAAAGAATAGCTGGGCGTTGCTGTGCCTTTTCTAAAAGACAGGAATCTGGAGAGTCGGTTAAATGTAATACTGATGTGAGGAGAACATTGCCAGCACTTGGCGGAAGTAAGGTGATTCTTTCCCAGTGGTTATTCAGCTGGAATCAAGGGGCCACCTGAGGAAACTGGCTTAGGGAGCTTTACACCCTACAGAGGTCAGGTGTTTCTTTGGGAAAATGATCAGATCAAAGCGTGCCTGCCCCGCTTTTTGTGTGTTCTAACGTATCCTTGGTTTGGTTTTATTCCTGTTGTTCTGCAATGCATAAACTCTTAAGGGCAAAGTATCTTCTCGTTAAATGGCTGCTTCTACCCTCCTCTCTCCTCCCTCTCTTAGAACACACTCCCTTCCTTCCTTCCTTCTGACACGTAGCTGAAATCATCTCTCGATGTATATTTATGAAAAATATTTCCTCACGCACTCACTCATCCTTCTTCTGATTCACATTGGTGCTGGCTTCCTAAATAAAAACAGCCAGAGAGACATCACCCTAACTCTCTCCTGGTCCTCTTTTCTTCTCCACCAACATAACCCCCTGAGAGGCAGCAGTTCTTCCTCACTGAGCTGATTTTCAACTTTCATGACATATTTCTGCACAGTGTCAGGTTTCCTGAGAAAATTCCACGCAGTGTTTATTTCAACCAACATGCTTCAGTCGATGAAAGTTGAAAATCATTTTCAGTTTTCACGACACTTTCAGTATTTGAATAAGCACTTTCTCCTTCATTCACAATGAAATGCCCTTCCTACTCACTCCTTTCCAAGCGCCTTCACCCTGCGGGACGTGGCTACTCTGCAGCCATTGATCAAAGCTTCCTACAGTTCTCCACAAACAGGTGTGGCAGAGCGGTGATTACTGTGGCTCATTAAGGAAAGGGCAAACAGGTGAGCCCAATGGTAACAGCAAGATCAGTAGGGAGAATATTTACAGAATAGTAACCCAATTTCTCTATAGAAACCCAACTTCTCTAAGTACACTGGACTTTCTTTTGTGTGTCAAGACTGAGATGATAATTTGTTCTTGAACATAGGAATGCTATATATGTTGGACTCAAGACTAATCACGTTTTCATTGCTTTTAGCAACAAAACTTTTTAACATGTTTAACAAAAGCTGGGCCTGGTGACACAAGCCTGTAGTCCCAGCAGATGCAGGTCAATTGCAGATTCAACCTTAGCCTGGGCAAGTCAGCAACTTGGGAGACCCTTTCTCAAAATCAAAACTAAAAATGGGCTGGGGATACAGCTCAGTGTGGAGAGCCTGGGATTGACAACATAAACTACATCTAATTTCTGATACCTAGTCAATGACTATTTGAGATCCTTTGTCTGTGGAAAGGAAACTTGCTAATAATTGAGTGCCTTTAATTCTCTATCGGGCTTCATGAACCCAAACAAATCATTACATCTTCCAAAAAATACACCTGTGAGAAAGCAAGCTTTTCTCTTACATGAAAATGTAAGCACACTGATAAAGTAGCATGTCACAGATTTTGTGTGCTGTTATGAGGGACTCTCATACACGTCTTCTATTCCACAGATTCAGAAACTAAAATATGAAATCACAAAAATGAGTCACCGCATGCTACTTAATGTGTCAGCCAGCAAGCTGATGTGAACCTTTCCAGTCCTTCACTTCTCTCCAAAGAGCCCCAGTGGGGGCCGATCTGCCACTCACAGCATTCCCACAGCACTCTTGCCTACGTGCAGGAAAGCTGAAGCCGTAGATCTTGAAAAGCTCAGAATAAATCTAATTTTTACATTCCCACAAATTCAAAATGAGCCCACATATTTCTGCACAGTGTCAGGTTTCCTGAGAAAATTCCACGCAGTGTTTATTTCGACCAACACAGCTTCAGTCGATGAAACTGTAACTTTAGGAGAAAATAATGTGCCATGTCCCAGGGGGACTGCCCTCCACCTCGTATTAATAGGGTCGTTTTTGCAGGCTCATAAAGCTCACTGCTTCCCACTAAGGGGCGAGACTGTGACTCTCAGATAAAAGTTAAGAGCAGTTTACCTGAGATGAATCAAATTCCACTATGGAGATATAACAATAACTCAAGGATATTATAATAACTAGAAGCGATGAGTACTTTTTTGGCCAAAATACTGCAAAATATGGTGAAACCACAGCCACAATCACTGTTAACATACCCTCATATGTCAAGAACAGGCTAATGTCATGAACTGATGAATATGGAGTCTTTGAAAAATCAAAGAGGCCCCATTCGCTCATTCAGATGAATTAAAGACTGCATTCAAACTAAATATTTCTTGAGCTTCCTCTTCTATTAAAAGAAAAAAGCAGTACCAAGAAGCATATGAGATCTCGGGTTCTAATGAGCAGCCAAAACCTTGTCCACTCCGTTGTGCTTATGAGAACAATGTAGTAAGCAAAGACATGAAATACCACACCTTAACCCCATGCAACAATTCACAGAGCACTAATTCATCAACTTTATCAATTGTATCATCTCATTATATAATTAACAAACAATAATACCATCAGGTACATTGTTACCTACAAATTAAATAGTGAGTTATCTACAAATGAAATAGTAACCTAAGTTCTTTACACAAATTATTTAATTGTTACAATCACTTGAGGTGGGAATTCACACCTAGTGAACTTGACAAAATCTGCCCAGATACATAACAATTAGGGGAATCATCTTCCAGTCTGACTTCATCCTACATCTCAAATTCACCACGATTAATGACTCTATTGAAATGTTAAGTTCATTCTCCTACTACATTTTTATACACATGCTCTTCCTCCAAAAAGTGCTTAAATCACCATCAGTTCAATTTTGACAATTCGTGTGTTTATGAATGTATATCAATTTTTTTCCAATTTATTGGAAGGAATTTCCAAAATAGTTTCGTATAATCCTCTGGATTTTTTGTGGTGTCATTTTATTTCTAATGTGCTGGGTTTTTTTTTCATTTTGTAAGATTGGCTAAGAGTAAATGAATCTTTCTTATCATTTTGAAGAACCAGCACTGTGCTTCAGTAATTTTTGAGATTTTTATAACAATTTCACTAATTTCTGTTCTAATCTTTTTAATTTTTTTCTACTACCTTTGAATTTGAACTATTCTTGTTTTTCTGGATTTTGGGATGGATCATGAGATTATCTGAGAACACTATTGTTTTTTAACAGGTGCATTCACAGTCATACACTTTCAAAACCCTAACTAGGTCAGTAACTGGCAAGAACAGAGGCAGTAATAAAAACACTACCAGGTAAGAAAAGTCCAGGATTTGATAGATGCATTTTAGAATTTTATCAGAACTTTAGGGAAGATTTAGTTCTGACAGTTCTAAAATTCTTTCATGAAATGGAAAGGGAAGTAACGCTACCAAACTCATTCCTGAAAGTTAGCTTTACTCTGATATCAAAACTAGACAAGGACTTAAGAAAAAAGAAAACTATAGGCCAGCTTCCTCAGTGAATATAGATGCAAAAATCCTGAATGTGATACTTGCATGCAACAACTTGCAACCGAATGCAACAACTTATTAAAAAGATAAAATAAGATCACTAAATCATTATAAAGATCCTACATCATGAACAAGTTGGTTTCAGCTGGGTATGCCAGGATGGCTCAACATATATAAATCAATAAATGTCATACATCACATGAGTAGAAGAGCAAAAATAGCATAATCATCTCAATAGGTGAAGATATCTGACAAAATCTGACACCCATCCATAGTAAAAACTCTGACAAAAACTTACAAGAATGGTATCTTGGGCGTGGTCTATGTATTTATCAAAAGATGAACAGATAAAGAAAATGGGGTGTATGTATATCCAACGAAGGGCATTCCATGATTTCTTCACACCCAGCCATGAAGGATACATTTCAGTAGTTTGTAGGAAAATGGATGCGCCTTGGGACCATCATGCTGAGTGAAGTAAATATAAAAGTTTAACTGCCTTCTTATTTTTCTTATACAAGAAACCTAAATAGAAATAATTTAAAGAGTAAAACAATAGATGATAAGAAACAGCCAAACAGGTTCTGAGAAAAGGGCCTTCGGGCAGGGAAATGTGAAAGAAACAATGAGAGGGAACGTAAACGCCGTCAAGACCAAGTCGTCAAGACACAGTACGTGCATGCACCAATTTCCCAGGACAGATGTAATTGTTATGTATCACAATCATATCCTAATATAATACTTATGGAAAAATATATAGCCACCTGTTGTTTTTCAAAATATTTATATTTTTAAACCCATTTGGGCTCTTCTATTCATTTCTCTCTGTTGAAGTTGTTTTTCTTAATGTATTTTCTCTTGAGAAATTCCTATGTATATTACCAAATTTGCAAAATGTATTTTTATACATTGAAGTTACATTTATTTATTAGAATACCTTATTTTCAAACTGGACACTAAATTCTCTGAGGCTGGTGTCGATATTGGGTATCAAATATATAAATATATTTCTACATATATACTAATAAAAATGGGGAAAAAAAGAAAATTATGTCTGGGGCTGGAGGTATAGCTCAGCAGCTAAGAGCACTTGCCTAGCAAGTGGGTGGCCCTAGGTTCCATTCCCCAACACCCCATAGGCTGGGTGTGGTGACACATGACATACATGTAGAATACGACTAACTACAAAATAAAGGCTTGCACCACTGTCCAGGCTCAATTTTTTAAAAATTATGTTTAGTATTCATAACAGTGACGTATGGGCAGGGGAAAACCATCCCACACAGTATTTAGTCTCTTCCTTCCTTTTCCTTCCAGCTTGTAATCTATGCCAGCTGCCTGCGTTTCCTTGTCATTTTTTTAGTCCCTAGCCACATATAGTCAGGTTTTTCTCCATGTCAATACTGTCCAGAAGTCTCAAATGTCAATAAGGACCTCCCATCACAAGAGGTTTTAATAAATCTCATGCATTTCCTTTAAATAGTCCCCTTGCTTTGGACCTCAGTTCCAGAGTTTCAAACACACTAACATCAGAAGCCTTTTCCATAGAAAGATCTCCCATGGCAGTCAGAGTCAAACACTGTAGTTTTTACAGTAAGACACTGTATTGGTAACTGTCACCTTGCTGGGGAAAAATATGCAATATCCACAACATAACAGAGGTGTTTATGTAGCTCACAATGTCAGAGGGCTCACTTCACAGTCAGAAACAGCAAGGCGTAAGTACCTGGCAGAAGAAAGCTTCCTAGTTCACGGCAACCAGGAAGCACAGCAAGAAGGAAGGAGACAGGGACAGAATACACTGTCCTGGTTAAGCCCCCAGTGACAGACCCACCGACCAGGCACCACCTCCCAAGCGCATGCTCAGCTCTAAACTCACCTACTAATCTACTGATCGATCAGTGTCACCCCCATAATCCAATCACCTTCCACATTTTCCACCCCTGAACACATGAAATTCTTAGGAGATATTTTCAATCTAAGTCATAGCATTCCACCCTGCCTCCCAACGGCTTATGTCCATCTGTTTATGCAACATGGATTTCGTCCAACTCTGAGAGTCACTGGTCTCAAAAGATTCAATATACTGAAAAGCCCGACTCTAAACTTCCCTCTGAGACACAAGTCAAACTTACCTAGGAGCCCTTGTAAATATCAAAAAGAAAGTTGAATACTTCCAACACATGCTGACATAGGATAAACATTTCCATTCCAAAAGGGAAGAATAGGGGAATAGAGAAAAACTGGACCATAGCAACACTAAAACTACGTAAATCCTGCGGTCACCTGTCCAGCTCTGGTTTAGTTACCTTCACCGCAAGAATACAATACCCAACACCGACAATTAAAGGGAGGAGAGGTTTATTTTAATTCACAGTTTTAGGAGATTTCATCCCATTCATGGCGGCCAACGATGATGGAAGGGGTCAACAAAGTGCCTAGGCAGAGAGGAACTGTACACCACATAGTAAAGTAGGAAATTAAGAAAGTGAGGAAGAGGAAAGCTAGTAGATACCCTTCCAGGTCACGTCCCAATGGACTTCCTCTTTTGACCAGGACTCACTTGTTACCAGCACAGGAAATACACAGGTTAAATTCTATGATTGAACCACTTTCCAAACATGAGGTTTTTAGGGGGTATTCTATATACAAACATCAACAAGCACTGTCTTAGTTACTTACCTCACTGCTGTGACAAAATACCCAACATCCACAATCAAAGGGAGAACTTTTTTATTTAGCTCACAGTTTCAGAAGGTCTCACATAGTCCTTCCAAGGGCAGCCAGCAATGGTGAAGGCACGTAGCAGAGACTGGAGAGCTGCTTACAGCACTGTGGGCAGAAACCACCTTAAAGCAGGAACCAAGTGGTTCTGAGTGCTCAGGCAAGACTAAAGATTTCCCAGGAAGAAGATGTATATTCTTCTTCCTTTCTTTTCTTAGTTCGAGCTGCCCCCAACACCCAGAATGGGTGCCACCTTGCCCACTTTCTGGTCCTCAAGTCAATAACAAACTCCTGACAGCTCTGCCCCAAGTAACCCCCCAGCTGATACAGTTCCTCTAGTTCAAGCCCCAAGCATCTGCCCCTTCCAGCCAGGCCCCACCTCCCCACAGCACAGCATTCCACAGTTATCCCATTACATCCAAATGCAGGAGGCTTTGGGGACACTCCAGATCCAACCTATAGCAGGTACCCAGGAAAGGTTGTGGTGAGGTGCAAGTTCCACAGGCTTAAACCTTATGGCTTTGCTTGGTGTAGCCCACATGATCTCTCTCCTGGGCTGGCTCTTTGTGATAGATGTAACTTACCTCGGGAGACATTCCATATTCCTGGGGGTTTTACTGATCCATTGGCTTCACTTTCACAGGTTTACATATATTCCCATCAAGGACACCTTCTCTGGCCTCTTGGACGTTCCTTGGAAATCTCAATGGGAGCCTCCTAGTCTTGTTTTCAAAGCCAGCACTACATAGATAATGCCCAGGTCTGCTGCCAACTCAAGCAGTGCTAGCTAGGCCCCTTGGACCACAGCTGCAGTGGCTTCTGAGGGCCTGGATAGCTGAACTCAAGAATGCATTTCCCTGAGTGTCTCTGAGTGAACAGGATGCTCTGAGGCTCTTTTCTTAAAGTCTTTCAAAAGTCTTTCTCATTCTGTAACCTTGAGCCTCTGATTGGCGGGGTCTAGGCAATCCTGAGATACCCTCATGCTTTCTTTGCTCTACTTATGGTACAAAATACTTTTTAAATACTTGTCATGTTTTTAACAACCATACTCTCTTTGGCCCCAACTTTTCTGGTGCTTTCTTTCTGTCAAGAAGCAAAATTTTCACACCTTTGGACTGGACCTCTTGCTCCCGATTTGTATTGTAAATCTGACCGAAAGCAGCCTGAACATTTAGATTTCCTTTACCAAATTAGCCCGTAACTTTTAAATTCAGACTCACACAGTCTTAAAATATGAACAAAATTTAGACAAATGTTGTATCACATGGATAGCTTTATTCCATTTCCAACCGAGCTCTTATTCTATCTGAAACTTTATGAGGATTCCCTCTACTGTCTGCATTCCTGTCAGCATGCTGGTCTTCCGGTAAGAACCATCTATCAGACTTCCAGTCAAGACGGCAGCTGAGCAACAGAGATGCGCAATGTCTCTTCACAGACCTACCCAAAAAGTTGAGAATGTAGTCAATGACCACCTGTTCAGTGCATGCAGCATAGGGAGGAGCACCCCAAGAACTGAAAGGAGGCCATGGAAAGGTCAGAAACCCCCAAGATACATTGGAAGTGGAGGTAAACTGCAGCCAAGGAAGCCACCCAGGCCAGTTACAAATGGTTGTGAGCCGCTGGCATCTTCGGATGGAGGAAATCCCGCTCAGAGCCTAGAACCTCTGACCAAGCTAATAGAGGAAGGAGTGCCCTACAACTGGAAGGAGGTCATGGGAAGGTCTGAAATCCCACAGACATATAAGAAGTGGAGGAAAACAGTATCCCTGTAAGCAGCCCAGGCTGAATAAGTGTGGCCCTGTGCTGCTGGCATCCACAACAGAAGAAAGCCCAGAGCCCAGAACCTCAGACCAAGGTAAGTGTGGATCTGGGAGAAGTGGGAATTGACAGCAGCTGGTAGCCCCAGCGTTCAAAGAATGAGCCTGTGTTACTACAAACGCAATGCAAACTTCCCCTAGAAAAGGCCTCTGGGAGCCTAGATCAGAAGTAGCGCTTGGCTCCCATAACAGGCAATGGTGTAAGCAGGAGCCATTTTTTAAAAGAGCCAGTGATTGAACTGTTTAGAGTAAAAGAAAGCTCAGAAGAGCACATCAGGGTTTTTGAGGTCACTCTTAAACAGTGCCTAGGAAGAAACTAGCACAAGAGACAGTTGTGGAAAGGAGAGAAAGGCCGCCTACCTCCTGAATGGCTCAGGTGTAGTGGGAGCGCCTCCAAGGGTGGAGAGCCCCACCCACAAGGGAGAGAAGCCATGTCAGGAGGGAGAGCTTTGCTGAGTATAGTGGTTTAGCTCTGCAATGTCCCCAAAATTCTCATGGATTTAAACGTTATGGATTGTCTATGGAACCATGTGCTGTTGGTAGATTGGGGCCTAATATGGCGAGGATGACAGGAATGTAAGTTAGGATTACAGGTGTGTAAGTTAGGATTAATGGCGTGTAGTGGCCACACCTTCCACACCTGGATCCAGGAGGGGCTGATCACTGGGCTGAGACCTGGAAGGATATATAAGCTGCTTCCTGCTTTCCTTGGAGGACTAGTCTCAACTAGTCTCAATTTGTCTTCCTAAACGTGATGTCATGAGAAGCTGCTTCCATCTCTGCTTCTGCCATGTACTTCGATTGCTGCTGGCTGCCCCAGGATGGACTGTGACCTTCTGGAACTGTGAGCTAAAATAAACCTTTCCTCCCCTACATGTGTGGATGTTGGGTATGGAGTAACAGAAACAACAGAAAAGTAACTGAGACACTGAGGGAGTTGGGGGTGATCATGACACCTCAGGGACCAGGCGGCTGGTAGATCCACTCTCACTGCCTACTCCCAGCACAGAACTCAGAGGAATTTTGGCTCCCCTTGCCACACCCTTATAGCCATTCAAAGAAACACATCAGCTAGGCCTTCAAAGTCCCTCAACAACAGAAACATGGGAAGAAGACAAAGCTAGAGGACATTCACAGAAATGTCTAAGGCCCCTGAAATTAATGTCATGGGCCCTGAAATAGTAGAACTCATAGGGTCAGAAATCAAAATGCAAATAAACGAGTTGAACATCCAGTTCAAACAAGATATCTTCAGTAATACAAGCAATGATCAGCAGGCTTAAAGAGAAACTTATTAAACAAATAGTGGTCCTAATGGGGATAAAATGTACTGAGCATATAGAAGCCACAAATAAAAAGGTGGCTAAGGTAAATAAGGAAATGCAAGATATGAAGGAACATTTTGGTAGACAAGTGGAAATTTAGAAAAGAAATCTAGCTGAAATTCAGGATAAGAAGAATACATTCTGAAGCAAGGAAGTCAACTCAAATATTATGAGTACAGAATTTCAGACGTTGAAGACAAGGCTAAGGAAACAAATGCTTAATTAGGCAAGATTCCAAAATTAGAAATGAGCAAAGTAGCTGGACACACCAGCTGCTGGATGATTCAAAGAGAACCAATCTCAGAATTATGGGTATGGGAGAAAGAGCAGAAGATAGGACCAAAAGTATAAAGAATTTATTCACTGAAACTATATAAGAAAACTTCCCAAATCTAGAAAAGAAATTAATTTTCAGATACAAGAAGCTTATAGAATTCCAAATAACCTCAGCCAGCAATGAGACTCACCACAACATACCATAATCAAAACCTCAGAAATACAATATAAAAGGAAAATATTAAAAGCAGCAGGAGGAAAACAGACATTATTCTACCAAGGAAAACCCATTTGAATTACCACAGATTTCTCTGTGCAAACTTTAAAAAGCCTGGAGCAAACTCTTTCGAGCTTTAAAAGACACCAAGTATCGACTCAGGTTGTTGTATCTAGCAAAATTATCCCCAAAAATTGAGATGGAAGTAAAATTTTTTCATAACCAAGAATCACTAAAGAAATTTGTGACCACTAGCAGAAAATACTGGCAGGAATCGTTGAGAGAGAGAGAGACATAACCAGCACCAAAGAACATGGAAGAAAGGTAATATGTAAAGAGAAAGTGCAACAAAAAAGAAGATTATTTGAATTATTGGATTGGTGTCATTCTAAAACAGTACCAGCTGTCTTATAAAATCTGTGAAACTTCTCCCATAATTACTATTTTAATAGTATATTTGTTTGCAAAACATAATAATTGTATTCAATCTTGGGAATTGGTATAAAATCTTTAAAAATATGTATGTATGAAGTTATGGATGGGTAAGTAGATAAAATGATAAACTAAATCTGGCAAAATGTTTGTAATTAGTGAAATGTGAATAAGTAATTTATGAAAGTTTAAAAAATTCTGAAATCACTAAGTATGCCATTATGTCTACTGCTTTATGTGTAATATACTTTTGTGATATAGACTTAAGTTCATTTAATGTAGTAATTCATTTAGTCAGTTTATGATGTAAATTCAGCTCAAGAAAACTGATTGATGTAGTGATAAACTGAACATCTTTTGAATGTACATTTATCTTTCAGAACTCAGCTAAGAAATTTGAAATTTGACTTCTCTCTTTTTCTTTCTCGCATTTTCTTGCCTTATGAATTTCATCGTTAGAGTTCATTTCTTATGTGGACTGGTGGGTGAGGCCGTGTTAAGGAATCTCAACAAAGATATAGTAAGGTACAATAAAACAAAAACCTTTCAGCAAATCATCCCAATAAAGGGCTCTGTTGGACCAAGAAAACAGTCATCAAGATATGGCCACTGCCGCCCATTCTAGGAGTGGGAAGCTGAGCTAAAGAGTGGTGATTTGAGTGGTGAAGTGAGTCAGATACGGAAGACTGAACATGCTAAATATTGCATCATTTCTCTAATTTGAGAAATACAGAATGCAGGCATTCTATGAAACCAAATGGGTATGATAGTGGGTGCTAGGGTGGAGGAGGGGTGTGGGAGGGCCAAAAAGAGAAGAGATTATAATGTTGATATGATATATATGTGCACAAAATACTCAAGTTCAACATAAGCATTATATATAATATATATATATAACATATATATATATATATAACATATATATATATATATATATATATATATATATATATATATATATGTGCAAAATGGGGACAAAAGAATAATCTATCAAACTTGGCTTACAACATTGTAGGCTTCTCTATCCTGCAGCCCCAAGCCTTTTCAAGCTCCTTCACAAACCAGCTGTAAAGTCTTCTGACACATATGATCAGGTACGGTCCCTGAGATGACCCCGCCTCTCTAGTACCAACTTTCTGTATTGCTCGCTGGTACAAAACGCATAACTTAACAAACAAATGGTTATTGTGGTTCATGGTTTCAGAGACTTCAGTTCATAATTATCTGGCTCTAAGCCAGAAACAGCATGGTTGAAGGGTCTTGCAGAAGAAAGCTGTTTACTCCATTGAAGCCAGGAAGTAGAGACAGGGTAGGACCTGGGAAGAAGACACCCTCCAGCGTGTGCCCCAGCGAGCCATTTCTTCCTCCTGGACCTCGTGTTCTAAGAGCACATTCAGCTCTGAACTGATAAATGGATTAACACATAAATACAGTGTCCCCGTGATGCAACTGCTACCTGAGAGTCCACCTCTGAGCTCATGAGAATCTTGGGGAATTTGCATATCTAACCCGTAACAGAAAAGACATTAGGCAGTGTAAATCTGATTTTGTTCTTTTTCAACCATTTGGACTATTCTAGATTGTTGCATTTCTAAAATTTTTAAAAAGTAGCTTAGAATTACAACCAAAAATAAAAACTGAGATACTTTGTTTGAATTTCACCGACTCTACATTTTAATTTAGAAAAACTGAACTCTTAACACTGACGGTGGTAATAATTCTCCTTATGTTTCTTCTGATTTGGATTAAGCTGATGTCTGTGGGTAATAGTGTTCACCAGATTTACAAAACTATTGTTATTGTTTCTTTAAATATTTCTTCTACTCTTCCTACTCTTCCTTTCCACCTGCAACCTCCGATATACAAACATTAAACTAACATTGCCCCACGTGTTCCTATTTGTTTATTTTTCTCTCCTCTTTCTTTCACTTTGTGTAGTTTTGGTTATCCTGTTTTCACTGACACTCGTCTTATGCTTTGTAGATTTCTATATAATACCTGGCCTACGTTTTCATTATGGATATAGATTCAGTTCTACAGTTTTTGTTCATGTTGTGGTTTCTATCTGGAATGTCCCCAGAAGCCTCATTTTTGAAAGGCAATTCAGTGATGGAAGCTAATCTGTTGATTTCCTGTGCTGTTCAGAAGTGGGGCCAGGTCAGAAAAGGCAGACCAGCAGGGCTCACGACATTGTAAGGCCTTAGGATGTTGAAGGGATGATCCACTGACGCAAGACCTGAAAGGGTGTACCCTAGCTCGCTCTGCTTCCTGTTTGCAATGCTTTAAACAGGTTTGCTTTTTTTATCTCTGAGAAGCCTCTGCCAGACACTTCCACCTTTGCCAGCAACCCAGGAATGGATTGAGGCTTCCCAAAACTGCAAGCTAAAATACACCTTTCCTCCCTCACGTTGTGGATATTGTCAGGTGTTCTGCCCCGTTGACAAAAAAAAAAAGTAACTAAGACAGTTAATTCTTCAAAATAGTTTCAATTTCCTTGCTAAAATCTACTATAACTTCAGTCATATTTTTCCTTTAAAACTTTGAATATATTTATAACAACTGTTTTAAAGCAGTTTTAGCAAGTTTCAACATCACTATCATGCATAGCGTATTTCAATTGATTATGTTTTCTTTTTTTATGTTCTGGATTATATGCTGAGCCTCATGGACGCAATGTTCCCATCTTCCTTTAGGGAGTTTTGGGCTTCACTGTAATGATTAACTTCTTGGAGGAATAGCTTGATCCTGCTAAGCCCTATTTTCAGGATCCATTTGGGTTGGTGTAGAGTAGCTCTACTCAAGGGCCAGAATGTCCCAATCCCTAAAGAGAAGCCTTTCTCAAATCAATGGCATGATGTTGAGAGAGGTCTCTTCATTCTAACTAATCGCCACCTAAATATTTATATTTTTCCAGCATTGTCCTTTTCAAATGCTTTGGACTTTGTGTTAAAGTGTTTCAGTAGCTAGGCTATGTGAGACCTCACAGAAATGAACCCACTACATAGAGATTTGACCAAAGACCCAAGGGACCCCAACAGATTTTTCCAACACCTTCTCTGCACAGCTCACTACTTTCTGGTACCCTGCTCTGCAAATCCCCCAACATCAGCAGCCCTGGTCTCTGAAAGCCCCACCAGCTAAGACTACGTCTGTCTCTCTCTGTTTCAGTTTCATTTCCTCGTGCTGTGCTCCCTGGCAGAAGTCAGCCTCCGTCTGCATTACCGTTCTCCCAGGACCACAGCCTTGGGATCTCCATTAACCCATGCTTGAAATATACTCAAATTCATTTCATAGCTGTGTGTATGTCATGAGGAAAACTCTGAGACCCCCTTAATCTCTACTGGCCAAAGCCAGAGGTCTGTCACTCACGTTTAATAGTAGTAAGACATGAAAAATCTCAATGAGCAGTCGAGTAAGCAGTACTTCATGAATCTTCCAGATTCAGTATTATTGTTTATTTATTACAGTTCAGTCTCTCCTCAGAATTGTCTTCCAATGGCCTTCCTGGGAGGAGTAGAAATTTATTTGCTAGGACTCTAAAGTTGAACAGCTAATTAGTGGAGGAGGGGTAGACTGATTTGTTTTTAAGGAGGCAGTACACTATTTATTTATCTTCCAGATGCCATCTACATTCCCCATGCCCACTATCTCTCATGCTTTGTATACAAACCCAAAAAGCACCTCACTAATTTATTTTGCCCATAAATATGCATTTCTTCCTGGAGGGTGAGGTGGGAGCACACGTCTGACTTAGTCAACCAGGAATCGTATCCAAGGGTTATAGCTATGGCTGCCAAAGATTAAACAGTTCCCCCACCTCAATGTTCTGCCTCAGGTACAACTTCCAATGCCTAAACTTCTCTAAATCCAAAGTTTTTCTGTGGTTCTGTGGCAGCATGTTGTCTTCCTTTATTTCTTTTTATTTAAATTTCTCTTGTAGACAATTAACTTTGACTTTCATCCACCCTTTTAAGTCATTTGCATTCTTCCACCACTTTCTATTCTCAAGTAATATAGTGTCTCTTCAATATGTTAAGGAAAGAGTTCATGCCTGTTTCTTTTCTCTTTTTATTATATCTCCTTGAAACAAGCCATTCCTCCTTTGTGTGGAACAATTCATTCTTCACAGCCACAACAAACCTCACAGCTATATTACCAATAACTCTTACTTTGTTCCTACTGAATTCTAGGTTTCTCCCTGGGTTTTTGTACCTACGCCATCTTTCTTGGGATTACCCTTGCCTGGTTTGCCATGGCACATCATCTTTCACAACAGGCACATAGGTGGTAGGTAGACTTCAAAGTTTACATAACTAGTTTGGCTTTATTTTATTCTTATTACAAGTAGTATTTGAGGGAATATAGAATGCTAGATTCAAAATTACTTCCTGGGGAATTGTACTAGTATTGTTAAGATCTTTTTCCTACTGGTATGATGTATTACATTTTCAGAGCAGCCTCTTCGAGTTATCACCACTCAAATTTGCTGGGTAAAGTTTGGATGAGTGGACTGAGGGGATAGGCATTCCCTGGAGGTACTATCTTTCCTTCTGTGGTGATCATGGAGGCTCAGGGCTAACTGGGCATGGTCAAGTTTCACATCAGGTCTAATATCAACAATGGACCGAAGTAATCTTCTGTCCCCAGGAGGGCATTTTGTGCCTTACAAGCCACTTTTAAGGCCTCATATTGAGAGCCATACATTTAAACATTCCATATACACAGAGACAGATTTTCCCTGACACAGCAATTCTTATTAATCTTTAGATGTTTGCCCATTCTACTCTTGGGATTTCTCCTACAGCTCCATTGGAAATAATACTGCTGCTCTATCATTTTCTCTAAATGTATTTTGGATTGTTTATTCTTCTGTTCCTTTTCTACTCATCCAACCAAACTTGCTATTTCTGCTTCAGAAATCCTCAAAAACCTCTGATTGTCTCCAGGGACCCTATTGTATCTTCCAGCACTCTATTAGATTCTCTTTTTCTAATATCTTTCCTTTTCTTTCAATGTGTCAGAGTGTCTGACACATTGCAGAAGTAATCAAAGAAAAATGCGTGTGTCCAAAAATGGAAAAATGGCCAGACTGTATGTACTTATTTATAAGTCAGTTCAATTCATTCAGTAATTATTATTAAATCCTGCTATTGTACTAGGCATAAATCTAAGCTTTGGGAAAATATCAGTGAAGTATCAGTAGCTTACATCCTAGAGTCCTGGGTAGATTTCTTAAACACGAATTGAATATGGTATAAATCCCGAAAGTCTTTGTGGGCAAATGAGTGCACATGCATGCTTATATTTACATGAGGATATTTCCTGACAGTTATCAAGTGTTGACTATCAAGTGTTTCCCTTCTCCATTTCCTTTGCCACCTCCTTACTTTCACTACTTCTTACCTGGTTGAGAGGCTTCTACCTTCCCGCCCCCGTGGGTTTACCAGCCACATCATCCCATACCCAGCTACTGGGTGAGCATGATGAAAGCCCACTCTCTGATTAAGCAATGGCTCCACAAGAATCATCACTGATGACCTAATGAATCAAATGGTACCTTAAGGGTCAGCTGCTCCCAGCCCACCTTCCCAAAATGGTAACTTCCCAGCCCCCTGCACATGCACCATGCCCCCTGAACTATTTCTGGAGATTTTTGTCTCAGTGTTTTGTGCATGCTGGTTTCTACACCCCCCCCCCCCCTTTCTTCTATTCTCTGAATATCTAAACTCATCTGTTCTTCAGGGTGTCATGCATGTGCCACCTACTTCAGTGGAGCTCAGCTGACCCACCCATTCAAAAATGATGGGGCAGAGCTTGCCCGCCATGCTAGAAGAAAGGCCTGGCTCAGACAACTCTTCCCAGAGCAAGGGCAACAGAACAGGTGCCATCCCCAAAAGAAACTTGGAGATTAAGCTGTTTCATAGACATCTAAGTCTGGGTAACATTCTGCACCATAGCCCTCCATAGAAAAGCACATTGTGCATTCACATATTGAATGCTAGCAAAAGTTCTTTGACTGAAAAAAATATATATACACACTCTCCATTGTCTTTTCTTCCTTTTACTGCATCAAGGGGTCTAAGGTAGAGAGAGAAAGTGACAGACAAAGTATTTGTGTCTAACTTTAACCCAGCTTTCACAAATTGCTTCATTTTGGAAACTTCTATTTCTAGATATGTATCCCATTGAATTAGTGTTCTAAGCTTCTCCCATGGGGAAATGAGTCCTCATTAAACACCTATACGTGTTGATCTTTCCCAGGTTGAAGCCCAAATAATGGACTCACACATCCTATCAAAGACGGCATGTTGTTCCCAGGCCGAAGTAAAATTCATATATCCAACCTGGGTAGAAAGACTACGCATTACATATGGGTGACTTGTTGCTCCCAAGCCCAGATATGGTGCCACATACCCAGACAATAGTAACATATTATCCCAGAATGGTATTAATTACGGATCTTACACCCGCGAAAGCATTCTGGCTGGGTGATTAGTTAATCACATGGTCATTTTACTTAGACCTTTATTATATACAGTTCTTGAAGTAAATCAAATCATTGTAGCAGAGAATGAAATCCAAAACTAGCAATTCCCAGTTGTCTAGAATTTTTGTTTCTCAGAGCCCTGGACATCTGTGTCTTCCCCTTAGCATAGCGAGTCCCTAATTCCCACCATATTGATCAGGCAATAGGATAGGACTTGTATCTGAGACCCTTGTTTTATTTTTAGATCTCTAGCAAGGTTAAAACAAATCTTAAGCATTGATGACTTTGCTGTTAGTCCTGGACACTGTCCCCCATGTCCTTCCCAGTGCCTATTTGATATGACAAGGCCCTGCTCCCACTAGCACTTGCAAAATCACGACATTATCCACAACCCTTGGGTGCAGTGCATTGTGCATCTGGAAGCTTCAGTTGTGGTACTTGTCCCTCCTCACCCCTCAGATGTGGAGTTTCCACACTCTGTCTGGTGTGTTTTGACAGACATGTCCCCTGGCTTCCGAAGAATTAAAGGTTTACTTTCCCCACAATAACTACAATAGCATGGGCTACAATACTAAATAACAAGTCATGTGACCTGTACCCTGTCACCCCTCTTCACAAACCTCAGTTACCATAATTTATCTCTGAAGTGAGAAGGCAGGTCTGGGTGGTTCTCCAGACCCCTCAGCTGGGAGGGGCTGGCACTAGGCACCCTCTCTGGAAAATTACATGTTCTAGATATGGCCTGACTTCATATTGGGAAGATCTTCCCACATTATTTTTAACTCCTGCAGAGCAGGCAGAAGACACTGAACACGGTTAAGACTCAATAAATGTGTGTGGCATAAATATTTTTTAAATATCAATGATGAAGTATTTAAGTCTCAAAAGAAATATCAGCTTTAGATGGTGAAAACTCAAAGGAAATGTAAGAAGCAAAACATCTGTTCAAAGCAGCAAATGCTACATAGAAGTGATTCTCCACCCATTCTTGGCATGGCTGCTAATACACTCCTACTGCCAGGAATGGCTTACACTGGGCATTTGCTACCTCTGGCACACAGTTCTCAGTGGCTCAGTGTTGTAAATTTTACAGCAACTTTATTGTATGGTTACTAAAATTATCCCCACTTTACAAATGAGAAAACTGAGAACAGAAGAGTTAAATGACTGGCCTCAATCCTCCAGGTAGCAAATGGTGTTTTCAAACCAGGGGGATCTGTATTAAAAGCTCACTCACCTACCTTTGTGTTCACCTGCTTCCCTGTTACCAGCATATGAGCACATTGACATTAGGCTATTTCCCACACAAAAACAGAGGTCTAGGGGGCTTACAGATTGCTCACGATCCTTCAACAGTCCTTCCTCCCTGCAAATTTTCTTTTTTCTTTCCTTTTTTCCTTCCTATTTATTTATTTATATAATTTTCCAGCCCCAGGACTGAACCCAGGACTTTTGTGCTAAGATACACACCCAGCCCATTTACTTTGAGACAAAGTCTGGCTCTGTTGCTAAGTGGGCCAAGTTGTGCTCAAACTCAAACACCTTCCACCTCAGCCTCCCAGAGTGCTGAAATTATAGATGCAAGCCACAGTGTTCAGCTTGCCATGCATGGAATACTATGCAGCCATGAAGACAGATTTGAAGCGTTTGAACAAAAATGGGGCACCTAGAGTCAATAATGTTCAGTGACATGGACGGAGCACCAAGGCTGACTACAAATGGGAGTCCCTCTTATGAAATGCACAAAAATAATAACGTAAAAAGGCCCAAACATTAATGATAGTGTAGAAGGAGAGGCAATGGTCAGATAGGAAAGGGGTGAACCTCTGAAAAGAGGTGGACATAGACACTCACTAATTCCCTTAACCCCATGGCTCTAATGTGTTACAGAATTTGAAATTCATGTGTTTACAGAAAAAAAATTAAATTTTATGTCATGTGAGTTTTTTACTACAGTAAAATTATATTAAAAATCGTGTCAAATTGCAAGGAACAGGTGTGGGAGTGGCGCAGGAAGAGGCATGAAGTGAGAGCCCTGAGCGGCGACCTGAGGGCAGGTGAAGGGTGCAAGACAGCGGGGAGCTGATGGAATGAATGGGGAGCCTAGAGAGTTGAGCAGGTAGGCAAGGGACCATGCAGAAGGAAAAAAATGTAATTACATACATATTCCGCAGCAGTGTGAAAGTTACACCAAAAATACACATGTCAGGGCTGAGGGTGGCGCTCTGCAGTACCACCTGCCTGGAGTGCCCCGGGCTTGATTCAGTCCTGGTGCCAAACAGAGAAGGGGAAAAAAAAGAGGGCCTCCAAAAAAAAAAAAATATATATATATATAGCAAAACAGTTCTTACATTGCGGCGACAATGTGACTGACATGCTAGAATAGTGTGTGGCATGTAATAGGCACTTAATAAATGTTTGCTCCAAATAAAAGAGAGCAAAGCCCGAGAACCGCTTTCATAAAGAGAAAGGCACCTGGGGGAGGAGGTGCTCAATAAACATGCTTTTCTGTCGGTGAATGGAGCACCGTGTGCCCTGAGAAGCCTGGGGAGGCGCAGAAGATTACCCGGCACACTTCCAAAGTGCTCTTAGCCCGGATTTCAGCTATCATAAGCTCCCTGGGGAGACTGGGGAAACTCTCACTGGGGACCTAAGGACGCAGCCTATGAAGACCTACTTGGAGTTATCGATGGTTTGAGATGGATGCATCGAGGTAGAGCCAGACTGAAAGGTTCCGTAGCCCTGAGATCTAGTTTCCGCGCAATTCCCTCCATGGCTGGTGTCTGCACCCGGCTTCCTGCAGAGCAGAGTCCCCAGTGGACACCGCTGTCCCAGCGTCTGAAAGTGGCTGAGAGCACTGGAAGCTTTCCAGAGGGCCTGATGAAATGGTCAGCCATCTATTTTATGAAGGAATAAACTACAGAAAGCCCTTTGCAAACATGCACGTGAAAACCAGGCCAAAGTGCTGAGGAGATTATCGGCTCAGAATTTGCTTTAAAAGAGCCCAGGCAGTACTCATTTATTTTGGAGAAAATATATGATTAACCATAGTTAACTATGAATTCAGATGGTGTGCATTAGACGGGCTCCTCCAAGTTTGAGAGCATTTAATATTATATATCGCTGCCATTTGGGCTAAATTGTTTTTTTAATGTACACAATATTACAAATTTAATTTGAGCTGTTTGATTCAGTCTGTAAAAAAGATTTGATTATACCTGAGTGTTCTGGCCCCAGCTTTTCCGTATCTCAGTTATCTTGGCGGTAATTGGCTGATTAGGCGGCTCACACTCCATCTCTGCCTCAGTTTCCATGGCAATGTTACAGGAGCTATTATAGATGAGAACTTCATCTCTTTCCACTTTAGGGCTGAAACGAGAGGGAGGTTAAATGGGGTGTCATCAATCTTAATGAAATGCAATTATTTTTACTCTTATTAATCATTGCAAGCCATTAGCTTGTGGCAACTACAGGCCACCATTTGTCAAATTTTGCAAATTTCTGTAATTTTGTTTCCATTCTTTTATTGTTTATTTGTTTTTCCTTTATCTGTTCACCCTGCAATGAAAATGCACATGGTAAATATCTTTCACTGAGGCCTTTCATGTTTTTCAAATCTACTAGAACATTAGCAAAAGCTTCTACAAACCCAACTTAACAAGAAACTCACAGACAATACTTCCCGCTCCAAAAATGGAAGCTGATTTTAAGCAGAGTTTTTTATTTCTTTTTCTTTCCCCTTCCTTCTTCCTGATCTTACTCGCACTTGGTATTGGTTGGGGGCGGTGAAGGGAGGGAATTGCCTGAATCCCCCCAGGGCAGATGGAGAAATTGGAAAACCCACACAACTGGCTAACTGGTCCCTAATTCCAACTGTGAAAAAATGAGCTCATTTAGGCTTTCAATTCCCTCTCCCCAGCTGATGGCAATGAGGCTCTGTTGCTAGCAGTGGAACATTAACTTAGTAAATTAATTAAACTTACTTAACAGCCCAGACTAAGGAGATTCGATATATGTGCCAGTTATACTACCAACCACTCACTTTAAAAGTCCTCTTGCTTTAAGGGGGGAAGCCAGGCTGAATTTAAAATGAAAAACAGCATGTAGCATTACAGAAAGTCTAAAAATATGCAGTCTGGAGAAGCAGGAGTGCGGATGTTGAAGGGTATTGTTCCCAACAGGTGTGATATTTATTCAAGAATAATCCTGGCTTTAGGCATTGTTGCAACCAACTAAAATATTATTAGTAATAATAATGCATGATGTTTTATGCTTTCCATTAATTCCATATGCATGATCTCACTCCAGCCTGTAAATCAGATAGAGGTATGAAAAAATGTAACCCAAAGAGAATGAGGGATTTGCATAAAGTCAAACACGAAATTAGGCAGCACCGGGATGAGAAGCCGGGCATCCTGCTTCCTGGAGCAGCGCTAACCAGTTTTCAGACTGTGGCTGCTGACTGCCCCTCAGCCACGTAGGGGCAGATCCATGGAAGACGGAGAGGGGAAGAGAGGGCAAAGGTCACCAACTGAAGAGTCATAAATCATGTCGAGCTACAGCATCTTTTTTCAAACCAATGTCGAAATGGTTTGTCTCACAAGATGCTAGAAATAATGGGCAGTACAACAGTCACATCTCACTGTTTAAACTTCTTTTCCTCCGTGCTAAGATGTTCTCAAATCCATATCTGCAGGCATGACTTCCAGCCCCACTCTACACCTATTGATAGTTGCCAGCATTTCAGAACCCAGAACAGGGCACAGAATGCAGGCTGAGCCCAGAGGCTCAGTCCCTTGGGTCTGAGCCCGCCAACCCCCCGCACCCAACGATACGTGCATTTTGTACCCCCTACTTATTTGAAGAGGGTGGTAAGCTCAGTCTCAGACTTTCTGCAGTTATGTAAGGATTTACCCGATGCTGTATCTGTTCACCTGGTTTTCTGAGAAGTATTAGCATGCTAAGGTTAGGCTTAGAGGCATGTTGGTCACATCTGAATTTCAGCCCCGTCCTTACTGTTGTGACACTGAAGACACTGCTCTGGAGGCTTTGGTTTCTACCTTTATAGAATGGAGTTACCCCATAGTTCAGTTTTGTAGAGGTGCTGAGAGAAATGAATGAAATGAAGCTTATTAAATAATTAGCACCAAACCTAGTACACAGTAAGTATCCGACGTTAGCTGTTTTGGTGGTGGTGGTGGTGGCAAAGTTCTTGAAATGTAAATGAGGGAATTACACTGATTGTGTCGTATTTCCCGCACCCACCGGAGCTCCAATGTTCATTAACTCAGGGTTCTGTAATCTGGTATGAACCTGCAGAGCTCAGCCATCATCTAGGAGATCATTAGGCAACGGGGTAAACACAGCATCGCTCCTGCAGTGACGTCAGTCTCCAGGATTCAGAAAGGAAAAGCAAAGTGATAGAACTTCTGTATTAAAATGCGATGAAAGAGTTACATAAATATGATGGCTTCGAATACGAAATCAAAATGAACTTTTTACAAATACCTGACTTCAAAGCAATTTGAGGCTTATGTCAGGCCACCGTGAGCTTTGCACATAGAACTGCCTTTGCTGTTGGGGGTGAAGAGGTTGCTACGGCAGTTTGAGAATGTTACCTCCCAAATCACTTACAAACATAACCAAAAGGAAACAAAACTGTTTTACCCCACCTCACATTTTCCAGAATGGCTACTTTCGCATTGAAGGCTCCCAAGCCATCTGATTAAGAATTCCTTCTAGAATTTAATCAGGAATTATGTCAAGAGTATTATCTGAATCTCCAGAATACTTCATTTTTCTTTTTTTAATGTAATTCAGGGAATGCTTTCGCACCACTTCGCTGTATCCCTGAGTGGGAGAGCCACCCCGCCCTCCTTTGATTGTCTGTTGGCAATATTCTCTCTTCCCTAATCTTTTACTTCTGAAAAGTTAGCTGGGCTCCTTTCTTTGGGCTTATATTCTTTAACCTGCCCCTGATTTCCTCACTAGAGATCTTTGCTGTTGCTGTTGTTAAGATAGGGCCTCTCTCTGTAGTCCAGACTGGCTCTGAGATCACTGTGTTGCCCTATCTGGCCTTAAACTCACAGCAATCCTCCTGTTTCAGCCTTCCAAGTGCCACCACACCCGATTTATTTGGTACTGGGAAATTAAACTCAGGTACTCAGCACATGCTAGGCAAGTACTTTAACAGCTGAGCTATTCCTCCAGCCCCTCACTAGAGATTTTTATCATGAAAAAATCAACACCTAAATTAGCTGAGACAATGCGAAATCAAAAATAGACTAACATATAAAATTTCAAAGTTTCTCAACATTTACCCATAATTTCATGTTTCCCTCCATAATAATTTTATGAATTAGGAAGTGAGTGATCAGATTGAAATAGTATAGATAGTAATACATTTATGATATAGATATGGCATAGATTCTGGTATAGATAAACAAGCATGTAGTCAAGTGTTTATTTTAAAACAAAATGGTAAAAGAAATTGCTTCAAGTAGTGGTAAAGATACTCCAAGCACAGGAGATTCCTGACCTCCAGTCTACGGGTCTGTTTGCTGCTCTCGTCAGACTCCAGAGGGAGAATGCAGCCTTCTTGCAGAACTCTTAGGGACAGGCAGCAGAAATGTGGGGAGAGCCCACCTCCCCCAGCGGCCTGAATTGCTTCCCAGCGCCCCCGACCCCATGAACCCGGCAGCACTGTCGGAGCCCTGCTCACCACACAGCACTGGCACAGAAACCTGGGGTTCTGTTCCCAGCGCTGCCCTGGCTTGCCTGTGTGACTCCGTATAGCAACGTCATCGGCGTTCAGAAGAGAACCCAAACTCTTTCCTCTGGACTCGAAGGCCTTCCGTGCCTCCCCCGGGGCTTTCTCTTCTCTCCCTTCCTCCTCCCCTTCCTTCTGCTCCGCAGGCTGCTGCGTAGTTTACTAAGCCTCAAGGTCCTGTGCAGTTGCTACCGCGCAGCCTGGCCCTCCCTCTGCACCAGCACCTCTGCAGGGCAGCTCCTCCAAGCCTGCCTTCCAAAGTAGCCCCGCTATTCTATTCTCCATCACCTTAGAGCACCTATCACTGCACGAGATCACCGCGTGGTGAGATGGCCGTGTTGGGCGCCTTCCTCCTCTACTCCCGAGAGCAGGACTTTCCTGTCCCACACCGCCGAGTCGCCCGCATCCGGCACAACCCTGGGTGGAACAGGACGGGAGATGGATGGACGGAGACAGTGAATGCATAAGCAGCGCACACGTCTGCCACAGGCATATCTGCCTTTGCCAAACGATGCGAAGTCACCCTCTAGTACTGGCAGAGAGAGAAAGCATTCAATGCAGTGGGTCCTGCGAAGATCCTGGATGCTGGTCCTCTGGGTTCACGGGCATAACCATTAGAGGAACCAAGGGAGCCACTTGGCGGGTGATTTCCTTAAGGACACCATTCAATATGTGGTGTGTTCTCTCTTTTATGAAGTCAGCACATGTTTACTAGATAAATATGTGAACACTCAATGAAAGAAATAAGCATCACACGTACTCCCGCCACCTAGAAGGGGGCCAGTCTGCAGAGCACGTCCACCAGGCTTTCGTTCAAGTCAGCTGCGTGTCCACAAATGCATGCACTATATCCACAAGAAGGATTAAATTGATACCTTAGTTTAGTTTGTGACTTGTGATCTTTCACTTCTCAGTACACTGCAATATGCATGTTCATTTTGGTTAAATATTCATCAATTTTAAAGATTTCTTGGTGTCCTATCATTTGGGTACATTCTTCATTACTTAAACTCGTTTTAAATATTTTGCCGTACCTAAAACTTCAAAGGGCATGGGAAATGTCACACATTTCTATCCGCTTTTGTAAAATCCAAGAAGTGAAATTGCTGGGTCACAGATTACGGGGAATCCCAAGGTTTTTATTAGCGCTTTGCCAACTTGTAGTCTAAAGATCATGCTAACTTTCCATCAGGCACGAAGCCAAGCGCAGGCTCCCCACCCCACATAACATTAAACATAACCTTATTTTAAATCACAGGGTGCTTCATTCTTACTTAATTGTTACTTTTGTCTGCTGTAATAGCCAGAGTGCTGAGCAGCAATTTTGAAATGATATTACTAAGTACCTCGAACAGAGAGAAAAAAGGCGTGGGAGAAACTAAGAGAATTGCTCTGGCGATCCTGGTGAAGACTCGGGATGCAGTGGGCCAGGCCTGCTGACATCTCCTTCTCGGTGCCCAGCTTTAGTGAGTCGGAGACCCAGCTTCCCCTGAGCTCATCCCCCAGTCCTTCTTGTCCTATGTGCCCTAAGCAGGCTTCCCCTTCTAGAAAGCAGCCAGTCACAAATGTTCTACTTTTCCTCTAGCTAAATCCAAACCTCTGGTGGCAAGTTCCTACTCTAACAGCCAGACTATCTCCAGATACCAAAAAGACAGGGCATCGTGCAAAGAATTGGTTGTCTCTTCCACTGTGCTTGGTCTCATACAGTTTTATACTTTAAAAAGAAACTAGGTCTTCATCAAACAATCAGATGTCAGGACTCTCTCTAGGTAAGAATGCTGGGGAGTGCTCACCCCGCTGTTACCAGCCCAGGAAGGCCCTGCTGGCTGAAGTCAGCCACCTAGAGTGGACAACGTGGTCATACTTTTTAAAACTTTGTTTAGAAAAAGGGTTTAACCATGAAAGCTGTGGTATTTATTTGTTAGATTTTTTATTTCTGTTTTATCTTCAAAAAATCCTTATGAGCTTATGGCTGCTAAATCCTAGATCTATAGTAATTCTGATGTGCAATCCTCCTTTTTTTATAAACACTGTGCAATCTGCTGGATTTCTCTGTGATTTTTTTCATACTTGTGAATCTGTTTGGAAAGAAAAGAAAAAAGAAAAAAGCCTTCTGTTTTTCATAATGTCTAATCTTTTTCCCCATTGGCATTCACCAGATGTTGCTCTGGATCGGAAGATAAATATTAAAATCTAAGCAAGAACAAAGTGAGCTGTTTACTGGGCAGATTTTTCAGATGTTCTCTTGAACACTTGAAAAAGACATGAGATGCTTTGATATGCAGACTGGCTGGAGCCCACTAGGAAGGCCCTTCCGAGACAGTCCTGGCCCCCAGGCCAAGTCCGCCCAGGGAACTGGCTGCACACTGGTGGGGAAAGTCAGAGGGTAGATCGTAGTTACCTGACGAAGAGGCCCGAGAAGGAGGGAAGGGCTGCCTCTGTCCAATGATCTGGCGTAAAGAGGCACTGGGAGCTCTCTTCACAAATGTAGAGGTAGGGCCAGGATTCACTCAGCCTTTCCGTCCCCACCGTGACAGTCAATTCACATTGCACGTAGGTGTGGATGGTGCCTTCACAGCTTCCCCCCTCTGGCTTCAGGCCGCAAAGGAAAGCCAAGGACACTGCAGGAAATAGTCACAGTCAGGTTAGGGGAGTCCTCAGAGAAAAACAGAAGGCCTCACACTGTTTTGTGAATGAGGTCCATGTGTTTTTCCCTGGCCAACAGGAAAATGAGTACTGTACTTTTTAGAAAGTTATTATGTATATTTTATTATATATTTATAAAATAGAATAATATAGGTGATTTTTAAAATATAAATTATCATCATAAAAATTCAAATGAGTAAGCCAGCCAACAGGAGATTAAAAACAGTAACAATACTTCTAAATGTGTTTTCTCCTCGTCCGCTTCGTCCTTTTTCCACTGTCTCAGAAATGATTACGAGACACTTGTATAAGAGTTTGTATTCCTAACCAAGAGACTACTGAATTTATTTTTGAACTTCATAAAACGCAATACACAGTAAACGGTCTTGGGCCTTCTCGTCCCACTCAAAGCCATGTTTCTAAGACGTGCACCTCTGGTTGCTGGACAATACACTGTCACTGTTGTTCAACACTTCACTGTGTGAAAATACTGCCGTATGTTTATTCTTTTACCAGTGGAATTGTTAATATTTCCAAATACTTGCTACCAGAAATACAACAAAATTTTCTCTACAGTGAAAATAGCCTACGAAGAAAATAGCTTGTTCTAAAAAAAAAAAATGGTAAATGCCAGTTCAACTTCACAAGAGAGTACCAAGTTGTTTGATGCCTCAGGGGCTATGCCCTTTGCCACTCCTGCCACACGTTTGTGGCTGACATCACTCCACATCATGGTCAGCATTTCAAATTTTTGAGTTACTTGGTACAAAATGGAATCTCACTGTGGTCTCAGTTTGCGTTTTCACCACTATTTCGTAGACTGAGCAATTTTTTAAGTGTAATCATAGCTCATGTTTTCTTCTCCCATGAAATTTCTATTCCTCTCACCTGGCCATTTTTTTATTGGACTGTTTGTCTTTTTCTTAGTGATTTGTATATTCTGAGTATGAATCCTCTGGGTGTCATGTGGACACTAGTACCTTCTCCAAAGGTTGTGGCTAGACTTTTCCCCATTTGTCAAATCTCTTGATGAGCTGAAGTCCTTCAATCATCATGTAATTATGACTAGTGACCTTTTGTAGAGAATAAAATCAAGTAAATGGGGATTTTTGAACCCTAGGTCTTTTTCTTCTGGGTCACATGTCAAAAGCACTAATAAGGCAGAATGGCAATAATCTTTACCTGGAAGAGGAACATGAAGTGGATTAGGAGCACCTAAAAACTCTAAAAAGAAAGAAAAACTCCATCCTGCTACCTCTACAGCTAGCCTGTCCGCATAGACACACAAAATAAACCTCACAGACTGTGGCCTGGAAACCAGGCATGACCACCTCACCACCACGCCATCGGCCAGAGCTCCGCAAGGCACGTATGTGGGAGAGGCTCTGCAGTGCTGCAGTTGCTCTCAAGTGCCCTGACCGTTGCTCCTCCACTCCAAAGCACCTGACACCTAGCACGTTTTCGGTAGATATGTTTTTGAATGAACAATTGCAACAGTAATGACAGCTGGTGTGATTCTCCTGTGAGTAGAGGATGTGTGAGCGCTTCCAGGTTAGCAAGCCCCAGGGCACACAAAAGCAGGCTCAGCACCTATGAAACAATGAATTCATTACAGGTGATTAGCAGATGCAAATGGACAAGGTGCACCCAGGGCTGGGGATCAAAATCCATGGGCTTTTCTCAAAGTTCTGCCATAAATAGCTCTGTGACCTTAATCGCTTTAGCTTTTTACGCCTCATGGAAAAGTTAAAGTTTCCATGAAAAAGTCATTTGGTATAATTCAAAGTATAAATGCAAAAAACCCCAAAGATCAAAGATCTTGCTCATTTTAAACAAATGTAAAATATTAGTTTCACCTAACAGGATGTTTTTGCAGACCACCATTTAAAAAAGGAAAATTCTGTGCTTAGAACCACAATGTGAGGGCAAAGTAAAAATAGGTGACCCCAAAGTGAAAGGGAACCGCCGTAAGCTCTATCTTCAGCTCCCCTGCCCCACTCGTGACCACGAAGTTAAAACTCTGACACAGAGAAAAGCTAAACAACTTTTTTGGAAAGTCGGGTTCAAAGAAGCATCACTCTCTCAGGCAAAGGCAAACTGAAAGGAAGATTCAAAGCAAGGGTCAGAATTCAAGGCGACCTTGGTAAGTTACAGACTTTAACAGAAATAAACAAAAGACCAAACGGAAAGAGCATAGGCAGTGAAAACTACAGCAGAAGCAAAGGGAACCATGAGGAAAGGCCTGCGGTGCAGAGCCATGCTGGAAACACACACACACACACACACACACACACACACGCGCGCGCGCGCGCGCAGACTGCAGAAAGATTGTAAACCAGCAAGACAACACTGCGACTTACAGAGCGCAGCGGGGGCAGACTGCACAGGCACACTGCCGCTGCCCGCTCTGGCTGGAACTCGCTTACCCTGAACAACGACCTGGGCTAGGGCTGCAAGTCCCGCCAGAGTACAGATTCCACAGCGGGAGCGGAAGAGAAATACCAAAACGGGGTGCACGGTTTCTTATTCAGTAAGCCTCACCAATACACAGTTCTAAGGAGCTTCTGGGGGGCGCTACAGCGGCAGCTCCAGGGAGCGGAGTGCTGCCTTCCCTGACTGCAGTGGCACGGTTTCCAAAGGTTTCCAAAGGCCAAAAGCTGATTAAGATTGAAAGAGCATTAGTTAGGGAGAAGGATGGGTTCACCGGAGAATGGCACCTGCGAGGCAGGTGTGCGCTCTGCTGCTGGGAAGTCCTCGGGAAACCCCTGAAAATGAAACAGGTTTTCTTAATCTCTGTCTCTCTCTGTCTCTTGTTTCTGTCTCTCTCTCTCTTTCTCTCTCTTTTTCTTCCTTCTTTCTCCTTTTTCTTTCTTCTTTTCTGTTTTGTTTGTTGTTTTCGGTTTTGGTTTCTGAGAGTTCCACTATATAGCCAGGTTGACCTCAAACTCAGGTGATCTTCCTGCCTGTTTTCTGGGCGCTGCGATTACAGACATGCACTACCATTGGTGGATTAAAAATTAATAAAATTACTTACATGGTGGATAAAAAATTAATAAATTACCTATATGGAATGGTATCTAAAATGGAAAACTATTGGTAGGCACTAGTCCTCTCTGAGACATATCCTTTTCTGACCACTTGATATCCATAAAATTAGACACTTAGAAGAACAGGAGGAGGAAAAAAATCCACAAACATGCACTGAAAATGTTTTATCCAGTTTCAGAGAGCTGATAGAATTTCTGAATTCTACCCTGAATCTTCAGCAAAGCCCTGTGGAGTTGGCACGAGTGTATGCATGTGTGTGTGTGGGGGGGGGGGGGGGGGTGCCTGTGAGTGCCTGTGTGTGTCTGTATGCACATGGTACTAGGGATGGAGCCCTGGGCCTTCACACAGATCTACATCCCCAGCCCATTTATTTTTATTTTTTGATTTAGAGACAGAATCTTGCTTAAGCTGGGCTTGAACTTGCAATCCTTCTGCCTCAGCCTCCGATGGATTGCTGGGATTGCAGGTCCGCACCGCCAGGCCCAGTGGAGTCAGCTTCTAGAAGTTCCTCTCTACCATTAGAAAATGTCATTAAAGGTCTTTTGAAGCAAGTCTTTTTTTTTTTAATGACAGATGAAAGTAGTCAGATGATACATTTTGTGAATGATAGTTCTTCCCACAATTGATGAGTATTTGGTGACACCTAGTGGTAATACTATAAGGTAGAGCTTCCAACTCAAACATCAAAGAATTTTTGAGGTGTTTTGCTTTGTTTTGCTTTTTGGGGTTTTGTCTAAATAGAACTTAATCAAATCTTTTAAAACATAACTGTATTATCTTTTGTCCTCTAGGAATAATTAGCTTCCTGTATACCACAATTTACCTGACCTGAAATCTCATTGACTTTTATTTTATACGCCTAGTACAAAATAACTTCTTTCCCCTTCCTTTCTCAGCAATAACAAGGCTGTTGTAAACTGCTGTTACTATAGAATTATGTCTTATGACATTATTTTCCATGCTCGGATGAAGGAATGCTTTTGTCGTTTGTAAATCCACAGTCCACATTCAAGTTTCAGACCAACAATTAGGAATGCACCCTCAATGCTCCACTTAAGTATGTACAAATGGTTCTTAAGTGTAAAGGTACAAGATCTATGATTGTGCAAAGAAAATAATACCATAGCTAAATTTGAGGTCTAAGATACTGCAGTAAATATGGTAATGTCTTCCTTTCTGGATTTGTTTGTTTGTTTGTTTGTTTGTTTGTTTGTTTTTCCCTGAGAGCTGAGCATACAAAGTCCACATTCAAGAGGCATCCACAGTGACAATCTCCACCTCCCTACTGGGGCCTTTGGAGGCAGATATTTGCAGCAATCTTGCCTCAAACCAGGATGAAGAATTTGTTCCCTCCCCAGTGCCTCTGGCTGTCATTAAAACCCATATTCAGAACCCAGAATTACTCTGTCATCATGACTTCAGTCAAGAGCAGAAGCAAGGACACTTCCCAGTGTCCACTTCACACTGACCCATGACTAAGAGCCAGCTTAGTAGATGGTCCTTCCAGGCTGCCATTTTGATGGAGAATAGAGAAATTCTACTCTCAGAAATCAGCACAGCAGAAAGGAGAACACACGAAAAAATATCACATTCATATATCTGCCTTAAAATACACGCATGAGGTAGTTTTACTCACCATCCAGAGGCAGAACCAAGCAGCTGAAAGCAGACGCTGTAGCATTAGCGAGGACTTGGCAGGGAGCGCCACACACGGCTGCTGAGGTGTTCCCTGGAAAAAGCCCTGCTCCGAACACATGGACCAGCCTTCCACTCAAGCAGCCTTCAAAGACAAACCACAAGTTCACGGTCTTGGAGGCAGTCTGTCTTTACTTAACTCAAGCCATCTCTTTCTTGCTGCGTGTACTTCTTATGCAGTGTGGAATCTACACCACTGGCCCTGGGGTAGAGACAAACACTGTCCTTCTCCACTTAGACTCTGGCTCCAGGGCACAGTCAGACACCAGCCATATACAACCACTTTCTACCTTTATTTGATTTCTAATGTAACCATTTTGTATAGAAAAGTAATGGTGATTAGCAATTTTCTGATTTTTCTTTTTTTACAAAAGAACATAAAATGAAAGTGAAAACACAAGCTCCCCCACCACCTGCTGTCTGTGGAGTTTCTGGTTCCTTCCAGCATTTTCAAGGTATTAGGGTACTAATGGGATCACTCCACTCATTCCCCTCCATAGTACGCGCTGATACATATGGATTTTAGGTACACGTACATAAGCAAAACTTGTCCATGCCTCTAATTCACTCTGAGACACAGATTTCCAATCTCTACTGCTATCACCCCACCAGGGAGAGGAAGTACCTACACACAGCTGCCTGACAAACTCAAGGATGTTTTCTGTTTAGTGTATATCTCACACTACAGGCTAAACGCACAGTCACTCAGAGAGAATAAAGGGGAATTTAGTCAGTGCTCTGATCAAACTCCTTTATCAAAGTAAGAAAGTTGAGACCTTAAAAAGTGAAGCCTAAATGAGTGACAGCCCCTAGACCCCAGCCCGGGTCCCCATAGCATCCCATATGGCTGAGACCAATGTGTTCTAACAAGTGGTGTGGTAAGTATCCCACTAACCCACAGTCTGCTTCTGTAATGTTTCCTCATGCTGTAACCTAAAGTCAAATCTGAGCTAGTCCAAGTGCAGTGAGGCTTTATATGAACCGAAACTTAAACGATTGTTGGAGAAAAATTCCAGGCAAATTTCTGTATATCTAAAAAGAGAAAAAGTATAACCATCATGATAGTATTATGCCACTGGCTTATTACTGATGGGATGTAAAATCATCTATGAAATATTTCAGAATAATTTTCCATAGTAAAGTTTAAATAAAGCAAATTAGCAAGTCTAAAAATAGGTGAAGACATTTATGTACTTAAGGGATCAAATTATGAGATTTTAGACAACATCTTTAATTTAAAATACAAGCTAAAGATGGCTAATGCATCAAATTAAAATACAATTAAACACTTAGGGAATAAGCTCAATTTTCTTGATGGAAAAACAAAGCTCATAAACAGAGCATGACAAAGGCAAGTCTAAGGAAAAAATTGGAATTGTAAGAGGCCACTTGGGCTTCTCTTTCCTTCTGTCACTGTGATGCCAGTTTCCTGGTTCCTAGGAAGGACGATATTATTAATCCACATACGTAAGGAAAGCACTCATCTCGTTTGCCTGACTTACCAAAATTCGCAGTCACCGCTGTAACAGTAGCTCTCGATGTGAACACAAGAGCCGAGGAGGCCCACCCTCGGGCACGGTCATAGCCTCTGACATGGCGCTCCCCAGCGGGAAGAGAAGGGACCTTGCAGTGGAGAATGGTGTGGTTACCAGACACACCCACACAGCGCGATACTCCAATGAAAATGTCAACATTCTCAGCTCCTGAGATATGGGCCACTGAAAAGGTGAGGATGTCATCATTCTGAGAAACAGAGATCAATTCCGGGGTGAAGGCATTGCTGTAAGCGATGACCCCTGACGGGTACACAGTTCCATCCACCTCTATCACCAGAGCAACAGAACCGTTTCCTTCTGGAACAATGCACTGGATGAGCTCAGAACTGATGGTGACCGTCAGGCATGCCTTCTGGGCAACATAGACCGACGTGGTGTTGCGCCCTCTTAAGGCCGCGCCCTCGATGGTCAAGATGCTCCCGCCGTGTATGCTGAAGTTCTTAGGGAAATAATGAAACACTTGAGGCGTGATGGAGAAGCGCCTGGAGACACTGCCCCAACACGCATATCCATTACTCGTGAGAAAAGCGGACAGGTAGTGGAGTCCTGGGGCCAAATCACTAATCAAGCAGGCAACCTGGCTTGCATTGAAGAAGGTTATGTCGCAAGGAAGATGGTTATCCACAAATATCATTGGCTTGTGCGTACTGAGGCCCAGCCTCTGACCCCTCATCACCACAGTGGCGAGAGACCCACTGATGACTATAGTCAGTGCATCCACCACAGGAGTTGTGTCCTCATGCACAAAGACAGTGCAGCTTCCTTGACACTCACTGGCTAGCCCGTTGACCAAGACTGTGACATTTAGAGTGAAGGCAGTTCCAGGCGAGTGGTCACCCATTTGGTTGACCCGGCAAGCAACAAAGTCATCTCCTAAAGCCAGCACCACGCAAGCAAAAGGACCTGAGAGATCAACCTGAATGAGTCTCCGTCTGGACTTGAGAACCGCCCCTCTCACAGTGAGCATCGTCCCACCACACACAGAGCCTTCTGTCGGGGTGACGGACACCACCTGAGGCTTCACCACAAATTGACGGGGCGCTGTAGACATGTTAGCAAACCCCATCTGCTTGTGACGTACTTGGAGCAGATAGGTGCCTGCCTCCAGACTGTGCAGAGGAAAGGAGCACCCATACAGGCTCACGTTGCCCCCACAAGACCGTGTCTGAAGGTCACGTGTCAAGGTCCCCAGGAGGATCGCCGAGTTGGAGAGATTATTTCCTTCTACGTGTAACCTCAGGCTGCTGTTTGTCATTTCTTCCCACATGGCAGTGACCACTGGTGTTGCTGCCACTTCATATGTGAAGGTGAAGCCCTTCCCCACCAAGCTTGGTGAAGGTCCATGGATGAAGGACATGTTGCCAGCCCAGACCTCCACAGGGGCAGTGACCTGGAGAGCCCCTGCATCTGGCATCCTGGGTGCCGGAGAGGTCTCACACCAGATAATCAGGTCTGTGACGTTCACAATATCGCAGCACTGATTGCCCACAAGCACCCAAACTAAAGTGGGGTCATTGCCGAATCCCACTCCTGAGATGCTGAGGATAGTGCCACCTAAGTTGTAAATATGGAAAACAAAAGTTGAACACTGATACTTGAACTAGGAACTCACAGCCCCCATGTAAGCTGTAAGCGATTAAGTAGAAAGCAGGGTACATGAAACCTCAGTGACCTCCGCTTCACCAATACCAGATCAGTGAACAGGAGTTAGATGTGCCAAAGTTCACAAGATGCTAAAGTATTATAAGCTGTTATACAAAACAGATATTTAAAATATTCAAGAAAAATTTGTATCTTTGCATATTCTGGAAGCCACCACTTCAACCAGTTTATATGCTAATGATAAATAAGTTAGTCTTCTTGTCATCTGTTATATTATCTGATATATTACACTGCATATTTGTGTAGAGTAATTATACACAGTTCTACACTTATTCAACTTTCATGCCACAGAAGTAAAATTCATTGAGGCCTTGTATTTATCTTCTGTATTATTCTATACAACATTCCAATATTCCACATAGGTGTTCTCTTTTTAAGTATATCTTGTAGTACATATAAAATCCACTGAACTCTGCAAATGAATTTGCTGCTAGGTTTATAGACACTGTCTTGTTCTCAAGTGGATGGGTGGTTAAAGATCAAACATCACCTTCAGAATAGAGTAGCATAACCAAATCTCTAGTATAGTCAGACAGCTTGTAGAATTTTCCTGTGCTCAAAAGTGATACTGTGCCATTTCATGCACTCTCACTACCATTGTCCACATGCCAATATACAGCTTTCAATTTTTTTCTGAAAATAAATGGTTTTAGAGATTGCTCTGTATTTCTTTTCTCACATCTTCCACCTTGGTATTTGTCTTTCTGGCTAGTTCTGCTGCTTAATCCGCATCCATAGAGGAAAGTGAAGACCCCAAAGATTCATTCCTTCTCTTCTTATAAGTACAACAACTACAAGGCTAATGTAGAGCCCTCATCTTCCTAAAATTTGCTCATGAATGTTACTCCTAAGATGCTTCATGCCTTCCAACAGAAAAAGAAAGCCAGGTGCATCTGAAGTTCATGAAAGTCCTTTAATTTCCTGAGTTTGCTGGGTTTACACATCACCAAGTTTTCACACCCTTGAAGTTCACCACTCAGCTCCTGGTACCCAAGCAAAGCTTCTTCGCCTGCCGCCCCTATCTCTGCCAGAGCAGCCAATAAAGCCTGGAACAAAACCTGAATGTCCAGGGAGTAGACTTGCTAAGGACACTAGCGATGTCAGAACTACTCACCCAGAAGCGACCCACAGCAAGGCTCAATGCTGTAAACTTCTGTGAGGTACCAGATGTGAAGGTCCACCCTACAGAAGACAGGGAGATCATCAGGAAACTGTGACAACTAGCCAGAGAGAAAAGAAAGAGAAAGATGGAAGAGACCTTTGTAATTGGGGGAGAAGGGAGAAAAGGAGCAGTGATGCACGTGAGAGCGCACAGCAGGGCCCAACAAGGAGGGGAGGACTCTGTGGGGCACAGGGGTGGGTCCTGGGCCAGCACCGGGAGGTAACACCCAGTCTGCCTACTTTCCAGAATTAGAAAGGAAACTTATAAAAGACCAAAATACTAGGCACAGAGTTTTCAGAGTAAAGAGGAAAACAATAAGGAGGCAGGCCACAGTGCTTTTGCAATCACTCTAAAACACATTGTCAAAGCCCAAAGCACAATCTAAGAGCAATCTGCAGTACAGAATTCCACTCTGCAGGCAAAGAGCCCACTCTCCCCCGATCCCAGCCAAGTTCCAGAAAGTTCCTCTCTCTCCAACTAGTAAAACAAAAATTTCTTTTGCATCAGTCTTACAGTAAACTGCCTGTAGGGTCTGAAAGATTTGTTTAAGTGTTATGATTTTCATATCTTTATCTGATCTGATCACGGCAGAAGAAAAATGCTCTTGAGAACTAAAGTTCCCTGGAAATGGCCTCACTCACAATGAGACTAATGTGATTATCTGGTTGGATTCTGGGGAACCTGTGGAGCCTCTGAGATGCTTTGCACAGCCAGACTATCATGGGCTATGTTGGCCATTTTTTGAGGCTGCATCTATTGTCCTCCTCTACATTTAACTTAACATCCTGTGATAAATCCTTTGATACATAACATTCCTGTAATTACAAAGTAAACATTCTAAGATGTAAAAGCAGAATCCCCAGCTTCCCACCAACCTGAGCACTAAGAACGTTCTCAGATAACATCCAAGGTCTATAGCAGAGATCCCCTCTCCAGGGTGACTCCCCACCTGATGCCTCTACCAGTGCTTTCAAATCATGCTTTTTTTATGCTTTTCTTTTGTTCTATAACTTTTAAATATGGCATGTAACTGCTACTCATTGAAACACGCTGTCTGGGGAAACCTAAATTCATGTTCCCGGGCCTAGTTCACTCGTATTTGGCCTCAGAACAAACTATCTTTTATTCTCTTTAAGACATAAGTAATGTTTTTGCATCAACACTTTCAAAACCATAATTCAAAATTAAAGCTCCCTTAAAGATTCACTAGACGGTTAAACAGAGCAAAACTTGACAGCAAGTGTCTACCTCACCCTTGGGAATGAATGTTGACACCATTGACAGAGACCGAGATGTTGTGGAGACCGGCTAGCTGTCGGGGCAGGACCACCTCCAGGCCCTGAGGCGAGCACTTGGGAACCCAAGTCAGGACACCCCCGATGTGAATCTCTACATCCAGATCGGGACAGTTCCCCATCGGTGACATTCCAATGAAAAGGGTCTCGCCTCCTATTTTGACAAAAGTGAGTTAGTGTCTGTGATTTGGGGCCACTGTCATTTAAAACTGCTTTTTAGAGTCAAATACATGGTCATGATACATATGCACACAACAGTCTAGAAAGATTAATACCAACTTAATTTTGAAATAAAATTGCTAAATCTGTAGTCTGTTAGAACCTCAAGGGCATGGGAAGCAAATTTGTCAGGGCACCTGTACTCCAGACACACTAACTTATGTTCATATAAAGGCAACTGAGGTAGTTTGGAGGGGTACTGGTCTTCATAATCAATAAATTCCCTCATCCTCTCTTTACACCTCTACCTTTCTCCCATCGAGGGCTAACGTGTCCCTCCAGAGTGTGCTAAGCCTTGCACTAATGCGGCCTGCGGGGCCTGCTCATGGTGTGCAGCACCTTCCTGCTCTCTCCCACTGGATTCTCCCCCATCCTGATGATGTATGTAGGGCTGTTCACAGAACTGGCATCTTGTCTTTGAGTAAAGGGAGGCTCAGCAGCCAACGCTCTCAACTCACGTCTGGGAGAGGCGAGACCTGAGCCCAGTCTTCTGTCTTATATTTCAGTAAGTTTTAGCATAATCGGAAACTCTACAGAATGTGGCATACACTACGAATACTTTAACTCCTCTTAAGTCCAATACATATGGATTCCCATAAGGAAGATGGCATCGAGGCGAAAAATAACCACACACCACACCTTCAGAGAGGGCTCCACGGTAGTAAAATACATGAGAAAGTCATGGCAGTGAAAGATACACTGTAAGAGAAGTGACATTTAAGCAATGGGATTGCCCCAATCAGGTCAACAGTCGGAACGCCCAGAAAGACCTTCTGATAAGACTCGAGACAGTGCTTGCAATTTGGTTTGAAGGATAAACCTTAAGAGACATAGAGAAGAGAGTTTAAAATTCTTTTTTTAAAAACTTTCTTAATTTTGCCTAAATTCTTGTGTCATAGCAAGAAAGAGAATTTAGTGGCTCTCTGGGAAATGAGGTACATGTAGATTACTGTATGGGAGTTGATGATCCTTCTGTGGCCTGACCAGAAACACTAATCCTGAAGGGTCCCCCTAATTCAGTGCACAGTAGAGATTTCCCAAGGCTTCTCAGGAAGGGGAAGACATGACCGAAGTATTCCTCCTGTCCATAAAATGAAAATATAGAGAAAGAGAAATTCAGTTTGTACATAACTAGAGTTCAGTGAAGACCAGTAACTAATCTGGGACCAACGGGGGCATATCTGCCTTTCCTATGCCTCGGTGTGACCAAATCTTGGGGCAAACTGTCACTGAAGGTCCTTTAGCCTCAGGCATTTTATGACATGCAGAACTGATGTCTTAAGAGCCATGGCTGTTTAGATGAAAAGGAGGAAGCAGTTGCTGATAGAAGAAAAGTCAAAGAAAGGTGTGAAGTAAGGACTTTGCCTTCAGGTCCTTCAGCTGCCACTTAATTAGCTCCGTGACTTTGGAGGACCCACTCTGGGCCCCGAAGACTTGCACTTTTAATCATGAGGTGGCAGTAAAGCCTATCACACCCTGCTTGCTGTAAGGACTAGCTTAGATAGCCTGGGAAAGTATACAGTAGGGAAGACACAGCATCTCATTAACTCCATATTCTTTCTGAGTTCCACCTCCTCCTTATTTCTCCGTGTCTTCACAACCTCTATTTCTATCTCTGAGGCTACACATTGAATAAAACTGCATTTGACCCGAGGCAGCTTGCACACAGTCCCTATGTCATACACTACAACTTTTATAACAACCAGCTGAATCTCAGCCTATCAGAAGAGCTGAGCTTCAGCCAATCAGAGGGTGCCAAATGATTGGACCATCTTCAAATATCGTATATGTAGAGCTGTAACCCGCCAAGCTCTGTGTCTGTCTCTCTGCCTTTGTTTTCTCTCTCTCTCTTTTTTCTCTCCTTCTTTTGATTTTTTTTGAGACAGTGTCACATGTATAATGTAATTTGGTCTCAGACTCTCAGTGACCCTCCTGCCTCAGCCTCCCACTAACCAAACTCTTTGTATACCTCACCTCTGTGGCCTCTGTTGGTACTGCCTTCACACACTGCCCAGGAATGCTAAGTGGACCTCTTCTGCTCCTGGGGTACCAAGTTCACGAATCATTCTCTGCTCAGACACACTAATCTGTCCAAACTGTTTCTTGAATGAGTGCTTGAATTAGGATTGAGATCCAGTTCTTTCTAATTAGGAAAATGAACACTAATAGTCCTATGCTTCAAATTCTTTCTCCCCTGTCCCTATCCCTCCTTCTCTCTTTTCCCCATGTCACCTTTGCTTCAAAGTCATCACGAACATCTGGAAGGAGATGAGTAACCCCCTAACTCAGAAGAGACTTTCCTAATAGGCTACCACACTTGACGGACTTTATGACATTTTCTTCTTCGTTCTGAGCATAGGAAGATGTACACGCAAGTGACGTCCCGAAAAGAGTGCACTGCATGGCGAGTATCAATCACACAAATTCCCTGGGCTCCTGGTCAATCCTCAAGCTAATCCTACATGCCTTTGAGGCACTAGTGCCATGTATTCTTTTCATTATAGGTAGGAAATTTTATTAAAAGCCCAAATCACTGAAATCTGAATATAACATGAAACTCCCTCCTCCTTTTTCTCCCTTGTTGGGAAGAATCTATGCCACTCGGGAATTTTATTCACTCTGGTCGCCTGAGGCAGCAAATTCTTCCTCTGCCCTATCTGAGCTGAATAATATTGAGAAGTAAAAGACACTTCCTTTTATTTATGTACTCTTGAGCTATGGGAAATGAAAATAGTACCAGAAAAATTGAGTTAAACCTTCTTATTTGAGAAATATGGTGGTCTTTTTATAATGAACCCTTAGATGTGGCTGCCATAAACTCTCTATTATCTGGCAATCAATTAGCCAGAAAAAATATTACTTGCTACTTCTTGAAATCTATATTATCATGTCATGACAAGAAGTCATTATAAGTTCATCATACCACATCACCTAAATCATCAAATAAAAGGTTAAATTATTTCATATAGTTAATGCTACATAAAAAATTCTTTTTGATACATACAAAGGCTCAAAGAACAAGAATTTTTAATTAGAAGAACTTATTCTCTAAGCATACTAAACAGTTGTCACAATAGAACCTGCTGTGGAAAACATATTGAACTACAAGTTGCTAAGTGCATAGGACCTGCAACCAAATTTCCTGGATCCAAAGCTCGGCTCTGTTACCAACACAAGTACATTAGGCAAGCTTCTTATTCTAGTTCTTAATTTCCTTATTCTAGTTCTTAATTTCCTTATGTACAAAATGAAACTATCAATCCTATAAATTCATGTCAAGGATTAAAGTAAAGCACATCTGTGTTATTATTAGCATACATGAGGTAATCAATGAATATATATTGAATGATTATTTTTGGATTCTCACATTATTTCCAGAATGGAAATGGTCCCAGTTTTACAGAAGGAAAAACAGAATGCAAACTAATTCAAGAATAGTTAACATGAAAAAACATCTTCAGGTCTTGAGGTAAAAAATTCTATCCAAGTACAACAAAATTAACAACCCATTGATTGACATTTTTCTAGAATCAAAAGATATTGTAGTATCATGTTTTACCTGCTATGATGCTTCTATTTCTGCTAAGAGATACAATCACTGGATTTAAAGAGGAGGTGTACATAAATGCTCGGGGAAGGACCACAGAACGGTCTCCTATGAACACAGTCACATTCACAACAGATCCATCTTCCCCCTGAAAATCAGTTTTTAAGATCAAAAATATCAGTTTCATTTGAGTAAAGAGAATAAACTTATAAAGATGAAGTTTAAAAGGTTATTTTTTAAACCATTTCATAAAAAGGTATATATTTATGATTTTTGAGTCTCCCACATACATACGTGCACACAGAGAGCAACATGTATTTAAATCAGGGAAATGCAGTGTTGAACAGACACAGGAGAACCTGTTCTAAAAGTAAATACAAGTGCTGTGCTATTAGCATACCCTTTTGAAAAATAAAAAGGTAACTCCAAATAAATATCTATACCTAGCTAAACTATACCGCAAGTGTAAGAGTATTTTCAGACATGTAAGTACATAGAAAATTTTATCTAAGATTGTCTTTTATAGAATATTTCTTAAGGATATAGTCCCATAGATATATATATATAAAAGATACAAATTCCAAAGAAAGATGAATGCACCAAAAAGAGCAAGAAAGGATAGTACTGAAATAAAAAAAAAATCTTTAGAATAAACCTAGAAAATAATCAACCTAGATTGATGCAGAAAAACAGAGCCTCAATTAAAATGAGTAATGGACATGCAACTTTTCAAAAATATCATAAACTTCTATCACAAGAAAGACATGTTAGGAAAAAACTCTAGGAAAAAAGAACTAGAATAAACACCAAATATTCCCTCATTCTGCCAGCACCATTCAAACAATAATAATTGTAATGTATATATGTTCTCTTAACTTAGCAAAAAAGTTACTGTACTTGTACTTTAAAGAATTAAAAGTAATTGTAATCCTCATTATATTATTTTCTTTTTGACCTCTGCATGTAGTAATGTAGTCAAAATTAGTTTGCTTTTTTAATGTTTAAACCTCTCTAATAAAAGAAGTCCGAACTGTACAAGATTTGTATATATATATATATATATATATATATATATATATATATATATAAATGATAAATAGTTATTAAGGTGAATATGTCCATGTTGACCAATGTGCCAAAAATCAGACATTCTCCAAGTGATGTGGGAAGCAGACATGTAGCAGGAATTTCAAACAACTGACTACTACATACCAAAAGCTTTGGAGCTCAACTTATGCTAAGAAAATAAGTATGCTCAAAATGCAGTTATTAGTATGATCAACTCTCTGTTGTTTATTTAGGCAAAAATTAGACATTTTTAAATGTCAATAATAGGGAATAGTTAAACTACTATACACCCACATTTTGGAATTATATGTAGCTAACCTATGAAAGATAGCTTATCAAAATATTTGGTGAACTGGACAAAATAAAATTGCAGGACCAGTGATCAAAGGCTATAGTGGTTCCTGTCTTCCTGGAGATCTGCTTCATTTGTTCACAGCCATCCTCTAAGGTCACGGTGTGCTGAGAATGTTGCTGACGCTAGCACCAACTCCCAAGCAAAGCGCACAATGCATCTGGGAGTGTGATCTCACCAGCTGAAGGGTGTGGCTCACATCCTTCATGGGACAAAGAGGGTAACAGTGGTAAAGATGAGGAGGATGGGATTCTTATTTAAGGGAGAAAGGAAGCAGGAGGGAACAGCTAGGAAGATGTTTCATGGGAATTCATTATTCTAGAAATTTCTTCATTCCAGCAATCATATCCATACCAGAAAACAAAATTACTGGTGAAAACAAAGATGCTTAAGAGAGATTATAAGATATGTAAGTTTTGCAAACCCTCACCAAATTATACACTAGGCCAATTTATGCCTGCTGTAGTACTGTCACTAGGACAGTATTAAAGTATGATCTAAAATGTCCCTGAAAAGATTCATGTGCTCAGAGGTGGGACAGTGAAAGGTGGATGGGCCATGAGGACACTGCACTCTTCAGTGAATGACTCCACTGATGAATTCACAGTCGAATGTGCCATTAGAAGGCAGTGCCCAGATGGGGGAGGTGGGTCCCTGGGAAGACAACGATGAGCAGGAGTCTCTCTCTGTCTCTCTCTGTCTCTCTCTGTCTCTCTCTGTCTCTGTCTCAGTCTCTCTCTCTGTCTCAGTCTCTCTCGCGCTCTCTCTCTCTCTCTCTCTCTCTCTCTCTCTCTCTCTCTCCCTATGGTGAACGTCTTCCTGCTGCCCTGCCCCTACCTTGGAGCCATCCAACCATGGACCTAAACCTCTATAGTCATAAGCGAAAATAAGTCTTTTCTCCATTAAGTTGTGTATGCCCAGGATTTGGTTCCAGTAACAAACAAGCTGACTAATATAGACTGCCAAGTTTGACTAGTTTTTAAAGGAACTGACTGCTGCTAATTACAAGCCCCAAATGTAGAGTATATCCCCCCCCTTTACAACAAAACAGACAATACAAATGATATAAACCTAGTGTCGTGATGAGAAGTTCAAGTCAATAAATTCAGTCCCACAAAGCAATTTGTTGAAAACGTCATGTTACTAATACCTGACCTTGAGATAGAAGGATTCTACTTACCCTGGGTGGAACTCTGCATTGAATTCTTTGTGAATTGCTCATGGTGACGTTGATGGCACAAGACTGAGACCCAAATTGCACCAGGCTTACACCTTCCAAGCTCAAACCTCGGATGGTAGCCCATATCCCTCCTGTAACAGAAATCACATCTTTACTTGGGATCCACAACTAAATAGGCAGACAAAAATTAATTATAAGCAGAAAGACAAAATGAAATTAAGGTATTAGACTTTTTATTCATGATACAAGGAAACACTAAAACTAGAGAAAAGACTGAATTGAAATATATAAATTACTACACATTGAAAGAGGAATGGTGACTAGAGGGCAGAAAAAGTAGTAACGCGTCCCGAAGACCTTTAAGAATAAAACATGAGGATGTGCTATCACCACAAACCAAAGAAGCGGACAGTCTCTGTAAAGAAAAGAAAAAATACTTTCTGTCCTAAATTCTAACATCTCACTCCTGCCAGTCCTATAAAAATGTATTCTTTTCCTGACAGAAAGAACTGACTCAGGCTCCAGAATGCTCTCCGCCTGCAAGCAGGTCATTCGTGGAACTGCGCCTGTTCTCACCAGTCCTCATTGTCTTCTTGATGGCTTAACCCTTCCAACTTGGCGACTTCATGCCACACATTCTGGATTCTAGTCACCATGAGAGTGTAGAAATGACTGCTGTTACCACCCAGGGCTGCCAGGAATTCTCTGCTGATCGCTGAAGAGAAACCCCACGTCTTCGCTGTAAATCCAGGAAGAAGAGAGCTTATGCCAACATCACTCACATCACAGCACAGTTTCTTATTTAGAGGAAATCCTTGGGTCTCATTGAATAGAAAACTCACTTTTATTTTGAAATACGGTTTTGCTGTGCTGCCCAGACTGGTCTCAAATTCATGGGCTCAAGGGATCCTCCCATCTCACCTCCTGAGCGGCTGCACTACACAGGCCCCACCAGGAAAACCCCCTTAGTGCTGATGAGGGAAATGATCCTGATGTGCTGTCTCCCTAGGAGGCAATTCAAGAGAGCCAGGAAGGCCACCCAGGAAAGACTCACTCTGTGAGCGCACCAGTAGCACACTGGGGACAAGAAGAGAGGTACACACCTGGGGACAGGCCTTGGGGACAATGTGAACGGAACAGTGCCTTGACGTTAAGCCCACAGCCTGCCCTGAAAAGTCAGGCAAGGCTGCACAAGATTTCAAAGTTAAAGGATAAAATAGAGGGAAAAAATTAATATAAAAACAACATGAGAAATACAGTATCTGGAGAAACTTGACGAGAAAAAATTCAAGATGAAAGAATTGAAGAAAATTTAGAAATACTGCTGAAGATTCTAATGAATAAAATGTGGATAAGAAAACTAAAATAAATGGATAGAGAGAACAATCGTCATAATATCCTCTAAATTAAACACATACATCAATATAATTGCAATAAAAATACTAACAGACATTTTATTTAAATTAGATAGTTTGAAAGGGGAGTGAAAACAGTAAGAATAGCCAGAAAACAAAACTTCAAAAGTAAGAGTGCAGAGGCTTTCTGTCAGATATTAAAACACCTTTTACCAGCAAATACAGTTAACATGTAGTCACAGCGCATGTCAAACAAACAGATCAAGGGCATAGAACGAAGAGCGCAGAGAGAAGTCAAGTACAAGGCTAGTGGATCCGGTGAACAAGGCATTTCACCTGGACACATCGTGCCCGGATTATTCATTCAATAAGGAAAATAAGTGAGTAACACTGAAAAATTGCAACTGAATTTCTCACCTCACATCCTTCCCCAAAAAATAAATTTCAAATTTATCGAATGTTTAAACATAGTAAGAAAGCACAAGTAAACTAGAAAGAAATACGGCCAAATTTTTTCATATAATTTTAGGAACAGAAAGCCCAGGCTAAGTATCTCACAAACCCACAGTCATAAAAAATGAATTTTATTACCTAAAATGAATTTATTAATTACAAAAGCAAAACAAATAAATTATATATATATATATATATATATATATATATATATATATATGAATGATATCTGTAATGTATAAAAGTTCTTAAAATCAGCGAGAAGAAATAATAATCCAATTTTTAAAAGTTGCCTAAGATGAACAGACTCTTCCCTAAAAAGAAAATATAACCCAACTTTAAAAATCAACAAAAGATTTGTGGAGGTATTTTTCTGAAGGAAATAAACAACTGGCCAATAAGTGCTCAACATCATAAATTATTATGATATTTCAAATCAAACCACAATAAATATGGCTTCATGTGTATTACAGTGACTAATATAGGCAGAAAATAATAGAGTTAGATACCATGGCACACAGCTGCAGGAAAGTTGAGGCAAAAGGATCACACAAGACCAAGAAGCCCAGACCTACCTGGGCAATACAATAGTATTCTCATCTAAATATAAAAAAATTTAGGAAGTTAAACACAAACAGAGTCAGCATGTCACTCAGCAATTCTACCCCTGGATATATATCTGAAACACTGAAAGTGTATATCCACATAAGTTCTCAGACATAAATATTTATAGCAATAGTGCTAATAGCCAAAAAAGCAAAAACAATCTAAATGCAAATAATGAGATAAATGGATAAACAAATATGGTATAGCCAGAGAGCGGAATATTATTTAGTCATGAAATGGCATTCAGCACTGATAAATGCTACAACAGAGGTGAGCCCTAAAAACACTATATTCAATAATGAAACAAGACATGAAATATCACATGTTATATGACTCCATTATATCAAGTATCCAGAATAGGCAAATTTAGTGAGACAGAATATAGATCAGTGGTTGCTAGAGACTGAGGAGAAGAAAGGAGACGGATCCACAGCACATCCTCCCACAGGGGCCTAAGTCGTGACATGCCATTACCCTTCTTAGCCTGCACTGGCTCATGCCAAATGAAAGCGGGCATCCTTTCCTAGTGCCGGATCACCACCTGCATTCCCTCACTCAAGCTGGTGCAGCCACGTTGACCTCCTCATCATTTTCAGGAAAAGTCAAGCTCACTGTGACACAGAATTTCATCCAATGCTTGTCCTGCCTCAAATGTAACATCCCAAGATTTTCCCAGGATGCACCCTTTGACTCTAGTCATGCCTCCATTCGCTAGGGTCATCCATGCCCTTCCTCCACGGCTGGCAACCATCCTGTCACAACCGTCCCTCCATCTCCAAGCAATTCCTTTCCATTGTGAACTGCACACAAGTGTCTAGTCTAAGAAGAAGGCAACACTGTTAACACACAAGCAGACTGAGGAAGTGTGTCGAGCAAATTCCACTACTCTTTAAAACCCTTTTAGGGATGGTTTGGAATGTGGGCCAGTGATTTCAACTATTATTGGTCACATGACATGTTCAGATCTTTTGTCAGTTTCTTTTGTCAGTTTCTTGCTGATAAGCCTCAACCTGGTTCTCTTTAAATCATTCACAATGGAGTTTCTCAAACTCTGTTATTCATAGCCACTCTCTAAGGATCCTGATAAAAGTGAATCCTTTCAGGAGATCTTGGAAGGGGCTCCTAGCTGATGGAGGCACCACTGACCCTAGACCACACTTTATGTTCCAGGTCTTCATCCCCCATCCTGGAACTCAGTACAGGGTGGCGCAATTGGTCTTCAGTGAGTGATCAGCACCAGTTGATACAACAGAGATGCCAGGAGAAAGGAACAGCTAAGAGAAAAAAGTTAAACGTAGCAATAAAAACACAGAAGCTGGAGCCTCTCATTCACCCACCTCCTCCCGTAATATTAACTTCCCTGTACTTAGCATTACCCCACTTCAGCGTTTCTAAGTTTTGCTAAAATACAAGGAGATGCTATATGATCCTTTCAAAGCCTCAAAGTCCTTCATTACATCCAATATCAAGATACTAAACCAATAATTATTAGAAATAATCTAAGAACGATAAGGAGGTCACTGCTGCTGGACTAGATTGAACAAGGGGAGAAGGTAGAAAGTGGCCAGGATCCAACCATGTGGCCACAGGAACTAGGAAAGAACATTCGCTGCCACCCTGCACCACATGTTATTGATACAACACACCCTCGTAGGCTGAGTGACTAGTTCTGATGATCGTGGCACTCACTGTATTCTGGTTTTAAAACTGGAAGTCTTGCATCCTACGAAGCCCTCAGTCCCAGGCAAAGTGGGACAGTTTACCATCCTACCTTTCTAAGCATTCTGTACAGGAAACAGATGGTTGGGTCACCTGTTCACCAGTAAGATGCCAGCAATCTAGTGGAGGAGCTGGAGGAAGTTAGTGTGACCTGGACTGTAAAGGTAACCTTGCAAGCAGTCCAAACCTGACAAGCTGAGTGAGAAGAATATTACGTGCTTTAAACTCAAATTAAGAATTATTGGGCTGGCATGCACAATAAGATCTTTCACAGTGAGGCTCCTGTGTCATCTGGCTCCTTCCATAAAACACTAATAAGACCTCGTTCTGCATTATATGCAGATAAAGTAGAGTAGGCTTCTTGAATTTCTTTTTAAGGCAAACTAGTCCGACTCAGCTGTCAGAACAAACCCTTCCCTTTAACAAAGAAGTTCGTGGTCAAAGCCCATTGTTTTAAAATATATTCCCAGCTGCAGGCTTCTTCCTGCAAGAATAAACAGTGACAAAAATTCAAAGCAACATGGAGAGATGTTACATGTTCCAAAATGTACCCAGCAGCAAACACAAGCACAAGTACTTCAGAGATGCTTGGGAGCAAGACAGGCTGCTTTAACCAGCTTAGCAACAAGCAGTCATCCATGGAGCGGTCTCAAGCTTTTGTGGAACTAGGATCCAATCCACTGGGTTGATGTTGGAAAGATCTACCACTCTGCATTCCCCATGATCACACAGGAGTTGGCTGCATGTCTGCGAACATCCAAGTGTTTGCCAGTTAGTGCACCTTTGTGAGATACCAACAGTACGCGCGTGGGCAATGCCTAAACTTCACATTTTCAAATATTTTTACTTTCAAAAGGGGCTTTTTTGGCTGTTGAATTGCTCATTCTCATGCAAAGCTCATAGCCTATTAAGAGAGTGCCACTAGGCCACTCCGTAAGCTTTGCTTGTCCTAGTTCTACCTCCTCCCAGAGGAGGCCGTGGGTGAGTCATGTTCTTTTTTGAGCCAGTGTTAACTCCTCTGAAAAATGCAGACAGCAGTTCCACCTTTTGAGCAGTTATGAGCAGTTAAAATCATGTGAATTCTCTAATACTAAGTCCCATAAAAGTGACTGCCACTTCTAAGTCTGACTTGGGGTGGGACAAAAGCTCGGAGACATGTTCCAATTCCCAGTCTAGTGTCATTTTTACCAGTGACCTTGTGACACAGAGATTGACCCAATTATGCATGACACTAACTACGAAAATGCAGTGGTAAGTACATTTTCTTGTGAGCTCACAGGATGGTTGCTCATTAGAAGAAATGCTTAGAACAGAAAGAGCGATGAGCCAGTGTCACAGAATGTGTTACGCTGCAGGACTAGATTTCTGCATCCTGGCAAGCACTCCAGCTTCAGGGTCAGATGTGTTGCACATCCCTCCCCCGATTACCAATCTCTGCAGCTCTGGCAGGTTCCACAGCGTCCAGCCTGGGTTCCACACGCAGGAGGAGGTCATCCCCACTGGCGTTAACAGCCAGACCAGAAGGTCTCACCAGCACTGAGACCTGGTGCACGCCCACTGGGAGCAGGCCTGTCTGGCACACCACGTTCATTTGGTTTGAGAAAGTAACTTTGCAATTTGTTTTGTTCACCATAATTTGTAAGGACTGGGAATCATCAGAGAAACCAGTCCCAGTAATATACACCATTAGGTTGGCGTCACCATCTAAAAAGAAGAAACAAAAATCAGATACAAAATGATCTGTCAATGTCATCACTCACTTTAAGAGATCTCACTCTAATATCAAATGTGATTCCTTTTCAACCTTTTCTTCCAAAATTCAGGGAGTTGTATGCTGATATATATATACTAGAAAATTAAAATTAGTGTAGTCCACAGCCCTATGTTAAATTTTCTTTAACTAGTAATGTAAGGTCAATGCATAATAAAAATTAAAGAACAATAATCAAGTTAAGGAATATTTCAAAGTAGGATACAAAGAAAATAACACTTAAGTCATCAAAAACCCCTCATTCCCCATTTCTACATCTTTTAGATGGGCCAGATGATACACTTTCTGTTGTGTCTCTCAACCCACACCTGACAAACTGGCACATACTGTCCCACCCACCACCTGCTACAACGCCCCCACCAAAATCCCTGAGTCTAAGATCCATGCCCTTCTCAGCACAAGGTCACAGGTCATACCAATGGAGTGCCACACAGAATGGACCTGGGGAGTTGAATCTTGAAGGTACTGAAAAGAACAGGAGCCCAGGCAATGGGCTGGTATGTCATTCACTCGTACAACCACCTGCAAAAGGACAGTAGAGTTAAAGATAAATGTCTGCACACTTCATAGGCACGAAGGGTGGCCATGAGCTACTTGTGAGGCTTTTCCAAATTAAAATGTAATTATGATTCATTTTTTCATTTATTCCATTTTCCCAATAATAAACTTTAAATTACAGTGAATGGATCAAAACATATTAAGCTTTCTTAAAATAGTGGTAGAAGTGTATAATTAAATATGTTAATTTTCCCACGGAATCTATTGCCCAGGCTGGCCTCGAATTCCTGGGCTTAAGCAATACTCCTACCTGGGCTCCCTAGTAGTTGGGATTACAGGTTCATGTCACCACAAGAAGTTGAATATGCTAAATCAGTACTAACTTTCCTCTCTAACACCTACAAGTAAATTTCACAAAGATACAGCAAAACCCTTCTGATCACTGTTTTCAACTAGGTGCCCATTTCATGTGAAACGTCATTTTGTTTCTAGTAAAGATCAACAAAGTAGGCACTTCTTTTCACCACCTCTACATGAATATGTAACTAGAGACTGAAGTATGTACGGACCTTTGGTTTGGGACGTCTCCTGCCCTATAATGGCAGGTCCTTAAGGGAAGATTTGTTTCCTTTCCCTTTCCATAAAACTTATGTCACCTTAAATAATACTAGAAAACAAGGAAGGTAAAAAAGATATGACCAATTGAAAAATGGGTTAAGTACCCACAAATGGTAGTTTTGAAATGGTTTCTGGGTCAAAGGAAAAGATAATTGAACAGCATGGATAACAAATTGCATTTTAATTGTATTCATCATGTTTTATATTTCATAAAGATAAAATACAAATATATCCCAATGTTAAGAATAGCCAATTTCCAGTTTGAGGTGCTGGTCATCAACTACTAACATACTCTTTATAGATTTTGTGTTTTAAATTTTTTCAAACTTAAATCAGATAACTTACAGCAGAAATACGGGCAAGTGGGACAGAGCAGAGGATCTTTTGAAGACACAGGAAGTTTACTTTTACAATTGAATTTTAAAAGCCACCACGTGGAGTCATAAATCATATTGGATTTTTGTACCATAGTAGTATCAAGAATTACAATGGGATGATGTAGCTACGGAGCATCTAGATTGTCATAGTGCTTTACATATCCTGTGGAAGCAGGAAGGAGACAACCGGAACTGTCCCCATTCTGCATGTGGAGAAATGACTCCCGGAATCAGAATCACTGCCTCGTGTGACCGATAAGAGAGGGGCCGAGTTTAAAGTTGAAGCTGGTACCTGCATTTCAGGCAGCCCACCCACTCTTACCTGGCTGTGCTGGTGGGCAGCAGCCAGCATGTCTCCAAATATGGGCCCCAGGAAAACTCCACCATCATACACCACACGAATGACTGCAGCAGGGTTCATCCCAGTGAGATTTTGATTGAACACCTGAGAAGGGTACATTCCTAGTAAATTCTGACATGCAACAGAAATCTATCCTTGATAGAAATAACTGACAAGGTTATTTTTCACTGCTTCTTGAGATAATCAGCTAGAATGTAAAATTGAAGTAAAATGTAAAACTTGAACTTTAGAAGCCTAACAAAAATGCTGAGGAAAGCCCCAGTAGACTAAAGGGTTACTTATCTCCAAGCAAAAACGTCAAAAGAGACACAAAAAAATAACTTTCTGAGTTTTGAGATAATTTATTTTCTATGTCTTTCTCTATTCTATATCGTTACAATCCAAAATAGTAAAATAAAATGTAAGCAAACAATGTTTTCGAATAAGAACAAAGACTCCCATCCTTCCCCCATGTCCACCTTAGAATTTTTTTGTGAAAAGTAGATGACCCATAATAGCGTATAGCCAGAATAATATTTCATCATGGGCCTCATTTATAATAACCTAATGCTAGATGATCATTAGATTATTTTTTAAAACTCTAAATATGCAAGAGCATCTGGTTTTGTCATTATCCAAAGACAGCAAATCCTTTTCCAAACTTCCTTCTGCTGTGCCATCTGCCTCCATGATCATCTAAGTCAATCACATCTGCTTAAATTATCAAAAAACAGATGTGGAATTCTGTGTGGTGGCCACTGACCAACAACCTCCCTACCTGCACTGAATTAGGAAATTATCCATTGGGTTAAATTGCTCTATCAGTGGTCTAAAATGCAAAAGATGTGTTGAAAACTTCCAGAAAGGTCAGAATTCCTTTACTTGAGTATCCAAAAAGGATAATAACCCATAACAATTTTCATTCATATATTTAGAATTTCTTTGTACAAAATTTTTCCAATTTTTTTTCAAATCTACCAAAAAGGATGTCATATATACCTTGATAAAATTGGGCAAGTCCCCAGTCTGGGTGGACCAGGACAGGCTCCATACATGTTCATAGCAAGACTTTCGATCCTCCTTCACAGTGAAGTCACTGACATTAAGGTATCTGGATGTGAAGTCATCAGCATTGTCCTGTAAGAGCTTGTGAAGGTGGCCAGCAGAAATGTGCACAGGGACATCTGTCAGGGAGGGTTTTGATACAGAAAACACAAAACTCTTTTTCATCTTGCAGGATCTTATTAAAAAAAAAAAAGTACCAGGTTGCCTACTTCATTTGCAAGAGATCTCCAAGGTCAAAATATAACTTAGGAGAACCTTCACTTCTGGTTGGATTCCCCCACAATGCAATCAAAGGAGACGCCCACTTTTCAGGAGGCTAGACTAAATCATTTCAAATGTCAACTTAAAATGTAACCTTCAAACACCTTATAATGATTGAAATTCTAATTAAATACTGTCTTCTCTCTGGAAAATTTTAGCTGGCCCTGTGAACAGAAAATTGGCCACTTTTCACGAGGAGTGGAAGAGGCATGCAGCAGCTGGCACCCATAAAACCTTAGCCAACCCAGCTGAGAATGTTGGCATTTAACTTTGGTTCCTCTATTAGAATTTCCTTTAAGCCCAACCACCTGTTTCCCCATTCTACAGCCCCAGTGGAAAAATAACAAAGCTCTGTGTTGAACTCTGCTTCATGCTTTACCAAAAGTTTCCATTTCATTAGCTACTCCTACCAGTCCTGTGAGGTGGACCAGGCAGGCTCTCCAATGCTTCTTTAGAGATGAAGGCGATGAAACCTAATGACATTCAAAATCTTGCCAATCCACCAGGACAGGTTTAGATTAAAACCCAAATTGCCCTCTGCCCACTCAGAGCTTCTCCTTATAGTCCACACTGCCCACAAAGAATTACAAAAATGCCATTGTATTTCTTCAATACAGACAAAGTCCCATCTTTCAAAAAAAATATTTCTCTACAGTTCTCCATAATTCAGGTCTACCACCTTTTCAAGGGGCTAGGGTAAGGCTGAGTTTCTTGAGTTGTTTCCTTGAATGGGGCTACGAGGGACAATCGAACTTGGTAGCAGAAAAATCTGCCCAGACCAACAGCACAGCTGGTGATGGACTCCAGGGAGGAAGGGCACACTGGCTCTACTCAGTTACCAAGCTCCAAGTGCTAAGGGACATTCCGCTTCTCCTGCTTTCCTGTTATTGTAAAGTACCTCTCTCCCTTTCCCACCCAAGACCATCGGTTGTGAGCCTCATTTGTCTGCTTGGAAGGGAAAGAGACTTTTGCTCATACACCATTTTTTTTTTTCTGAAAGAGGGTCCTCCTCTGTAGTCCAGGCTGGTCCTAAACTCACTATGGAGCCCAGGCTGGCCTGGGACTCATGGCAATCCTCCTGCTTCAGCCTCCCAAGTGCTGGGATTACAGGTGTGCACCACCATGCCTGGCCTATCATGCACCCATGTTCACAGCTTCATCTGAGCCTCTTTTGTGATTGCTCACATTTCTATCAAACAAGTAAACAGTCTAATTCTTGTCCTTGGTGGAAAATGTGTGTTCTTATCAAAGATTTTTAAAACATTATGCTAATAACATCTGCCATTTTCTATATTTGCTTTGATTGTGGAAACCTTCAGCAATACTTGGTGTCACCATGTAACTTAACTCTGAAGACTGCTACTACCATGGGGCTCAGCCTCACCCACTCTAAAGAGAGACTGACCTTAAACTCGCACACCGAGTTCACATCCAGACCATGTCAGAAGCCATTTGTGTGGCCTTAGGGCCAGTCTTGGTGTACCTGGCTGAATGGCTGCCCCGGGAGATGTGCCAGTGTCCCAGTCTCAGAACGTGAGTGTTAACTTACAAGGCAAAAGAATGACTATTCTCTTCTGTGGCAAATGATGTGGTTAGATTAATGCCACCTCAGAGGTGGCATTTTTTCTTGTTAATCCAGGTAGTCCTATACGTAATTATAGGTATATTTTTCCCCATTTTATTGATATGTATGCAATACAAAATGTTTATATTGAACTTGAGTATTTTGTACATACATATACTGTGTCACAATTGCAAACCCTGCCCCTCTCTCTTTTTGACCCTCTACTTATTTCCCTTCACCCCCACTATCAACACCAGTTTGGTTCTTTATAGAACCTGTATTCTGGGTTTCTCATATTAGAGAAACCACTCAATATTTAGCCTTCTGTGTGTGACTCACTGTACTGAGCATGACGGTCTCAGGCTGCATCCATTTACCTACAAAAGCCTCAGAACTATTTTCATACACAAGTAGTACTCCACTGTGTACATATACCACAAAGTGTGTATCCACAGGTCTGTTGATGGGTAGTTGGGTGTCTTCCACAATTTAGCTATTGTTAGTTGTGCTACTATGAACAAGGATACATGAAGAGGCTATCTTTTTTCCAGTGTATGCTTTGGTTCATCTATCAAAGATCAGATAGCTGAGGGTACTTGAGTTTGTCTCTGCATCCTCAGTTCTATTTCATTGGTCAACCTGTCTTTTTTGTGACAGTACCATACAGTTTTTATAACTGTTGCTTTGTAATATAACTTGATATCTACAATCTTAATGCAACCTGCCTTCGTCTTGTTAGTCAAGTTTGCTTTGGCTAGTCTAGATTTTGTGTATTCTTGCAAGAGAGGACAAGGAGGTTTCATTCAGGAGAGGCAGAGGTTGATGACATAAACACATCCAGAAATTGCCAGCACGTACCAGAAGCAGGGAAAGGCAGAAGACAAATCCTCCCTAGAGGGCCTATCAGGAAGACTTTGGCCCCAGGAACAACTTAGTTTGGGGATCCTGGACTCCAGAACTAGAAAAGAATAAATTTCTGTAGTTCCCTCCCCCATTTTTATTATGTGATACACAATGGTTACATTGAGTTTGAGAATTCTGTGCACGTATATGTGCGTCAACTCCACAAGACCTTCCCCCTTTTTCACCCTCCTGCCCCTTCCCTCATCCACTCTGACCTCCAACATCTCACCCCTTCGATGCTATTATTTATTTATAGTCTAGTTTTTCATATTAGAGAAACCATGTAATATTTAACCTTCTGGGTCTGACTCACTTCGTTAAGTATAACGGTCTCAAGTTGTACTCATTTACATACGAACAATGCAAATCTATCTGTCTTTATGGCAGAGTAGTACTCCATCATGTACATATACTTCATTTTTGTATCCATTGGTCTATCAATAGGTGTTTTGGCATCTTCCACAATTTAGTTATTATTAGTTGCGTTGCTATAAACATGGGTGTACATACATCTCTATTATATGTGGCTTCTAACACCTTTATAAAGACACCCAGAAGAGGGATCTCTAGGTTAAGTGGAATATCTATTTCAGCTTATTCTAGGAATCTCTGTACTGCTTTCCATAATGGTCATCCAAATGCATAAGAATTAATCTAGACCCATGCCTATCACCATGCACTAAAATCAACAACCTAGATATTAAAATGGAAACACTGAATCTCCTGGAAGACAAAATAGGTACAACTCTTCAAGATACAGGTGTGGGCAAAGACTTTAATAAAACACCTGATTCAAAAGAAATAACCCCCAGAGTCAACACATAAGATAATATCAAATTAAAAAGCACTTGCACAGCAAAGGAAACAACAGAGGGAAGAGAGAACTGATAGAATGGGAAAAAAACTTTTACCACCTATACCTCAGACAGGAGGTTAATGACTAGAATATACAAAGAAATGAAGAATAGCACCCTCAAAAATCCAAGACCCAATTAAAAATGGGAAGTTGAAATAAATAGACAGCTCTCTGTGGAAGAAGCACAAATGACCAGCAAATTCATGAAAAAAAAAAAGTGTTCCACATCCTAAGCCATTAGACAATGCAAATCAAAAAACAATTGAGAATGCAAATCAAAACAACATTGAGACACATCTTACTCCAGGGAGAATGTCATATGCCAAGAACTTAAACAGCAATAGATGTTGGTAAAGTTGTGGAGGGAAAAGGAGCCCTTTCTACATTGCTGGTGAGACTGCGAACTGGCACAACTACTATGGAAAACAGTCTGGAGATTTCTCAAAAAAAAAAAGAAAGAAAAGAAACGTTATTTCATTTGGTCGAGCAATATCTCTTCTGGGTATCTTTCCAAAACAGTTAAATTTCTGTTTGGGGTTTTAATGACATCCCCAGGAAATTAATCCCTTCAATTTCCACATTATACAAAATTAAAAGGTCAAAATTATAAATATTCAAGACTCTTTCCAGATTTCTAATTTTTAGACCATTTGCAGATACTAGAAATAAATAAAATTGCTTTTGAGATCTTCATGCTATCTGAAAACTTCACAGAACATCGTTTCCCTAGAATACTCTCAAATATGTAAATGAGAAATGCTGCACCCCAGTTGCCCATTTACCAGGAATAACTCTGTTAGAAAGCTGGATGCAAAAGAATCCTCCTAAAGGTGGACTTGTCCTCTGTAGTCTCTGTGTCGTCACTTGAACCAGTCCAGATTCTTCTTCTGTTCCTTCAGTGGGCACAGAGCTGAAGCATGTCAAAAAACAAAAAATTAACCACAGGAGCCACCAAAATGGGCCAACGCAGACAAACTGTAGCTCATGTCAAAGACCAGCTTGTAATTCATAGGTCTAGATCATGAGTTCAAGCTTTCCAATACTGGGTCACAGCAGCAGGAGCAGTACAAATATTAAGATTCTTTAAAGCACTCAACCCTGACCTGAGGACACAGAGACCCAGAGTGCTGAGTGACTGCAGCCACCACAGCTCTGGTTACAAAGCAGGCTGAAAGCAAACTTGCTTCTCTCTAGATCCACTTACATATTCAAGTAGAAAGTTACTGTGTCCAGGTACGCAGGTGCCTCACCACTCAGAACCCACAGTTGAAGCACAGCCACACCAGCTAGCCGCATTCTTATGTAGTTTCTGTATACACAAACACTGCTTGCCCAACCCAGATTCCAACATAACAACTGAGTTCAGTAAATTGTGACACAATTTCATCTCGAGGTGGAATGTATTTGACTACGGCAATGGTCTGAGTGTTTGTGCTGAGAGGAGGTGAGCCTCTGAAGGGGTGCGTATGTCATGAGGGCAGAGCCACATGAACGGAATCACTGCCCCTATCACATGGGCTCCAGAAAGATCCTCCTTCTTGCACCAGGAGAAGACACTGTGACAAGGTGCTATCTGTGAGCTATGAAACAGGTCTTCACAAGACACTGAATCTGCCCTTGCTCAGCCTCTAAAGCTGTGAGGAATAAAGCTCTGTTGTTGATAAGAGACCCAGTCGGCATTATTTTGTTCTTCAAATTGGATTATACTGAGAGGCCACTAGAATGTGGCAAAGGAGTGTTTAATGAGAATAGTCAAAATATGCCATTAGGTGAATAGGGCATATTTCACATATAATATGTGAAAAATCCAACATATGTGTGTGGCAGGGGGTGGTGCATGCACAAAAACTTCTTGAGAAAAAGACAGAATGCAGATGTCTTTGTGTTAGCAGAAGTCATCTTTCAGCCATGCGACAATGAGTAGTTTTTGTCTTCTATGTGTTTTTCTGTAGTTTTCAATAGTGGGAGATATAACTTCTGTCAATAATCTTACATGAACACCACATATTAATATGCATATACGAAGCACAGAGAAATGACAGAGACAGAGTACCACTGCCCAGGCTGGGCTATGCTCTCAAGGAGAGCCCCTCCTGGAGGGCCCTTGTGTGGCTTATGCCAGAGGCTTCCAGAGGAGTCAAGGGACGTGACAGAAGCAAGGCCAGCAGCACCGCGGGCACGATCTTACACAGGGTAGCTTAGGTTTGCCTCTGCCATTTCACATTTAATTAACTTTGGTAGTTTAAGCCAAGCAACATGGCAGCTTCCTCTCTACCACTGGTGTGCCCTCTCCTCTCCATTCCACCGATGGTTTTAGCAACTTTCCTACCCAAAGGGCCATGGAACAAATACTAACCAGGGAAAGTGGAGCACACAGTCAAACTTCCCTCACCGGCCTTCACTACCCAGCGTGATTTAGGAAGGAGAACTCATTTTGAAACATGAAGTGATGGGAAGCATCTGTGTGCGTGTGGGTGGGGTGGGGGGGTGTACGCATGCGCTAGCACATATGTAGTTCACATATAAAAAGCAGAGCATTTGCATCCTGAGGGTTCAAGAGAAAAAACTAAGGAAACACATTAAAGCACACATATGCTCCAAGAACTTCAAGGAGCCTGATCATTGGTTACTGCTGTATAAACTGGCTAGAGCTGTTTAAGCAGCTACGCTGGTGGGACTCTAGTGCCACCTGGCGGGATGCTCTCAGAAATGCTTGTTTTGTCCCTTAGGCCACTTCAAAGGCTTTCAACGAGATCAATGTATCAGAATGGAAACAGTGTCAATGTGAACCCCTTAATAACATAAAATCCATTATTTTTGAATAAATTCAATAGAGATGAGTTCGCAATGTGTAATCCCCAGGCCAGCAGAATCAGTACTACCAGAGGGCAATCATTAAAAATGCCAGTTCTCGGGCCTTGCCCAAACTTCCTGCACTAGAGGCTCAGAGGTGGATTCCAGCCCGGCGAGACCTCCAGATGAGGCTGCTGTTTCATTATCAAGATAAGAATATTGCTTTAAGCAATAAGACAGGTCGATTTCTTGTCTCGATAAAAAGCCCCAGCTCTCTGTGCCCCCAGCCTGCCAGCAGTCCTGAGGAGGGGCAGTGCACGCAGCGGCTGCCTACCGTGCAGTGATGATCGGGAGCTCTGTGCCGCACCCTGCCATCCAGACGGTGACCGTGAAGACTGGAGGGAACCCCACCACCGCAACAGACTCCACCAAGTTCCCGCCTGGGCGAGCAGCTCCGGAGTCAGCTGGAGAAACTAGACAGCAGGGATCCAGTTAGTGCTGAGTAACTAATAAGATGGTAAGACTGCTGCAGGTGCAGGCGCTCAGTTCTGAGTGTGCAGTGTGTGCTCAAAGCCAGATTCCTGCCATCTCTGCCCTATGCGGCAAAAGGAGAGGGCGCAGGACAGTATGCCATTGCCAATCCCATAGCAAAGTTCGGTGAGCCCCCAGCCAGCAAATGCCAGCAGCTGTCCTCCACAGTTCTCTATGGCAGCATGGGTGGCCCGTGGCTCCTCCTTTCCTTCCTGCAGCCTCTGGCAACTCTAGAGAGGTACAGCTGCAGTGAGGCACACACCAGGGTGCCAGGGCGTCCAGTGCACGAGTGGAGTTGGTGGGTGAGCACAAAGGTTATGAGCGTCAAGAGAGATCACTACTCAAATCCTGGTTTTCTTCCTCCAATTGGGTGTGCGCTCAACATATGATCAGTTTTTTCATTCATAAAGAGAGCATCCTGACATATGTGATTGACAGCAAGCTACATGGAGATTGGTGAATGTGAGGACTTAAAAGAGCCAGTGCAATATATTTTAATATCTTTTTGCTGTCCTGATGGGCACAAGGTAAAAAAAAAAAAAATAAATACTTCTTTCCTAGCACAGATGCAGTTTCCACTACGCAGAATCCAAGGACACCTTCGTTGTAGTCATCTTTGCAGGCCCAAAGCTTAGCACTACGCTAAGCACAGAACGGGTGCTCTGTGATTGGGTCCTCCTCCCTGGGTAGGCAGTCCCTGAAGGCTCTGCTCCATGCCAGTGATGCCCAGATTCCAAATCTGCCCCTCCCCCGACCTACTTCCACCTGTGTGTATTGGAGGCCAGAAGGTTAAGTGAAGGCCTACAGAGAAAAGGCAGGGCTAAGAGAAACCTCGGTAGCCTTGGCTTCTTCAAATACAAAATGGAGATAATAGGACACAGGCCATTTTCTGGGCTTCTGAGAAACAAATGAAAATAAATAGCTAGAAGTCATCACTAGATTAAAAAGAACTTTCATGAAGGACATTAGGCAAGGGAATCTAAGTAAATATTAAATTGATCACATAAGTGGCATACAATTAAGCGTGAATATTGAACCCAAGTGTGTAGAGTTTCTGTTATCATTGATCCTCAAAACAAAGTGTTTGGACTGAGGGTGAAGCACAGTGGTAGAGTATTTGCAAGGCCCTAGGTTCCATTCCCAGCATTGAAAACAAACTCACATACACAGTCATGGCCATCGAGGTGACATGACAAAGTAGGCAGTGAGCCATGTTACGCAAGCCAAACCCCGTGTTCTTCCTGTGTCTACCTTCCCCCTTCTTGCTCCTCATGTCACTTCATTCCTGGGCGGTGCCAGATCCCCACAGCATCAGGTAGCCAAGAGGCGGGGACAGTAAGAAAGTGTTCTGGATTCTTGGCTCAAGAGTTTGGAGGGATAAAACGTGATCAAGGGAGACAGAGGAAGATGAAACATCATCTGTTATATAGTCCAGAGTTCTACAACCAGTAGGTAGTATGAAACACAAATGCCCCCTGCCATCTAAAAATCTAGCCACTCCTTGGGGTCACCAATTCTACCAGTCAGTTGTCTTAGCACCAGCAAATTTGATAGTTATGCCAGTGCCTCATCTGGATAGAGTCCTTTCCTAAGTGTGGTAGAGCACAGAGTTAAGCACTATGCTGTGGTCCGGGTGGCCCCAAAGCTCCAAAACACTAAGATGCTGAAAGACAGAAGAGATGGAATCGTAATGTGCCTCAGAGAGGAAGTAACTTCAGGGTTGAGCCTTCCTGCCATGAGCCCTTAAACACCCTTTCCCTCAGTCTTGAAATCTCTAGATAAAACACTCAAAAGTTGTACTTTTTAAATATACTGTAAGTGACTCTATCATCTTTTTCTGCTTGGAGAGAGAAGCTATAAAATAAATAAATAGATAAACAAACAAAAACAGAATAGCTGAGCCCCACAGTCATTAAGGATTAGACACAAAAGAGAAGCCACTATTAGAAGCCTGAAGGCCTGAGACAGCTATGCCATCCTTGAAGCTGGATACGCATCAGGCATGGTTAGTCTTGGTGGGGTGATTGGTGGGTGCTTTGTCCCTGGGACTAGAGAACAAGAAGTACCAGGTGAGACTGCTATGCCTGAGAGAGGTCGGAGGAAATTTTGTGGAAAAGAGGCCAGGCCTGAGCTCTGAAGAGTGAGTGGGAGCTGTCTAGATAGACAGAAAGACAGGGCCTTCCAGCGGAAGGATACGAGGAAGGCCTGAATTGGACATCCTGCCCATGTGCAAGACCAAATATCACTGTGTTCCTTCCAGTATTTGGAATAACAGATACATGAACACTAGGAGAAGTAGAAAAATCCTGCTGACCTACAACACTAATAATCATGTGTATTTATTATGTATTCACTGTGGACAAGGCCTCCTATGAGTGTTTTATGTTGACCTTGCTTAAACTTTGCAGGACTCTTATTACAACTTATTTTACAGACGAGGAAACCAAAGCTTCTGAGCTAAAAAGTGATAAAGTTGAAGTAAGAACACAAGAACCAGAAGCGCGCACAGTGCAGTCAGCAGGGAAAGAAGTGAGGGGCCGCCCGACTGCCCGGGACGATGTAGAAAGCGGACACAGGGCTCCACCCCATCTGCTTGTAGCACCCAGGAGGGCACGGAGGGAGCCACCTGCCCCTTGGCAGCAGAGCGGCCACCTCAGCAGGAACGTGCCAGGCAGGTACTGGACAGGCGGGCCCACGGAGCAGAGCAGCGGTCCGGTCACCTGAGACGTTTGTGCTGGCGACGATAACTTCATCCAGGTAGAACTGGCCCATCTCATGCGCCAGCGGGACGAGGACGACGCGATGAACCAGCACCGAGGAGGAGGAGGCCAGGAGAGGCTGGAGATCCGCCCGGCGATGCACGCACGCGTCCCAGAGGTCAGCGCAAGAGAACTGCCAGCTGCAGGCAGCGCAGAGCAGAAGGCGCCTCTGGGGCACTGGGTAGCCCTATCCCGAGGACTCTACCACCAAGAGCGCACCCAGAGCCCTGCCCTTAACAGCCAGGAACCTCCCAAAGACACACTCCCTGCCCCGCCCCACTCCACGAGGGCCGCTCTCGGTTTTAGCTGTCACAGGAGTGACGCACTTTGGGTCAGTCATTAACGCAGTAGCTGCCCTTGCTGACCACAGTTATCTGTGCATCTTAAGCAGTGCACGTCAGACGGCAGCAGTGGGATGACCCATGCGCCTAGGCGTTACTGGCTTACTCAGGCTTAGAACCGTATGGGAGCCCGTGGCCGGCCACCACCGAGTGAAGGGATCAAGGGGCTTGGCTTTACTGCAGTCCCCCGCTGACTGCCAACTGGCAGAGCCCGCTTTCCCTCATCTATCCGCCACAGAATGCCCTCTTACTTTTCCCAGATAAGATGTTGTGATGTTCTACTCTGTAAAACTGCTTTGGCAAGCAGAGTTAGTCAAAGCCAGCAGGTGCAGCCCAAATGTGAGGTCATTAGCACCTCCAGAGGTCAGGGTCCCCACAACAGCCAGCCTTCCGGGCAGGGAGAGTCCCCAGCCCGCCTCACTGCATGGATACCTCCTGGGCCTAATCCGCTGCAGACGCCAGTCACAGGTGCTGTTCTTCTTTCCGGGGCCTTGAACCTCCGATGTGAAAGACACAGTCACCCTCAGGGCCTGATTGACGTGGCCTTTGTATGCAAGGCAGAGCTGGGGACACCAAACAAGTCCTTCAGTTCCCAGCACCCTCTGCTCTACTCACTGGAAGACAGCACCTCCAGACCCAGCCAGAGCTGTGGAAGAGCCCGTGCTCGCTCTCCCAGGACAAACTAGTCCAGCTGGAGATACAGATAATTGCATCAAGAGCAAATTATTACTTATTACTTCAAAAAGGCTAGGAAAAAGCATAATGAATGCTTTTTTACTAAGCCAAAAAATTATTATTTAATAATATTTAGAAATGCCTAGCTCTGTGCTTTGCTATAGGGTGTTAGAGTTCCTTGATTTAATAAAAATCTCAGCTTGACTTCAATTATTTGTGCAGCCTTGAGCAAGTTATTTACCCTCTCTGAGCTTTTCTTCAACTCTAACTCTTCGGCATCTCTCTCCTCCAACTCAAGTACAAAGTTGTGTGGCAGGGAAGACAGCAAGGCCGGGGAACTCAGTCCCGACACTCTTGGCGCTGTGGGAGCTGGGGGCTCTGCTGTGGGGGTGCTCCTGCTTCTTACCGGGTGGCCTGCAGCACCCCTGGCCTCTATGTACTAGAAGCCAGTAACGCTTCCCCAGTTGCCACAACCCAAAACCTCTTCGTATATTTCTAACTTTCCCCTCAAGGGAAAACCTGGCGTCCCTAAGAGCCCATGTGGCAGACCAGACGCCGGAGGTGGGGGTTTGAGGGGCAGACCAGAATCGTTTAGCCCCAACATCACTCCAGCTAGATCAGGAAAGGATTCAAAACTGGTGCCATGAGTTCTTCTACCCCAGAGAAATTCGCTCCAGTCCTTGAAGGACCGATAATCTGCACCTCTTTTGTGAAGGACAGCAGAGACACTAAAGCAAGGGGTGTGAGAGACAATAGCGACAACCGGGCCCATCGAGCCCTCGCCTCTGCCCGAGCCCTCACTAGATGGTCTCGTCTCATCTTCCTCACGACCCTGAGGGCTTGTCACCTGCCTACCCAATTAACACATGAGTAAACTGAGGCACGGGATACTCAAGCAGGACATTGTATGCCTACAGGCTGTAAGGTCAGAATTCAGCACCAGGCTGCAGGGTCTGCAGTTACATTTAGAGATCAAAAAATGCTAAGCAAATTATTACTGCTGCAGGTTCTACATCCAAAGCAAGCACAGAGGCATGTCCAGGTGCGACAAATGCACAGGTGGGGCCAGGTGCCTGTTCACACCTGAAACAGCAGGTAGATACCAAGAATTTCAGCACAAAAGGTTATGGGAAAATCACAGCAATTGCTGTTTTGTGCTTTTATTTTTTTTTTTCATTCTCAGACCCAGAGAATCCTTAGCCCTCCCAACCCCCCTGGCCAGAAGTGAGGACCGCTACTCACATATGGATACTGACTCAGCCGATAGCCCTTCTGTGCATCTGGTGGAGTTAGAACAAGGCGCCGGGGCTGATGAAGGCTGAATCTGCCACAGAAGGGCTCTGTCTCGCTGGTAGGGTCCCCATCAAAGATGGAACCTTCTCGGCCTGGATGCAGTTCAGATAAAACACAAGGCAAGGGTGGACATTCAACTAGACAGAGCTTCCCAGTATGTACACAGGGAGCTGGTTGTGAATTCCCAGGGACACTGGCCCCTCAGCTCTAGGAAGAGCTGGGCAGAGCTGGGTAGGCAGTACCTGGCCCATGGGCCCCAGCCTGTCTGTCTGCTCTGAAACGTGAGCTATCCACTACTATTTTCCCTGTGTACCAAGGTGTAAAAACAATTGAGAAGCAAAGGCATAAAAAGTCTCAACAGGAATTCACTTCAACTTAGTGTAGTTTACGAGTCCCTCACATTTGAAGTCTTTTCTGAAGACAAGTTTCTTACATAATAATTCATTTAGAGGCATTTCGAAGTAAACAAGTTTTTGCAGCTGCTATTTCCACTGTCTCACCCAGGGTGTGGATGGGGCCACCTGGGCAGGGCGGGGCTCTGCCCAGCAGCTCAGGAAGGCCGCTGCTCTTCCCTCCAGGCACCTGCCCTTGGCACCAACCACCCTCCCAGGGCTATTGTCTTGGCCACTCAGGGTCAGAATCCAATTTGCTTAATTTTAGTTGACCCTGTTGGCACCGTGGAGAGGAAATGAAGAGTGCTTCGACTTTATAGGGAAAAAGAGACGACAACGATAGAAGAGAGGACCAGAATTTATCAAGCCAGAAACAAGACCTTGTTCAAATCCTAGCCGCAGCAGAATATTCACTGACAGAGGTTCCAGCTTGCATTTTACTGCTAGTAACTCCTCAATGGTGGTTTGAATCTATGTAAAAGAACAAAATAGCAATGTCCATAACAGCCTAGTTCTCCTACCCCCACCCCTCCTTACTGGAAGAAGCCTCCCACCTGGTGGGCTGTGGCATTCGCAGGGATTGGCTGGCTGGAGACATTGTCCCAAGTAAGAAAAAAGTCCCCTCTGCCGGACACAGTCAGCATCTAAGAAGTCAAGAGAGGTGGAACCAGTGACATGCATAACGAAGCCGAGTCCACCTAGGGTCACGGGATGCACCGCCTCAGCTTGAGACTTCTGTTCTACC
>PVKB01003555.1:0-193330 GCA_004027205.1 Ctenodactylus gundi | reverse complement strand
TACCACCATGACTCTGAATCACTTTCCAACTTGAGGTTTTTGGGGAACATTCTAGATCCAAAGTATAACAGATAGGGAGGGGGGAGAGAGAGAGAGAGAGAGAGAGAGAGAGAGAGAGAGAGAAAGAGCAAGAGAGAGAGAGGGAGGGAGAGAGAGAGAGAGAGAGAGAGAGAGAGAGAGAGAGAGAGAGAGAGAGAGAAAGAGAGAAAGCGAGCGCCTGGATGAAATCCAAAGTTTATGCATTTCAAAATGTTACCCACAGAGTAGCTGAGATTGGAAGTTATTATCCACAAATCTCTCAAACAATGTTAACTAATAAGTGTGTTTTATTTGCTGTTCAGCACAGGGACCATGGTAGATTTTTCTTAATTTACATTCTCCTTTGGAAACACTACTAATAAACTATACTGTAAATATAGTCAGGTAAAAAAAGCATTCATTAGTCATAAGTTAAAGTCTTAAAAATCATTGTTGACTTCTTGCATATGTTTCCCTTTCTTTCAAATTTCATAACATAGAATCAATAAATTAACACAATGATGATCGCTCTGCATGCTCCACTTTCCAACTTGTCTGAATATTTTACTTAGCGAATATTTGTGTCTGAGATCCCTGAGACTCAGACATAGGTTAAGTAGTTAACCCATGCACTCTTTCCACTTTAGTTTTTTGTTTTGTTTTGTTCTTTTCCCTTTCCCTCTGAGGATTTGTGTAGGATCAGGTACTGGAGATTTATCCAAGGACCCTCACATTGAGCTCTATCCCCAGTCTGAGTTGCCTAGACTGGTCTTAAACGTGTAATCCTCCTGCCTCCATTTCCCAGAGTGCTGAGATTACAGGCATGTGCCACCAAGCCCAGTATTTGAGGATTTTTAAATACACACTGAGACATCTCTTCTTTAATCTTTTTCTTTTTTTGAGACAGGGTCTTGCTCTGCAGACCAGGCTGGTTCTGAACTCACTGTGTAGCCCAGGCTGGCCTCGAACTCACTGTTGTCCTCTTGCCTCAGCCTCCCAAGTGCTGTAGTGCTGAGATTACAGGCATGTACCACCACACCTGGTTTATGGGGTGCTGGGGAACTGAACCCATAGCTGAGCTTGCTAGGGAAGCACTTTAATTGCTGAGCTATTCCTCCAGCCCTTTTCTTTAGTCTTGAAATTGGTTTAACTCAAAAGCCAATTATCTGGGCTGGAGGAATGGCTCAGCGGTTCAAGCACTTGCCTAGCAAGCGCTAGCCTAGCAAGCGCTAAGTACCCTAGTTCGATTCCCCAGTGCCACATAAGCTGGGCATGGTAGCGCATGCCTGTAACCCCAGCACTTGGGAGGCTGAGACAGGAGGATTGCCGTGAGTCCAAGGCCAGCCTGGGCTCCAAAGTGAGTTCAGGACCAGCCTGGACCACAGAGTGAGACTCTGTCTCAAAAAAAAAAAAAAAGCCAATTATCTGCTACCACATTCTCTCTCCTGTCACCAGCCTGTAGTTATTTAATTTCTGCCTGAATTTGTAAATGTTTGGTTAGATAACAGACTAGATTTTGACTAATAAAAATACACTGCTGTCTAACCATCTTTCCTAAATTCTTTCTGCTATCTCAATTTAGTGATTAAGAACTAATCTTTAGTTTAAGTTGAATCTTCATTTGTTCATTTTTATAATGTTGGGGATCAAGCCCAAGATTGTGTGTGTGTGTGTGTGTGTGTGTATGTGTGTGTGTGTGTGTGTGTGTGTTTTAGAGAGCTCTACAACTGAAGTAGAATTTTCTTTTTCTTCTTTTTTTTTTTTAAGATAGGACTTCACTCTGTAGTCCAGACTGGTCCTCAACTCAATATATAGCCCAGGCTGGCCTCAAACTCATGGCAATCCTCCTTCCTCAGCCTCCCAAGTGCTAGGATTACAGGCACTGAAGTAGAAGTTTTCCTTTTCTGTTTTTGTTTCAGTAGTGGGGATTGAGCCCATGGCCTTCACATTGAGCTACATCCCTACCCCTTTTGCTTTTTTTATTATTATTATTTTTGAGTCAGAGTCTTGCTAAATTCTTGCCTCAATCCAAGCATTAAGATTAAGCCACATGCCACCACCCTTCCTTCCTTCCTTTCTTTCTTTTTCTCTCTTTCTGTCTTCCTTCCTCTCTCCTTTTTGAGACAGAGTCTTGCCCTATAGTCCAGGCTGGTCCTGAACTCACTATGTAGTCCAGCTGGCCTAGAACTGGCGTAGAATTCAAGGCAATCTTTTTGCCTCAGCATCCTAAATGTTGTGATTGCAAGCATGTTCTACCATGCTCAGCTATTTTGAGGTGCTGGGAAATCCAGTCCGGGGCCTCATGCTTCCTAGACCAGTGCTCTAATCAGTGAGCTATGCCCTTAGCCCCACCACCACTCTATGACTACGAATTTGACTTCCTTAACCATCTCATGTGAGTAAAATTACATAGTATCTGATCTTTAAGGATCATCCAGCTGGCAGGACTTCCTTCCTTTTTAAGGCTGAATAATAGTCTTTTTTTATGTATGTGTACCACATTATGATTACCCTTTCATCTGTTGATGGTTGTCTGGGTTGCTTCCACCTTGTGATTACTGTGGAAAACGCTACCATGAGCATACATACGAAAATAATCCTGTTAAGACCCTGCTTTCTCAGAATACAAGTTGCTGAGTCACCCAGACTTGGCACTTACATGTGAACTCCAAGAGTGAAACTCATAGAAGCATCGAGCAAAATGGTGGTTAACAGACGGAGAAGAGAAGTGATCAAAAGGCACAAACTTTTAGTTAAACAGGAGGAATGTTGTTTAGTGGTGCATTGCACAGCATGGTGGCCATAGTTAATCATAATGTATTATACATTTCAAAATTAGAATGTAATCACTTGGAGGCTGAAACAGGAGGACCAAAGCTAGGCCAGTCTGGGCAACTTAGCAGCTTATCTCAAAATAAAACATAAAAGGGCGGGGGAGACAGCTCAATGCAAAGAAAGTGTCTTTAATTCCCAGTACCAACAAAAAAACCCCAAAACAACAAAAACAAAAAAAGCCCCAGTAACAACAACAAAAAACCTTGAGAAGTTAAGTTTGTAAATATGTTAATTAGCTTGTTAATCATTCCCCAATGTATAAGAATAGCAAAACATGACATTGTACCTCGCAAACATATAAAATTAATTAAAAATAAAAAAAATTAAGCACAAAAAGAGAAGACCTTGTTTTCAATGCTTTGGGACAACATATCCCTAAAAGGTAATGCTGGATAATATGGTAACTCTGTTTTTAGTTTTTGAGGAATGGCCCTACTGTTTTCCATGGAGACAATAGACTATTTTACATTTCCACTAATACTGTACACAGTTTCCAACATCTCCACATCCTTACTAATATTTGTTATTTTTTCCTGTTCCTTAGATAGCCATTCCCATTGTAGCTTTGATTTGCATTTCTCTACTGATTAGTGATACTTAACATGACTTCATAGGCTTGTTGCTCATGGGTGTGTCTTTGAAAATAAGTTAATCCAAATCCTTACATATATATTATGTATATATATATATATATATATATATATAGATAGATAGATAGATATACATACATATATACATATATATAGTATATGTGTAAATAATACACACACACACACACACACACACACACACACACACACACATAAATAATGAATGAATCTAGGGTCTTCTCACTGAGCTACATCCCCAACTCTTTTTTACTGAACTATATAACCAACCCTTTTTTATTTTTTGAGACAGGGCCTGGGTTCAAATTTGTAATCCTCCTGCCTCAGCCTCCCAGAAAGCTGGGATTACAGTCCTGTGTCATAATGCCTGGCTGTTTGCTTTTGTTTTTTAATTGGGTTTTGTTGTTGCTATTGCTAAGTTGTGATTCTTTGTGTGTTTTGGATGTTTATACTTTATCAGATATATGCTCTGCAAACATTTCCTCCCATTGCCTTGCACCAGTTAACAGTGTCTTTTTATGCTCAGAATTTATGTGTGTTATTATAGCCCAATTTACTTTTCTTTGTTGTCTGTGATTTCATGCCATATTCTGGAAATTATTGCCAAATCCTACATCAGGTATTACCCCATATCCTTATGTCTTAGTCTAAGAGTTGTTTTTTTTTTTTTTTTTAAGTTTTAGCTCTTACATTTAGGACTCACACATTTTCATTTAATTTTTTTGTACATAAGGGTCTAAATTCATTCTTTTGCAGGTAGATATCTAGTTTTCTCATCCTCATTTGTTGAAAAGACTGTTCTTTTCTTACTGCATGGTTTTGAAACCGTGGCTAGCAATCATTTGATCATATATACAAAGGTTTCTTGCCTCACTCTCATAGTCCATTGTTCTATATGTCTGTCTTTATGCAGATAGGACAGTTTTGACTACCACACCTTTGTAATGATTTTTGAAATCAGGAAGTTCTTTTTCAATATATTTTGGTTATCTGGGATTCCTTGAGATTTCATACGAATTTTAGGATAGATTTTTCTATTTCTGCAAAAAAAAAGAATGCTACTGAGATTTTGATGGATATTACTTTAAACTTGTAGGCCAATTTGGGAATTATTGACACCCTAACAATATTAAGTTTTCCAATCCATGAACATGGAATGTCTTCCCATTTATTTGTGTCTTCTTTTACTTCTTTCAGTGACATTTTGTAGTTTTCAGTGTATTTTTTTTCACTTCTTTGGCTGTTGTTTCTTTCTTGATGCTAGTGTAAATGAAACTGTTTACTTAATTTTCTTTTCATACTGTTCATTATTAACAGTGTATACAAATGCAGTGGAGATATTTAGTGTTGATTTTGTATTTTGCAACTCCAGTGAATTAATTCCTTTATTAGTTTTGACTATGTTTTTTGAGAGAGAGAGGGTCACACGCTGTAGCTCAGGCTGGTCCTGACCTAACTGTGTAGCCCAGACTAGCTTTGGACTCACCTCACAGCAGTCCTCCTGCCTCAGCTTCCTGAGTGCTGGGATTACAAGTGTGTACCACCATACTCAGTTTAAGTGGTGCTGGGGAATCTAACTCAGGGCCTTGTGCTTGCTAGGCAAGCACTTTAATTACTGTGCCATTCTTCCAGCCCCTAGTTGTGACCTTATTTTTATTTTTAATTAAAGCTCTTCTCGATGCTTACCAGATCAGGACATTTTATTTGTTCTAGATATTTCCTTCAATTCCTTCCTCAATCTTTCTTGATTCCTATGTTACAACTATCACTTATAATACTGGGAGAGACAAGCTGTGCTACAACTGCCGCCACCAGTAGGACTTTCTGGGATGGCATATGAACTAAGAGGTGAACCGATATTGTCAGGATAGGTTTGGTGGTTGGTACCCAAAGGATGAGACCTTTTCTTACATTGTCAGTGTCATGCCACCAACATGGAGGTGAGGGAGTACGAGAGGCCTGAAAACTGGAAACTTCAACACGTCAGGCAGAGCCTGCTTTCTTAAACAGCATCCCAGTGTCCTTTCTGAAGATGAGTCTCTGGCAGACTATGTCCCTGATTTTAGGTTCCAAGACATTTGGTAGAACAAAGAGTACACATTAGTGACCAATAAGAGAATGCGGTTATATTATTCAACCGTAGCCTTTCACCTATGTCTCAACTCAACACTGATTCTGCCTTCCAATTCCTTCCACTCCACGAACGTTGAGTATTCACTTTTGATACTACTTTCTTTGTAAGAATTTACTCATCACACATGGGATGTTCTTACTCAGACATTTCTGATTTGCCTCTTGTAATATCCTGCTTTTCTTAGATTGGTGGAATTTGACCTAGAGGAAATTGAATTGTCCGGGCTATGTGTCATCTTCATCATCTTCTTTCTGTCTTTGGGAGCATCAGCTGGCCAACAGAATATTTAGGGATGTAGATTTGGAGACTACTCTCAGGGGTCCAACCTGTGCTTTTTTTTAAAGGTCTCTTAAGAAATTACCTAGCTGTTTCTGAATTACTAGAGTTTCATGATCACAGTGACTTAGCTCATTCTCCTGACAAACATGATCAAGGTCCGTGCAAAGTAACAAGAATGAGACCAGTATTCAAGGTGATACCTGGGGGAATAAAGCAGCATAAATCCCAGCACATAGGAAGTTCTCATTTCAATGTCTAATTCTGTACATCAGAACCATAAGGTTGGTGCCATGACATATAGTTGGAAATTCTTAATTTAGGAGATTCTCATTGGGAAAGAAAGATCAGAGAATTTCATGGGCCGTCACAGGTGTTTTAACTGACTACTATCAGAAGAATTGGGCAATAAGATAAAGGATAGATGAAGGATAATTACTGTCCATACAAAGTTCTTTCCTGTCTTAGAGGCTGCGTTTCAGCTTATGATCTCTCTTCTTACTTAGGGATACCTGGATGCTGGTCCATGTGGCATGATCTCTCATCTAGGTACTATCACCATGTTAGATATCCTACCATTCATAGGGAAACCCCATCAAAATTCAGAGAGTTACCTTGGTACACAGAGGAGCTAGATTTTAATAACAGCCCTGTACCTCTGTTCCAGTCTCCTGAATTGTGCTGCAGAGGCCTAAATTGCCAGATGTGCCACTAGTCCCTGGTTTCTACCCCAATCCTCCAGCTTTTTTTTTTCCAGGGGACACAGGCCCAGCCTACTGTTCCTCCCCTGCACTTCAGCGGCCTCCCCCTCCCAGGAGACACAGAAGGATCAGACTGTGTTTTCACTTAGTCATCCAGGTCTACAGGCAGAGTTTGATCTGCCACAGCATGAACACTTGGGGAAAGAGCAGGACAGGAGGATGAAAGAAGACAGAAAGGAAGTAACAGCTCAGAGAGAGTCCTGGAAAATAGGTGAGGGAGTGGTGGAAGTAGGGAACTAAGGAAAGGGACTCAGCATCACTGTGGAGAAAATATTAACATAGGAGACTCAGAATCCCAAGTTTCCTCAGTAGGTATTTGGAAGGGGTGCTAGGTTGAATTTGATGCTGGGGGTAAGAATTCATCATTCCCAGACTTGGTGTCCTGGGTGAGGAGAAAGTAACTATTTTCCGTACTGTGATTTACAAAAACCTCCCTGATTTGAGAAGGAAGGGCCACTACCACCAGACTAATCCACAAGGGTGAACTTTTCTTCCCTGGACCCAATCTAAATATACAGGCCTCCCTCCTTAACCCCACCAAGATGGTCTTGAGGAAATGGCATTTCCCAAACTTTAACAACAAAAAAGTCAAACATAAAGAGGTTACATATGGGGTCCTCTCTCTGAACCCCCCACCTTTCAGAGATAGCAAGACTACCTTCCTCATAAAAGCAGCAATGAACATTTCTGGGGTTCAAAGGACCAAGTATCATGGCCTCTTTCTTCCTTGCTAGAACATGACACTCACAACTTAAAGAAAGAGGTTTATTTTAGCTCAGGTTGCAGAGGTCACAGTTCTTGGGCTGCTGGCAATGGCAGAAGGGTAATGGTGGAGGATGAAGTGCAGAAAAGCTGTCAGGCATGGAGAGAGGCAGCAGAGTGCAGGAAGGAAGGGGGGAGGGCAAAAGCACATCTTTCCAGGCCACATCAGTGAACCACTCTTTCCACAAGGCCCCACTTCCTAAGAGCACATCGAACCATCACTGGCCTCATCTCTAAGTGTAGCACTCCTCATAGTCCAATCACGTTCTTAATACAAGAGGCATTAGGGGGATATTCCAGATTCAAACCATAACACCAAGGTTTTTCTGAGGGACATCTGAGCTGATTCTTTTCCTCCAGATCCTGCCAGAGACCCAACCAGGGAGCCCCAGGGCCTTTTCACCCCTACACCTCTCTCTAGAGCTAGGCTAGTGAGCTACTTTCCCAAGTGCCACAGGCTACTTTGGGGAGTCTAGGAAGGTTTGGAGTCCCCAGGTCATTCCTGGCTTTGTCCCCAGAGGACCGAAAGCTGTTCGTTGGGATGCTGGGCAAGCAGCAGGGCGAGGAGGACGTCAGACGCCTGTTCCAACCCTTTGGCCACATCGAGGAGTGCACGGTCCTGAGGAGCCCTGATGGCACCAGTAAAGGTGACCCAAACTGCTCCCTAAAAATCTCTTGGTGACTTTTCCTCACTCGGGGCTGCATGACCCTTCGGCTTCCGCGTCCTGAGCCGCCTGATCCTTCTATCCTGCCCCAGGCTGTGCCTTTGTGAAGTTCGGGAGTCAAGGGGAAGCTCAGGCGGCCATCCAGGGTCTGCACGGCAGTCGCACCATGGCGGTGAGGCGGGGCCTCGTGCGGGGGAGGCCGGTGGAGCGGAGGACTCCTCTCCCCACACGCTCTGGGTCCCGGGACAAGGACCTGATGGGGAAGGCTCTTCGCCCAGAGCTGGGGCCAGAGTTAGAATCAGTCACCGTGGCCTCCCCTTCCCTGCCCTGCCCAGGGTGCCTCATCCAGCCTCGTGGTCAAGCTGGCGGACACAGACCGGGAGCGCGCACTGCGGAGGATGCAGCAGATGGCTGGCCAGCTGGGCGCCTTCCACCCGGCACCACTACCACTAGGAGCCTGTGGTGCCTACACCACAGCGGTAGGTGGCAGGCGCGTGTGGGCGGACAGCGGGGCCAGCTGGGGACCCGTGGGGTGGGGCTGGGCGTTTTGAGCAATAGACCCTTGCTAAGACGACCACATGCTCTCATCTTCCTTCTTTAAGATCTTACAGCACCAGGCAGCTCTGCTGGCAGCGGCCCAGGGTCCCGGCCTAGGCCCCGTGGCAGCGGTGGCGGCCCAAATGCAGCACGTGGCGGCCTTCAGCCTGGTGGCTGCACCGCTGTTGCCTGCGGCAGGTACAATGCCAACAGGATCCAAGAGAAGGCTGGGAGGACAGAGTGGGCTGTAACCTGACTCTCCCACCTCTCCCGCCATCAACAGCCAACTCCCCACCTGGAAGCAGCCCTGGCACACTCCCCGGTCTTCCTGCACCCCTTGGGATCAATGGATTTGGCCCCCTGACAGCCCAGAACAACGGGCAACCGGGCTCTGACACACTCTACAGTAATGGTCTCTCCCCCTACCCAGGTGGGCCACCCCAACCCACTCTCCCAAATCTACCCAAAATGGAGTGGGGAGCAAGGGATGGGGGAACAGACCCTGCTTCCCCTGAAAGGATTTACCCATCTTCCCTGCTGCTTCTCACAGCCACCTTTCACCCTGCACACTCCCTGAGTTTCTCTCCTCACCCTGCCTACCTGCCTTCACTGTAGCCTTCACCCCTCTCTCCCTAGCCCAGAGCCCGGGAGTGGCTGACCCCCTGCAGCAGGCCTACGCTGGGATGCACCACTATGCAGGTTTCACTGGGCACTTTGCGGCTGAGGGAGGAGCGTTGAAGGGCCCCAGAAAGGAATAGGGAGATTTCTGTGGGGGTGGGGGCTAGGCTTTATTTTGAGGAGTCAATCTTTCAGTGACATCATCATCACATCCCTCTCACCCTCAATTCCTCAATAACTTCTCTTGGGTGCAGGTTATAGTTGACTGGGTTGGATTGGGGCCCAGGCAGATGGGACCCTGCTTGGAGCTTGGCTTCTGGGGATCACTGCCCACTCCCATCTCTGTCTCCAGCAGCCTATCCGTCGGCCTATGCCCCAGTGAGCACAGCTTTCCCCCAGCAGCCTTCAGCCTTACCCCAGCAACAAAGAGAAGGTAAGGAACTGGGAGCTGGAGGTCAGGGCCTGGTGGGGCTGGACTCGGTCCCTTCCCTGAGCCAGCCTGCCATTGTTCCTGCAGGCCCCGAAGGCTGTAACCTCTTCATCTATCACCTGCCTCAGGAGTTTGGTGATGCAGAACTCATACAGACATTCCTGCCCTTTGGAGCCGTTGTCTCTGCCAAAGTCTTTGTGGATCGTGCCACCAACCAGAGCAAGTGTTTTGGTGAGCTGAACCCCATCCCTGGGCTTCTCCCACTCCTCGCCTCAAGATTCCCTGGAGACCCTGCACAAGGCACTGTTTTCAGAGACTGAATGTATGGTGCAAAGTGAAGTCACATTTTAGTGAGGGGAATAAACCTTGACCAAAAACCAGCCTTATTTTAGGTTCATCTGGGAAACTCAGGTAACTAGAAGGTGTTCAAGCGGGTGAGAGCTTTGGAGCAGGAATTATCTGGGCCTGGGACAGAGATGACTTGCAACTCCAACTGCAGGACCAGATTGGGATAGTAGAGAGAGGAAGCCAATTTAAGCTAGGGAAAGACAGGGACACACTCCAACAAACATACTGTCCCACCCCCACAGAACTGCTTCCCATCCTTCCAAGAATCATATATTTAGGAATCAGATGCTTTTATAAGTGAGTGTGTAGCTGTGTATGTGTGCATCTGTGTGTGTATGTACACTCATGCACACATATAAACAATGGAGGGTTATATGTCTGATGGAACTTGGGAGATGAAGGGGCTAGTGGGAGACGAAAAAGGAGGCCTTGCTAGGCAGGGTTCCCAGCTAACCTGTCTGCCACCCCCACCCTGCCAGGGTTTGTTAGTTTTGACAATCCAACCAGTGCCCAGACTGCTATTCAGGCCATGAATGGCTTTCAAATTGGCATGAAGAGGCTCAAGGTCCAGCTAAAGAGGCCTAAGGATGCCAACCGGCCTTACTGATCTACTGACCAGCCACAGAAAGGTGAGTCTCTGATGGATACCAGGCAGAAGGGGCCAAGGGACAAGGCCCTCCCAGCTTTGACGTTCCTTTTGAGACATAGGGAGAACCTACCTCTGAGAAAGTCTGGGATAAAGAGAATCAGGAGTAGCAGGAATCTTAAGATAGAGACTTTGTGCTTTTCCTTCAACCCAAGGACTGGGATACATTATACAACAGTCCAGCCTCTGGGAGAGACAATCACAACAAAATTCAACCAGAGATAGGGACAGGAGGCCAGAGGAGCAGAGACCCTGTAGGTGGAAAGGGCCAGGGGAATGAGAGTCGGGCCAATTTATGAAGGGTCTTATAGGCCATGCATTCTGACTTTATACTGAAGGTGGTAGAGAGCCCTTGAGGAATTTGAACACAGAAGAAACAAGATGTAAGTGCTAATGGCAATGAACATGGAGATGAGGGGAGAGAAGCAAATATGCTCAAGAGGTAGGATCCGCAGGGCCTGGTGGGTGATGGGCATAGAGGTCACAAGCTCCAGGTTTCTGGTAGGGCCACAGGTCCATAGAAGGCTGCCTGCAACTTTAAGAGATGTGCTGTCCCTGAAAGGCTACTTAGCCTCACCTCACTTGAGCAGCCCCCGAGCCCTCTGCCCCTCTGCAGGGGTGTTGGCTGGGGTCATGTGCCCAGGACATAGGGTCTGGCCTTGGTGGACCAGGGGTGACTTTTGCCTTCCCTCCTTCCTCTCCTTGTCAATTAATACCAATGACAGAAACTGAAGAGTGAGAAGAAAAGAAAGGAAAAGCACAGAAACACTGGAGCGGCCCTTCCCAAAGGAGCAGCTGTGAATGGAGGTGGATCAGACCCAAGGCTGGTGCCTGGGGCTCAGGCCACTCAACAATGGCTCTTGTCAAGTGGGTTGTTCTGCACCTGTGGCAGAGGGCTCAGGCCAATAGAGCAGCCAAGGATGGCTGAGGATTGACTGTCTACGGGAACCAGCAGAGGATGTGGGGGTGCCAAGGGCTTCTCCACAAGGGAAGCTCAGATTTACTTCTTTCAAAATCATATCATTCCTTAGAGTTTAGGGACCAAAGGACTATTTGCTTTTTTAAAGAATATATATATATATATCTATATCTCTATAAATTAAAACAAAGAAACAAAAAAGAGAAAAAAAGTATAGAGTCTCATAAAAGCTGCCTTTAACTATACCTAGGAGACAGGGTGAAGGAGACCCTCGATAACCAGCCCAGGCAGAGGAGGCTGTGGAACGACTGTCCTGTGTCTCATTCCCTCTTAAACCATTTCTTTCCCTTTTCCAATCATTAAGGACTCCGTGCTTATATGCAGGTAATGAGAGGGTTATGGAGGCAGTGAATCCATAATCTGTAATCCCCAAACTCATAGAGCAGCCCTGAAGAGGACCCAGGAGGAGTTCAGCCTTGGTGGCCTTTGCCATCCTGAGGTCACCTGGCCAGTAGGAATGGGAACTTACCTGTACTTAATAGTTTTCATGTGAAGTCTCCGCTTCCCTAGCCAGGAAGAAAAGGGGAGTTTGGGACACATAAGCCCTTTCCTTCCCGGTCCAGGTAGACAGAGGCCTTGCCTTTGCTGAGCTGAGACACTTACATTTCCCTTCCCTGAGAACCATTTCCATCGTCCCCTTGCTCCAGCCCACTTTCTGTCTCTTAGTCCAAGTTTGCCCACTTATAGATTCAAGAGGTACTTAGAGGGCTGTGACAACAGACATGGAAGACTAGCTACTGTATATACTGCCATTAAGAAGGGGATAATTTTCAATATGTAGAAGCTGCAGAATTAGAGGTTCCTCTTTACCCAGGACCTGGGAGGGAAATACATGTTTGCCAAACTACTTCATTCCTTTAAAAAGTACATCTTTCCTATGCAAGAGTGTCTCATATGTGCTTACCCAAGGTGCTTCTAGATGGTGAACAGTGTTCAGCTTAGAAGTGGTGTGTGCTCTGTCCGTCTGTCCTTGTCTGTCCGTTGTATACAGTGGGTGCCATATAAAGCTGATCAATGGTGGTGCTTCCTGCCTGCTTCTGTGAGATGGGCAAAAGACTCAGATTCACTTTGCCTTAGTCCGCCTTCCCTGGATCTGCAGGGCCTTGCACATATTTTTTTCCCAAGGGGATAATATCCCCTTTACCCCACAGACATGGATCCACCTGGTCCGAGGCCCAGACACTCTGATCTCAGATATGGCTGGTGCTGGAGGCCTCTGATACAACATCACTCAGTGAGTAAAGGATGTGGTGTTGGGGTTGGAGAGCTCGTCCTTCAAAAGAGTTTCTAAGAAAACGTGTTGCCATCTGTTCCTCTGTCTTTGGCTCATTTTTGGAGGGACTGGGAATGCAGAACAGATATGACAAATAACATTATCAGGTAAGATGTGGTGTACATCCTTAAATAATTTCCAAATGAGAAAGGACCCTAGGCTAATGTCTTGCATCCCCAGGACAATACCGAGACATGGCCTGTCTACCCTGAACTCAGGCAGATTCATATAGCATCGGCATGTGCCAACAGATATTCACCTGGTGGCAGACAGCCCTTGATTCTGGGTGCTAAGCACTGTGTTAGGTGGTAGGGATAGACAGATACCAAGTACCCAGAATTGCAGGGAAAGACAGACCATGAACATAGTCACAACGAAGGGCCACAGTCTCTTCTAGAAAGAATAAGAGCATCCAGTTCAGGCTTTACTGGAGGGGGAGAGCTGAGAATGACTTCTGGAAGGAGACTGAAGGGAAGAGTCATCGAGGATGAACTGGAACATTTGGACAAAGCCTTTGAACAGCTGCGTCATTTTGAAAAAATTACATTATTACCAAGAAATAATGATTACCATTCACTTTAATGTCTGTCATGTTGCAGATAATTGGGATAAAAACAAGCCCCTTTTCCCACTCCTAACTTTAGCATGAACCTTAAGTCATTATTGAGTCATGTCAAGACACTTGAATCAAAATGGCATTTAAAGTATTTTGCCTTATACGTTATGGTGAGTTAGAGACTGGCTGACTGTATGACTCCAAAGCTTCAGAGGTTGGCTGGCATGATTCAGAAGAGGGGCTGACAAAATCTGACCTGTGACCTAATTAAGTATAGGCTAGAAACTAAGATACACACACACACACACACACACACACACACACACACACACATTTATATTTTAAGAGGTCAAAACAAAAAGAAAATCAGACAAAATCCATACATGAATCAGAAAGCCTAAAATATTTTATCTTGTTCTTTAGACAAAAAATTTTCTAGCCCCTGGTAAGACTGTGGAAGTCTTGTTAGAATGTTTGAGTTCGAACAACATGGTATTTGTGTCTCTGTGTGTAAATGTATAAGTCTGGACATTTTCAGTCACAAGTCTCAAAACCCCAACTCAAATACATGTAAGCTAATAGGGTATTAATTAGTTTACATAACGGATAAGTCAAATTATGTATCTGCCTCAGGTATGGCTGAATGCAGGGGTTCAAATGATGATGTTTCTGTCCTGTAGTGTGGCTTTTTTCTACATGTTGGCCTTACTAGTTTGAGCTCTGAAATACCAGGGAAGACAGTAGCCAGCTTTGGGCATATGTCTACCTCTAAGCCAGAAGACTAGGCCACCATAATTGATAGCTTCATCAGGACTATGAGGAGAGAGACAAAATGGTCCCCAAAAGAAGGGATGATGGGAAAATAAGCAATATATGTCCACTATAGTTCACTCTTTATGGCATCCACCTATAATTTTGACAAGCACACAATTTTTTATAAGTGCCTAAAAATGCAACAGTACCAGACCCAACCAAAAACATAACTTCCTTTCTTGGTTTTTGAGACAGGGTCTTGCCATGTTTCATGCTGGCTTTAAACTTGCTATGCAGCCCAGGCTGACCTCAAACTCATGACTCTTCTGTCTTCACTTCATAGAGAGCTGGCATTACAGGCCGGGCTCACCTGCTTCCTCCTGGCAGACAAACCAGCTTCATATTCAGTTGCTTTATTCAGTCTAGGGTCCCTTCATGATGTGCAATTATTTTACTTTTAAAAATTATTTCTGGTTCTGGAGATTGAACTTAAGGAGTACAAAGCTGCTTTTTCAGCCCTTTCTATGTTTATTCTGAGACAGGGTCTTGCCTAGCTGCCCAGGTTGGTTCAAACTTGCAATCCTCCTGCCTTAGCCTTTAGAATAGCTGTGATGACTGGAATGTGCCACCATGCCCAGTCAGTAATGTGCAATTTTTTTTTGAGACAGTATCTTGTTCTGTAATCCAGTCCTGAACTCACTATATAGCCCAGGCTGGCCTCAAATACATGGCCTCAAATGACTACCATCCTGCCTCAGCCTCCCAGGTGCTATAATTATAGGTGTGCATCATCATGCATGGCTTATGTGGCACTGGGGAATTGAACTAAGGGCCTTGGATTTGCTAGGCAAGTACTTTAACCACTGTGCTCTTTCTCCAGTCCAGTAATGTACAATTCTTGATCAGTCTGGATGTGACTTCTTAAGATTTTGTAATCCATGATGAAAAGATAAATTTAACTACCCTTATGTAATTAATATGAAATAATACAGGATTAAAAAATTTTAAAACTACCATTTGGAACAAGGGAGAAGAGAAAACAATAGACACTAATGCACAATAGCTAGCACAACCTCTGAACAATGGAGTAAGTTTCCTGGTCAATAAAAATAATTTCTTGTGGTCCTTTCCCCAGGGAAATATCTCCTTTATCTAGTGTCCTTTATCTAGACATCCATAAGAGGATGGTCATTCTGGATGGAAGCATTCCATTTCCCTTTTGACACTGCTTTGGGCTTAAAAATTGCCTTAGATTTTCCGCATTCCCCAATCCCTGGTTGCCAAATGTGAGGATTCTCTGATTCCTGGCCTTCTTGAGTTAGTGACAAGTATTAAGAATCTTGCTGAAACTGGGCCTGGTGGCACAGGCCTGTAATCCCAGCACTCAGGGAGGCTGAAGCAGGAGAACTGCAGTTTGAACCCAGCCTGGAAAACCTAAAAACTTAGTGAGTCCCTGTCTCAAAATAAAAATTTAAATATGGGTTGAGGATGCACTCAGTACAAAGACCCTGGGTTTAATTTCTAATACCACCAAAAAAAAAAATCTTGCTGAGTACTTGTCCTTGATTTAGCCCTCAAAAATTATGGTTTATGTCTTTTAGCAATGGGTCACACTTTGGCTACTCCCCTCTGCTTCATGGCTTCCATGATGGCCTGTCTATAGTGATGCCTCCAGACAGAACTCCTATCCAATTCTTGGCTGGCTTGTGCTCCACTTACCTTGACTCAGACAAGATACTCAGAATCCCTGAGTGGCACTGGCTCCTAGATCTCAGCTCCAAGGAGATACCTACGGCAGGATCAAGGCAAACACATAAGCACTCATTCTGGCCAGCAACCTGAAGCTTTCTCCACACCTCTCCCTCTTCACAGCTGTGGTGTGTTATTACACTGGATGCAGGGGCTCTCTAATAACCTCCAGAGCTTGGAGACTGTATGATAAATCTTTAGCACTAGGCAGGGCCCCTGGGATAAGTTTTCCTCCTGTATGCAAATAGGTATCTTGGAGATAGGGAGAAAGGATCTTTGATCTGAGATATGGCTAGTGACCTCTGATTCTGGAAGCAGCTCTGCTGTGTGCTCTCACCAGGCATGATTACTCTTGCCTTAGTGCATCAGGAAATGCATGCACTGTCCTCCAAAAGAGGGTGTTATGGACATTGGAGATCACAGAATTTCCTCGATCCATTCCAGCTTCAGTTGAATCAATTGTTGAACAGCCATTCATTTGACTGTTCTGGCCTCCATTGTAATATAGCTAAAGCCAGCTTAGGATTCAGAGGCCATTTGTGGCCCCTAGACATCTTCTCATAGCCATTACATTTGTATATTATGTTACACTGCCAAGTGTTGAGAGCCAAGGAAGGAGAAAATACTGGAGACACAGAGCCAGAACAGGCCATACAACTGCCTTCCAGTCTGCAGCCTGAAGAGCTAAGTCAAGTGGGTTCTGAAAAAAGATGACCAAGTCTATGACAAGTGAAAATGAAGGCAATGCCACTTTACTTCTCCCTGTCCCTTGCTTTAGGGACACAGTTATAATGTCCTCTACTCTAATAGCAATTGGCTGATCAAAGCTCTGACTGGCCATTTGTAGATGAAAACTTGAACTTCTAGTCTCTTGCTTTCCCTCTAGCTATGAGCACGGAGACTCAGAAAGTCAAATGCAAGCCTGGGTCCGGCTTTTCCAAGGGCTGTCTTAGATGCCAGCAGAAAATTCAAGAGACCACAGAAAGAGTCTTGAGAATGAATCTGGGAAGTAGTTCAGAAATGGCCTGACCTAATAACCTTGGCACTGGGCCCCTGCAAGGAAGTCAGAAGCCTCGGCCTCCATTTGAGTAGGAAAAATCAGTTGTGTCCTCAAGATCTTTTGACTATTCTACTGGTAGGGCCCAGTGTTGAAATGAGGACTTTGATTATATCTCTATGTTTAAACTCAAATTCTCTAGGAAACAGACTCTGAGGCAAGAATTAAAATGATGACTGTTTTGGAAGTTGGAAGCCCAGGACATGGAGGGAGAGAAGAGGCAGGAGGCAACATAAGACGGTGCATTACTGTGTTGACCACTGCTTCACAGGAGCCATAGAGAGAGAGCTGGTCACATGTCAGTGGCAGACTTGTTTGCTAAGCACATGGTGGCACATGGTGATTGCAAGGAGAAGCCACACCTTGGAGCAGTTCACCAAGGGGAGATCTCAGAACAAACAACCCTCCGTTGTCTTTGCATCTCCTGTGTTCTACTGGCCAACGTGCACCCCACAGAGAGCTAACTACCCTACATTTCTCAGTTGCATCGTTTGCTCTGAGATGCCTGTCAGAAGCCTGCTACGTGGCATGCCTACCAAAGTGGTAGTAGAGGGGCTACTTGGTTGGCAAAGGCACGGTGCCAACAAACACAGAAAGAGGGAGGTGGCTCGGGGAATCCAGGAAGTACATGATGTGCATGTCCAACCTCTTTCACAAGATTCACAAACAAGGTTCCAGGACTCTAAACCTCAACAATATATGAAGCCCCAGCCAAATAAATCTTATTTAACTTTGTTGCAGGGGGTAGATGGAGAAGCATTCGGGTATGGCTTAAAGAATCAGGATTCTGACATGCTTCCTTTTTTCTAGAACTTCCTATGTCTTAAACTCTAACATCCTAAATCCTCCTGGATTTTTCACCTCTCATGTCCTAAATCACTCTTGGATTTCTTACATTGGTGCTTTTTTTCTTACTCACTGTAGCTTAGAGAAGAGAACTTGACTTTCATAATCTATAATAATCAAGTAACATGGTTATTTGACCTTTGGCCTTCTAGACTTAGAGGCCTAAGTCACAAGAGGCAATTTAAAAAAAAATTTTTATGTCTCAGTAGTGGAGATTGAGCCCAGGGCCTTTGCACTGAGCTACATCTCCAGTCCTTTTTATTTTTTATTTTTGAGATGGCATCTCACTAAATTGCCCAAATTAGGCTTGACCTTGCAATCCTCTTGCATTAGCCCCCCAGAATACTGACTGAGATTATAGGCCACTATGATGGGCCCAGAAAAGGCAATTCTAACAAAGCTAAATACTGCTCTGATTCTGACTCTATGGAGGAAATCTAAACAGTAGTACCTAGCGGAAATCTTAAGAAGAGGCTAACACACTCGACATCCAGACAGTTTTTGCTCAATGTAATTATTTAATCACTAATTTGTCACCATATAACAGGGCTTTCTAAATTCTCAGCCAAGAACATTTAGGGCCCCAGTGGCTCCATTTAGCTTCAGATCCACCAGTGCCACATTCCAAAGTCTGTGATTTGCATGCCACATTCCACTTCTGTGTTAGGACTGACACCATTGCAGGTGACAGGAGCCAACACAGCACAACCTAAGCAATAGGAGACCTGGGAAATGCAGTACCATCACTAACCTGAGGCGAGGCTTAATTTGGGGTGGGTGGGTCTCCAACAAAAGTCATCAGTTCTTTCTCACTCCATCCCTCAGAATTCTCCTTCCTTTAAACTATAGTTCTACTCTTTTTCCTACCATAGAAACACTCTGTCCATATAGCTTCATATCCTCTTAGTACCATGGTCTCAAAAGAGAACTTTGAGGAGGAATAAAATTATGGCCTCTGTGCAGTTCACAAATCCATTCCTGATTTAATCACTTTGGTCCTGATTATGGAGTTCTCTTCTGGCCTGATAAGTAGTATCTATCTCCATACAACAGAAGGGAGAGGAGATGGAGGTGGCATTGTGACTGTTAGCCCCACCAAGTGGGGCTTTACTGAAGTATAAAGACATGGTCTGTATGACTTGTAAGAATGGGCTGGGGCATACCTCAAGTGATTAGAGCTATTGTCCGGGAAGCATGAGGCCCTGGATTCGATCCCCCAGCACCACATAATAGCTAGGTGTGGCAGCTAACACCTGTAATCCCAGAAATTGTAAGGCTGAGGCAAGAAGATTGCTTTAAGTTCAAGACCAGCCTGGACTATAGAGTGAGACCCTGTCTGAAAAACAAATGTGCAATTTGGAGTTGGGCACTCAGAACAGTGAGCAGGAGGATCACAAGTTTGAGGCCAACCTGTCAACTTAGGGAGACACTGTCTCATAATAAAACACAAACAAAAGAATGAGTAATTTAGTCTAGCTGGGATAAATGACACATCTGGGAGTGGGGGGAGTAGTAAGAGTCAAGGAGAGGCCAGATCCATAGAAAGGGCACAAATTTTATGCTGGGGGTGGTAGGGAGCCCATGCAGGGCTTTAAGTGAGGAGTGACATGATCACATTTGAATTTTAGCAAGACTTTCCCAGGCAACTAAGCGTTGAATAGACTGGAGGAGAAGATACCGGGTTAAAAAGTCTAGTTAGGGCACTTGTACTCTTCTAGGGAGGAGGAGCAGAAATACAAAGGAGAGACTGATTTAAGATGTAATAAAATAAGTGAAATTTAAGATGTGGAGGGGCTAGGTCATGCTGGCTAGGATGCTCATGGACGTGCTGTCTTCCCAATATGCTAAGCACGTTGCTTCTCTTGCTTGCCATCATTGTCTATCATTATGTGGCTGCCAACAATCCCACTGAGCAAGAGTGAAAGTGGAAGCTGGGTGAGGTGGTAAGTGCCTGTACTCTCAGCACTCTGGGAAGCTGCTGAGGCAGGAGGATCACAAGTTTGAGCCCAGCCTGGACAACTCAGCAAGACTCTGTCTCAAAATAAGAAATAAAGGGGCTGGAGAAATGGCTCAGTTCTTGCCTAGTGCTTGCTAGCAAGCTCAAGACCCTGAGTTTGATTTCCTAGCACCACATAGATTGGGCATGATGATACGTGCTTGTAATCCCAGCCCTTTGGGAGGCTGAGGCAGGAGGATTGCTGTGTGTTCGAGGCCAGCCTGGGATACACAGTAAGCTCAGGACCAGAATGGACTAGAGTGAGACCCTGCCTCAAAAGAAAAAAAAAAGGAAGAAAAGAAAGAAAGAAAAATGGGCTGAGCATGTAGCTCTGGATTCATCCTCCAGTACCACAAAATTAAATACAAAGAAGAAAGTGGTGATTTCTGTTTGCCAAGGTTCCAGGATGCAGTCTGAGGAAAGGGGGAGGGAGTGAAAGGCCTTCACAGTTCACTTCGCCTCCTCTACCCAACACAGCATACAAAGTAGCTATGCCTGGATTTTTCCAAACAGTGTTTACTTCCTCAAAGCTTCCTTAAACCTATGGTACCAGAAGCTGCCACTGAATGGGGCCCAGTTCAGAGGAAGCTTTCTTTCGACTCCCTCCCACCATATAACAAATACGTGTATAGGGCTGGGTACGTAGCTCACTGGTAGGGTTCTTACTTTCCTAAACATATGGGACCTTGGGTTCAATCTCCCATACCATAAATAAATGAATAAATGAATAAATAAATAAATAAATAAATAAAGGAAAACATGAATTAAAAATTTTAAGATGTTTATATAAGGTTAAATTTGTTCCATTAAAATCAGGATGGGAGAAGTCTAAAACCCTCCCTTCTTTAGGTTCAGGCTGAATAAGTCATAGGACATATTTAGTAAGTCAGGAACATGAAAAAAAAATTGGAGAAAAAGACAAATTTACCTGTGAGACTGTCAAGCTGAGTTATCCAGGAGGCAACTAAAACTCAAGAAGTATAGGATGGGCTTTGGAGTCCCAGTCCACAATTACGTGGTACTCAGTGTGATTTAAACAGAAAAAGTTTATTGAGAGGGCACTAGGTGGGTCATGTGGTTGCCAGGTAGAAGACTCAAGCTCAGAAAACAGGCACAAACAACAGGGAGCAGCTCATCGGAGCCAAAATCAGACACCAGAAGTAGCACAGCAATAACACCACTGCTGCCATCTTCATTGGGCATGGTATGTCTCCACCACCAACACCCATACCTACAGAGCCCCTAAGCAGGGAGAAAGCTCATTTTATGGTGGTCAGTGCCACTGCGATGATTTCTATATGGTTGTATTGCTCTGCTCAAGAATCTCTATTTCTAGGGGCCACGTGGGTACGCATAGGTCACAAGGGAGGATTTGAGAACACATAGATCCAACTATTCAGTGCCTATTGTGGAAAGTGGGTGTATTAGTCACTTTCTGTCACTGGGACAAGATATGCAACACCTGCAACCTAAAGGAGGACAGGCTTTTTTGACTCACAGTTTCCAACGGGTTTAGTCAATCATTGGTTGGCTTCAAGGAGGAAACGGCATAGTGGAAGAACCCCGGGACGGGCAACTGCTGATCCCCTGGGGCCAATAGAGAGACAGGGATCACACTCCACTTTCAAACAGCACAGTTGGCAATGATTATCCCCTGTTGAGTACAGTACTGCTATGATCCAACCACCTTCCATAGGTCCTGCTTCTGAACATGAGACTTTTGGGTGACATTTTATATCTAAACTGCAACAATACATAGAAAGGAATTCAGATTCTGGACAACCTAGAATTACCAAATCTGCTTCAGGTGGGTGCTTTGAGAAAATGGTGGGCTGGCCTGTTTTTAACATTTAAATAGTAAATACAAGAGAATCTATTAAGGATGCATGAAGAAGCTATCAAGGGAAGAAACTGGAAGAGGGTAGCCCTAGGAGCCAACACAGGAAAGGACTGCTGGGACAGGATTATGAAAAATGCCAAATGACATCAAATGATCCAATAAGCCTGAAATAACCACTGGAATTGGTAGTTTAGAAGTCATTTGGCAAAAGCATTTTAAGTAGAGATTCTAAGAGTCAGATGGAACTAAAGTTAAGGTATTTATAGATCCCAGCATTCTGACAGATTGAGGCAAGAGGATTGCAAGTTGAACCTCGGCTTAGGCAGCTCAGTGACTTAGCAAGACCTATCTCAAAATAAAATATCTAGAAGGCTAGGAACGTAGCTTAATGTGAAGGCTCTGGGTGCAATCCCACACACTAACATCATAAAGCACAAAAGGCAAGGAAATGCCACAGGAGAATATAGTCTCTACCAATTCCTACTCCCAAAAGACAGAAAGCAAGAAGAAGTCATAGTATGTGGAATTGACATCGAATATGTTTCTTAAGACAGGGTTTTGCTCTATAGTCCAGGCTGGTCTTGAAGTCACTCTGTAGCCCACATTGGCCTGGAACTTACAGCAATCCTCCTGCCTTTAACCTCCCAAGTGCTGGGATTACAAGCATGTGCCACTACACTCAGCTTGTGTGATGCTGGAGAGTCAAATTCAGGGCCTTTTGCTAGGCAAGCCCTTTAACCATTGAGCTACATCCCCAGTCTCTGAAATTCAAAATTTTAAGCAGCTGGGCTAGTTGACCAAAAAACAAACAAACTTTTTCAGGGCTGAGGAGTCAACCTAGGATCTTCATACTGAGCTACATCACCCGCCCTTTGTATTTGTTAAGACAGGGTCCAGGGGCTGGAGGAATGGCTCAGTGGTTAAATCACTTACCTAGCAAGTGCTAAGTCAGGCGCTAAGTACCCAAGTTTGATTCCCCAGCATCACATAAGTTGGGCGTGGTGGTGCATGCTTGTAATCCCAGTCCTCAGGAGGCTGAGACAGGAGGATTGCCGTGAGTCCACAGCCAGTCTGGGCTCCATAGTGAGTTCAGAATCAGCCTGGGCTATAGAGCAAGACCCTGTCTCAAACAAACAAACAAACAAACAAACAAACAAACAAACAAACCAACCAACCAACCAACAAACCATGACAGAGTCTAGCTAAGTTGCCCAAGTAAGAATTGAACTTGTGATCTTTCTGCTTCAGCCTCCCAGAGTGCTGGAATTATAGACACATACCACGATAACCAACCCTAGCTGATCAAATTTTTATGCTGAGATCTGAGAGGAGAGAGGAAAATGTTAAATATACTACTTATACATAGCCAAGGGCTATAAAGTATAACAAATTAGAGTGTTTAAATGAAAAATCATTACAGAAAAAGACTTGTTGCTATTAACCTCCTCCAAAATACTTCATCTCACTCTTTGAACACACTGTTCCCATGATTCTTGGCACTTTCTCAAACAGTTCTGGAAATCCTTTTTCATGAACATCTTTAGTTGCAATGCTGTGGCTATTTCCATGCCCTGAATCTATTCAAATTGTTTACCCTCGTAATCATTTTGATTTTGGGCAAAAGCCAGATCCAGTGAATAAGGTGGTCAAACACACGGCATACTGTTTTTATGAGCCTTCTTTTCCACTGAATGTCATACAGTAGCCACACTCACTGTATTTTAAAAGTCACACCTCATAAAGACACAAGAGAACTTCTAGAATTGCTTCAGAAAGTGACAAGGAGGATGGCATATATGTGTTCAATGCCATGGAGTATCTTGAGGGAGATTAATGGCAATGTGTTTTTTACTGTAATAAACATTTTTATTTAAACATACACTGTATTTTTTGATCAGCCCTTGTCCATGAAAAAAAGGGAAAAATCAAAATTCTTGAGAAGGCAAAAAGTAGTGATATATAGATCATAGTGAAAGGATAAACTGGGATTTGAAGGGCAACCTGTCCCCTTCCAAAATACAGAGCATCAGAAAGAATCAATTTGGAGGGGGCCAAAAATAGAAGCAGGGTAATGACCTTTATGTCCTAGGTAAAGCAGAATAGGGGATGGTGGAGGAGACTGACATGTAGAAGGATTGCCAGGCATGTGGAGGGTTCAGATGAAGAGACTGAATTTGTAGGAGCTCTGTACTAGGTACAAGTTAAGATAATTTAAGCCAGGTATTCTAAATAGTAGTTCATCTATCCTCAAGGTCACAATGCCTTAGAAAGGGACTGGGAAGCTACCAAGAACTGGACAATAGTTTCACCCTATCTTGTCTCTGCCTCTCCACACTCCATTCTCTGTCTGCAGATTGTCTTTCTCCACTTGTTACTCATTATAGGTGATTAGACTCATAATCTCTCAGCCCTAATCCCATATTCCCCAGGAGAGAACATCTGTTTAGGACAGCATGAATCAGGAATCCACTCACAGTTCAATAAATTCCAACCAGGCACCAGGGGTCACACAAGACAAAATGGTGCCTGTGGATCTGAAGTGTGAGTATGGAAAATACAATTCCCACAGAATGGGTTTGTAGGCAGAACAAATCTGAAATGGTGTCCACTCCCAAGATCAAATCTGCAGGACTAGGTGATTTACTTCATCTTGGTTTAAGATGGGAAAGTAGAAAAGGCAAAAGGCTGAAATGATCCGTGAGTGTGACTTTTATTTTTTTTTTTAAGTTGGGGCAAGCACAGTAACAAATATGTGGTTAAAGGATATGGACCGGATAGGAAAATGAATTCAGCTTGGAAGATCGAGATAAACTATGAAGCAGTTAAGATTCTCGAATAGGGCTGGAGGAATGGCCCAGCGGTTAAAACGCTTGCCTAGCAAGCCCTAAGTCAAGCACTAAGTACCCAAGTTCAATTTCTCAGCACCACATAAGCCGGGTATGGCGGTGCATGTCTGTAATCCCTGCACTCAAGAGGCTGAAACAGGAGGATTGCTGTGAGTCCAAGGTCAGCCTGGGCTACATAGTGAGTTCAGGGCCAGACTGAGCTACAGAGTGAGACCCCGTCTCAAAAATAAATAAATAAATAAATAAAAATTCTCAAATAGCTAAGCTAGTGGTGTGAGACGGGAAAGGTTAAGGTGGGGAGATTCTGGAGAGTTATGGAATCCTGAATTTTGACATTTCATTCACGGGACAATCTGTGTGTATTTACCCAAAGCACTATGTTCAAACACACTCGTATACACTCATGGCTCTCAGAGCTATATGGAGAATAGCTCTTTTAGAGAATAGAGTTGTTTTAGAGAGTAGGGTCAACTCATTTCCCAACTATTCTGAACTTCTGCAAAATGAAGTTTCACTTTTTTCCCCACAGTTATTTTAAGTAGTGAGTACAACAGACTAATACTGAGATAGCATTGTGGCTCAGGCTGAATGTCATGGTGAACAGATGGCAGGGCATCAAAAGGAAAAGGAGTCAGAAAAGAAACTATAAAAGCATACAAATGTAAAAAAAATTACTGGGAAAATTCTGACAGGAGTTGGCTCAGGAGTAATAGATAAGGCTTTTTTTTTTTCCTTTTGTCTTTTCCTTTTGTTGCAGGGGATTGAACCCAGAGCATCGTGCATGCTAAGCCAACACTTCATCACTGAGCTACACCCCAGCCACGCATGCGTTTTTTTCACTCAGCTCCAAAGCCTTCCTCATGTATGCAAAGTCCAGCTAAAAAGAGGGAGATAGAAAGGAGAGTGAGTCTAAGATAAGGCTTTTCCTATTAGTGCGGATGGAAAAGAGGGCCATGTGGAAGTCCCAAGATTAATAAAATATTGAAAGGAAGTCTAGTCATGTCTAGGGTTAATTACCATAATACTACAATTACAGCAGGCACTTATTTATGGACTACAGATGCTCCTCCACGTACACTGGAGTTATGTCCCAATTAACTCATTGTAAGCTGAAACACATAAAGTTGCCAACGCACTTAGTACACCTACCCTTCCGAACCTCATAGCTTAGCAACACTACACTGTAAGCTGGAATATCTGTACTTCTTAGTCCAAGAATTTTGGTGGTTACTTTAAATGTATTTATTTTACTCCTATGAACTTACAGGAATTTGCTTACATCCTACTAAAAGGGGAATTCCATAAAGTTCAACCTAATATTTCATTTCCCCCTCCCCACTACAGACCTATGAAATAAGTATCATTGCCTCCACTTTAAAGATGGAAATATTAAGACTCATAAAATGGAAAGTCCTTGCCTGGCTGGATAGTGAGCTCCGGACCAACCTGGGCTACAGAGACAGACCCCGCCTCAAAAGAAAGTGGAAAGTCTTCATTTAAGGCAGCACGATAAGCAAAGTGTAAAATCTTAACTTTGAACCTACATTTTTTTGTCTAGAAGACCAGGTTGCTTTTCAGCACGCCAAAACTACCAAGGGAACCAAGAATTAAAAGTCCCTGAAGTGCCTTCCTTTCAAACCAGAGATTTCTGGGGTTGACCAGGCCTTGGCGGGAACGCGGGGTCGGAGGGTTGAAAGGGGTCTCCAGGAAGAAGATTCCCCCTCATGCTACACAGACCTGGATTGCTTTCTCTGCGTATTCCTCCCAAACACAGGGGGCGCCAAGCGCAAATACTTTTCTGCGAAAGATGCTCGGCGCGTACATGGAGCTCCTCTTTTTTTCTCCGCGCATCCATCCCGGCACACAGCGCAGACGCTACCCGACCCGCCACACGCCCTCCCAAGTAGCGACTACTACGCAGGCGCCCCAAGACCGGAGGCGAGCCTAGGAGCAGGCCGCGAGGCTGTTGGTTCGGAGCAGGCCACGTGACCTCAGTGGCGCCGCACGCGCATGCGCAGAGTGGTCCAGCGCGTCCGTGACGGAGCGACGAGGCGTGGGGTGCGCGACCTCGCCCGCCCGGCCCGGCCCCCGCCCCTTGGCCTGCCGCTCCGCCCCCGCGGGGCGTCCCGGGCCGCTCGTCCCCACAGCGGCGGCTGCGCGCGGCCCGGGGTCGCCGTGAGTATTCTTGAGGGTAGCTCGTGGGACTGCCACCTCGGGGCCGGGATGGGGCGGGGCGGCCGGGCTGCGGGAAGGGTGCGGGGCTCGTCCCGCTTCGGCAAAGGCGAACATAGTGAGGGGCTCGGACCATGTGGCCCTGAGGGCCTGCCAGGTTTCGATCTCGCGGGGTGATTAGCAGCGCAAACCCAGCACAGAGCTGCTTCCTAGGGAGGCAGGTGTTGGGTGTTATTGGGGTCCCCGGAGGAAACCCAAGGAGCTGTCATTGCGCCCCCAAGGGAGGCCTCAGGGCCTTCCCTGAAATCGCGGGTGTGGTTTTAGACCAGCGCCGTCCTTTTCGTTTGCGAGGTACGGGAGATAGTACTGCCCTGCGGGAATCGCCCATGCTTGGCTCTTCCTCCCCCTTTGTTTAGTCTTGGTCCTTCAGAGACTGTGGCACTCGGTATGGAACCTAGTTGTTTCCTTTCCCAGGACCACAAAGCTCCGAGTGAAGCCTAGAGTTTAGAAGGAGAGATCGGAGGCTTTTCTGACTAAAGTAACATTGACACACGGAGAAGCGCCCGTGGGTCTAGAGGGAAAGACTGTTACGATCCCGACTTGAGGCTTATTTACATTTGGCCTAGTCCCACGGAAATACATAAAGCATTTTGTGTTAGCTGCCACCATCCAAAATACTGAGCTTACCAGCACCCTTCTTTGGGACACTCTTCATTTAGTCTGTTTGGATCAGCTTCTCTAGGAAGGTTCTCCTTTAACCTCGTTTCTTTAATTCATTAGCAACTCCCAGCTGGGCATCACCAGGCCCCTTGATGCCCCCCTGTAATTCCAGCACTCTAGAAGGTTGAGCCCGGCCTGGGCAGTTTAGCTTAGTGAGACCCTGTCTCAAAGTCAAAAGTTAAAAATTGTCTACGTCTAGGGATATACCTCATTGTGAATGCCCTAGGTGCTGTCCCACTACCCTCTCCCCATCCCACAGTATTAACTCCCTTAATTAGTTATAGCTTTATCATATGAAGGTTGGCTATAAATAGGATTTGTCAAATGTTCAAATGCCACTCCTTAAGTTGCATGACCTCCCTAGGTCTAAGATTACATGTATAACATGAAAGCTTTGAAGTAGATCATCCTTCAACTTTATTCTTCTTTGAAAAGCTTGAGATTCTGTGAATTCCATGACCCACCACGTGCCTTTCCCCATTCTCCTTCTTTTGCGTTCTCTGTTCTAAGAAAGAGGATTGGGAGTAGTAGAAGAAACCTGCTATGGGAAGGCTCACAATCTCAGAACTGTCTCTTTCCTGGACAGGAAAAACCTCCTTCTGAACTACGTTTGTCTCCTTGTGAGAGCAGAAACCAAGCAGCAACAGCCATCGAAGAGATGCTAACCACTAGCTGAAGTTACAGTGACAAAGACCTTGAAAAAGTTGGTACTTCTGGCCTACGCTGTCAGCATCCTACCATTCTTTCCAAGACAACCCAGGCCAGACATTAGTGCCTCCCTCTTTACTCCTCTGTGATCTTCCAGATCAGCACTTGACTGTTTATTTTCAAATCTCACAAACTCAACTTCCAGATTTTCATATTCTGGTTCTCAGCTGCTCTTGAAGGTGAATTGAAGTCATGATTTGATTTTATAAAGGATTTTTTGTGTGGTTTTATTTTTATTTTTTGCCTATATGTAGAAGTATTCAGTTTCTTGTATGTAAGTCCCATTTGGTTCAGGTATGCAATGGAGTGTGTTCACTTGTTCAGTAAATGTGTTAAGAGACTGAGAGCATAGTGAAAACGGTCAAAGCCTGTGCTCTGTAGCTTCCATTCTTGGGGAAATAACCTGAGTGCTGAGTGCTGTGGGAGAGAGAACCTAGGGGAGGAAGATGGAGAGTGTTAGTATGTGTATGTGTGTGTTGGATGTTGCTGTTTTATATAGAATGATCAAGCTGACCTTTGAGCAAAGTGTGGATATCTGTGTGAAAAGCATTCTAAGAAGGGGAGCAGCAGAGACAAAAGACTCCACAATAGAAATATACTGTGTTGGAACAACAGGAAGGGATCAGTTGTGGAGTCTGGGTAATCTTCCTATTAACATTAAGAGTTGACTGTTTAGAAAGAGCCTTTGTCAGGGTGGCCTCTAATTTATTTATTTATTTTTATTCTTTGTATTGGTGATTGAACTCAGAGCCTATGTGCATGTTAGCTCTCTATCTCTGAGCCATATCCCCAGCCCATTTATTTTGTTTGTTTTGAGATAGGCTGTCACTAAATTGCCCAGGCTGTCCTCAAACTTGCAGTCTTGCCTCATCCTCCTGGATAACTGGGATTACAGGCAGGCACTGCCATGCTGAGCTTATTATTATTATTGTTATTGTTTCACTTTTTACCATGGAAATTTTCAGCCACACGAGGAGGGCGTTAAAGAAACCCTTATGTACACATCATTGAGCTTCATTAATGATCAGCATTTGCCGAAGATACTTCATGTATTTTTCCATTTTCTTTTGTGTGGGTATATGTGCTGGAGTAATTTTGAAAATCGAATGTCAGGTATCAGGTCATTTTATCTCTAAAAACTTTAGTTGCACTTCACTTTTACATGTTGATTTTGGTGGTTCAGACGGTGCAGTCAACTGGAGGACTGCTATGCAGTGTGCTCTGAAATTTTGCCTTATATTCCTATTCTGGATCCATTACTAGGCTTAAGCTCATACCTTAACAGAACATAGGCTGTTGAAACATGCAGCGATCTAGAATGGTTTTTAAATTTCATCATGCGTCAGAATAACTTAAAGGAGATGCCTGAGAATTGACATTTTTGACAAGTTCTTAGGTGATACTCATGTAGCAGGCCCACCAACCCCAATCACAGAACTACTGTGTTAGGAATTGAGAACATCGATTTGAGTTTGGATTGGATTAGACTAGGATATATGTAGAACTGGAGAGGCCTACAATAGTGGTTCTTAATTTTGGCTTCATAATAAATCTCCTGCTGAAGTTTTAACAAATTTGGTATTTAGATCCATTCCTGTGAAATTGAAATAATTGGATATTATTTATGAACTGCTATGTGTTAGAAACTTCCTAGTTCACTGCAGCACGTAGCCATACTTGTAATCTGCTAATTTGGAGAGCAGCACATAGGTTTTATAGGTTTTTTAGCCTGCTCTTAGGATAGCTTTGCCATCCTCTACCATTAAATCTCTAGTTTGTCATATGAATGATGATTCCTCTTCACCCTTGTAGTCCCATCCCGTACCCCCCGCTATATGTGGAGGAGGCTTTATTGTGGCTAAAAGTTGCCTGATATGGGGTTGAGTGTCTTCAGTGTAAGAATCAAGCACATGAAGAAAGCTATGGACTAGTGTTTTTCTACACATTTGTTGAGATCATTTTTTTATTTGTGGGGAATAAGTTTCAAGATAATTCCAGGGAGTAGTTTTGGCCATGGCAGCTCACACCATTTTCCTGAGGATATTTGGTGGTGTTGAGGAATTTGTCAGATAGGGTTGTCATAAGAGGGCTTCAGGTAATATTGATCTTTAAATGTTTTGTTTGTTCTTCTTAACTCTGGTGTGGGTTGGTACTGTGAAGAATTCAAAAATGAACTGATGAGACAGTAATATAAGCATTTGGTCCTGCCACCATCACGTTTAGTTTTGGAGTTGTAGCATTATGATTTAAGAACAGGGACTTGCTCTAACTCCGACTCTCTAGTTTTGTTTTTTCTATTTTATTTTTTGTTTTTGTCATACTGGGGATTGAACCCATGGTTTCATGCACACTAGGTAAGTACTTCCTCTCTGAGCTGTATCCTTCAACTCTCCAGTTTGAGCAGAATGGCAGTATAGTGCTTCGTGGTTCATTATCTTTAAAGAAAGTAATTTAAAAATGTGTGCATATGCATATAAATGTGTCTTTTTACATGCAAGTGTGTAAAGTATACTGCTATATCCACCACTTGGCCCTTACATATTAGTGAAACTAGTTGTCATCTGTTTTCCACAGGATAAAGACTTTTCACTACAATAGCAGAGCCTGCCGTCCTCAGCAGATCTTCAGTCACTCCAAATATCAACCCTTTCTTTGTCTCCCTTGGTGACCTCCTAAATGCCCCTCTCATTGACCTGGGTTCACCTGGTGGTATGGAGGGGTGCTGCCTAGCACTGATCTGGGAGTTTGTGTGACCAATTGACCCAATGGTAAGAACTGACTGCCCACCTCTCCCAACTAATTATCCAAGGAATAGATGAGACAAAGTGCAGACCTCATGTTTTCCTGGCTTTTTCTTCTTTGCCCTTTTGGAAAGTAAAGTGACTGTTCAAAGTTGAAGGAGAAGGGATATGGAGACAATATTACTATGTGTGTGTGTGCGGTGTGTGTGTGTGTGCCCGCATGTGTGTGTGCGTGCATGCATGCATGCGTGTTTGTGCATTTGTGTGTGCATGTGTGCATATATATAGGTTTTCTTGGGAAAGAACAGTTAAATATTTTAAGAAATAGAAAATGACACACAAGAACTTAGATATGCTTGGGGAGCTGCCATGGGTAATGATCATAGAAAAGGAGAGCGTAGTGGTGCATACCTGTAATCCTAGCACTGGGGAGGCTGAGGCAGGTGGATTGCAGTGAGTCCAAGACCAGCCTGGGCTCCATAGTGAGTTCAGGACCAGCCTGAGGTATAGAGCGAGACCCTGTCTCACAAAAGAAAGAAAGAAAAGAAAAGGACAGCTTATAGTAGTAGAATATGCTTAGAAATCAACGTTGACATTGAGATGTTTTGTGTCCATTTCCCACTGGTCAGCAGAACCTCAATTATTATTATTATTATTGTTATTACTTTTTTTGAGACAGGCTCTCGCTCTATAATCCAGGTTGGTCCTGAACTTATTATGTAGCTTAGTCTGGCCTTGAATGCAAGGCAGTCTCATGCCTCAGCCTCCTAAGTACTGGGATTACCATGCCCAGCTTATGTGGTGCTGAGGAATCGAACTCGGGGCCTTGAGCTTGCTAGGCAAGCGCTTTAATCACTGAGCTACTTGTCCAGTCCCTTATTCATTATATTGAGATTCAGGAACCCCAAAATTCCTGCTCTTTTCCTCTCTACACCAAGTTAGAGCCAAGCCTTGGTTATGATCAGATTCAGGGAAAGGATGATACTCTCAAGAAGTGATGGGGAAAGATACAAAGGGTTTAAGGACTAAGTTTCATTCCCCGAATGTATTTTTTCTCATTCTTTGTGGGAATCTGTTTTGCATATTGATAATCCTATCCTACTCCTTGGAATAACAGGGACTTAAAGGATTTTTATCCTTATTTATCCTCACTAGGACATCAAAGGCCAGTTCTGGAATGATGATGATTCAGAAGGGGATAATGAATCAGAGGAATTTCTGTATGGAGTTCAGGTGAGATTATGTCCCCCAAGACTCAAATTTTGGTTATTGTAGGTGCACTCTCTGAATATGTCAAAATGAAAGTTGTCCTGGAGCATAGAAGAGGTTAGAGTACCGTAGTATGGTTTGATCTTTATTTTGTTGGAGCTGGTCCCATACAGGACCATATCTGTCCCACAATAAACTATGTGTTTTGTACATGAAGGCTACTCAAGTTCTTGGTCAGAAATATTTCTGACTTCTGTTAACCAGAGAGGGCTGCTTCACAGTCAAATCTTAAAAGATTATTCCCCTTGTGATTGCCTACCATCATTACTATTTACATCTTGAGTAAAAATGCTCAGAATCACAGGATTCTTTTCCAGTAGAATCAATGTGTATACTTTTCATCCTGCTCTGGATTTCACTGATGGCCAAGATCAGAGGAAAGGCTGGAGATTTATGGTTGTGAACTCCTCAAGTAAGACCTACATTTAGTCTGCAGAAACATTTAGAGTGGTGGTAGGAGGAGACTTTTTTTTGAGACAGTCTCGCTCTATTCCAGGCTGGTCCTGAACTCACTGTGTAGCCCAGGATAGCCTTGATCTCAAGGCAATCCTCCTATCTCAGCCTCTCACATACTGGGATTATAGGTGTGTGCCACCATGCCTGGCTTATGTGTTGTTGGAAATTGAACTCGGCATGGTGCTTGCAAGGCAAATACTTTAATAACTGTGCCATTCTTCCAGCCCTAGGAGGAGACTTGGAAAAGAAATTTCTCACTAGAACTACCACTAAAAATCCCTTTGTACAAAAATTTTCACTTGTCTTGTTTTCTCTGTTTTTTTTGGTGTGAATTCATGTTCTTCTTATTTTCATATCTCTTTTCCCTTTTTGAAATCTTTTTTCCGCTACTTACCACCAAAATTTTTGCTGTTGTCTCAGGGGAGCTGTGCAGCTGACCTGTATCGACACCCACAACTTGATGCAGACATTGAGGCTGTGAAAGAGATCTACAGTGAAAATTCTGTATCTATCAGGTGGGACTTTTATTTCAGGGATAGCAGGGGAGCAAGCCACTTCTTTCTGGGTTACTAAAAGGCTGGAGCTTTTTTCTTTTGATGGCGTGATGGGGAGATAAATGATGACTTTAATGGTTACTTAAAATATTTTAACTTGGCTGACGGGGGGATTGGCAAGTAAAACAAGCAAAGCTACCTTTCTTGGAACTTCCTTCTTATCCTAAACATTTCTGTGCTGGTCATTTTACCTTTCAAGTAATGAGGACTTCTGCCCCAGTGGGTGCTGATCAAATAAGTGCCTTGAGGCTGTGTACCTAAGACCCTAAATATAGAACTACTTTTCACATTTTCCTCTCCGTTGTCCCCGAACTTAGTTCCTTTATTTTCTGTTTCTTTCTTTTTCCCTTAATAATACTCACCTGTGGTTGCCTGTATCTCTATAGAGAATATGGAACTATTGATGACGTGGACATTGACCTCCACATCAACATCAGCTTCCTCGATGTAAGTGGTGCTCGTACCTGCTGACAACGTATCTATTCGGACTTGGGGATTTTGTCATGTAGGCCAGGAGTCTTGTTCCTGAGTGCTGTGTTTGGAGCACATATTCTGCATTTCTGTTTTCCCTGGACCATCAGCAGACAGTCGTGTGTGCTGTCATATGGACATGTGTAATATATGGGAAGCTTTTAGTCCATTCCTCTTTGTTGTAAACTGGAAACTATTCCTTTGTTCTTTTAGGAGGAAGTATCTACAGCCTGGAAGGTCCTCCGGACAGAACCTATTGTGTTAAGGCTGCGATTTTCTCTCTCCCAGTACCTTGATGGACCAGGTAAAGGCAATTACTTTAGGCAAGTGGCTACTCTTGAATGTGGTATAGTTCAAAGTTCCAAGTTAATTGGAGAAAAACTAAGACTAAGACCTTTGGGCTTAAGCTGCAGGCTATATTGGATGGGGCACTTTCAATTTGCAGTCATTGCTTTCTTTTCTTCAGTCACCTGATAGCCATCCTCTGAAGACCTTCTTGGTCAATGAAATTTTTTTCTATGGTTACATGTTAAATTCTTCACCCTCTCCTCAATTTCTTACTGAGAATATTTTATTTATTTATTTATTTATTTATGTATTTATTTTGAGACAGGGCCTTGCTTTGTAGCCCAGACTGGTTCCATACACACTATGGTGCCCAGCCTGGATGGCAATTCTCCTGTCTCAGCCTCCCGAGTGCTGAGATTATGGTGAATGCCACCACTCCCGGCTTATATGGTGCCGGGGAATTGAACTTGAGTACTTAGTGCTTGTCTTACCGCTTGCTTGGCAAGTGCTTTAACCACTGAGCCATTCCTCCAGCCCCAAAAGAATATTTAAAATTGATTAAACAGCTTCCAAAATCTACCCTCTTCCTCAGAAGTTTTTCTTCCCCAACGTTATTGTTTAGAATAGCCAGCAACTTCTTTTATAATCTAAGCTAACTATTCCACTGATCTGTGGCTTTGGACTTCTAGCAGGATAGACAGACATACATATAAAACATTTTTGTTTTCCTTACAGAACCATCGATTGAGGTTTTCCAGCCATCGAATAAGGAAGGGTTCGGACTTGGTCTTCAGTTGAAAAAGTAGGCACTTTGGACTTTCTTGTCATGGACATGGGAGGGGAAGAGAGGTGAATAGGTGTGTTAGTCAGTTTTCCATTACTTTGGTAAAATACCTCAGGTACTAACTTAAAAGTAGTTTATAATTTTAGATGTTTTAGTTCATTATTACTTCGCCTTGTTTCTTTGGGCCTGTGTTAACACAGTATATCATGACAGCAGCACATGGTGGTAGAGATCTGTTTACCTTGTGATTGGGAAGCCAAACAAAAAAGAGAAGCTGGGATCCAGTATTTCCTTTAAGGGCATGCCTCAAGTGTTGTGACTTCCTTCCACTAAGTACTACTTCCTAAAGGTTCTTTCACTGCCCAGTGGCACTAGAGGCTGGTGACCACGCCTCAACACGTGAGCTTTTGGGGAGGATAGTTATTCACGATCCAAACTGTAGCAAGGTGTGTGGATGGATATGCAGAATCTTGGATGGACTGTTTCTCTTCAAAACTGTCTTTCTGAAATACCTAGGAATAAAGAAAATATAAAGAGCCAAATTTATGACTCTGGATTAACAGCCTTTGGTGTTATACCTTGAGACTTCCTAAAAGTTTAGGAAGAGGCTTAGCACGCTTTAGCATTTAAAGTCAAACAAAAGTATAACCCTTATATCAGAGTCATGCTACTTATATTTCCTGTGAATGGGGCTCTAGGAACTCAGGCAATTTTAGTTTATTGACTTTATTGAGAATTATTTGCTGAGTATTTGGTATACAAAGAGAAAGGAAGAATAATTTTATCCCTTAGTGATGTTCCAAATAGGATCCTGTGGATACTTACTCCAATCTAAGTGAATATGTAAAACTTAGGAAGAACTCTGGGGAAGATTTCATTTAATCTTGTGGCAGATGAGAGGTAAGAGTAAAAGAGTGAAGAGGAAATGATTAGAAGTTTTCAAATATGGATGAGTTTTATCCATTAGATGGGTGCTGAGAGTGGATAACATTTGCAGGGGCGTAGACACATGAAGCAGCATGTGTATAGGGGCTTCAAATAGTTGATTATTGTTTACAGTGCCAAGAGAGAGTGATATCAGCCAAAATTAGAAGTAGAAATAGGCTCAGATCAAGACAGCATGTTAAGCTTTTGTCTTTTAGCCAGTGAGAACATTGAAGGGTTTTAAGCAAGAAAAGTCACAGATTTAATTTTAGAAAAACCATTCTGGTAGCATAATGCAAAAATGGCTGGTAATGGTGGAAGCACATGGTGGAGGCATAGTTGAAGAAAGACTTGTTCATAGCATGGCAGCCAGGAAGCCAAATAACAGAGGAAGGACTAGTGTGTAGCCTTCCAAGTCAAGCCCCACTGATCCACCCCTTCTGGGCCAAGCCCTAATGTTCTACCCCTTCTGACCAGGCCCTACCTCTTAATAGCACATGAAATCCATAACATCAAATACATTAGGCTTTTAAGGTACATTGTAGATCTAAAGGATGACAATAAGGTTGCTACAGGACAGCATGATATATTGAAAAGGAAAGAGAATTAAGGGCAGAATAATCTTTTTACACTCAGACAAATTACCCAAGAATCCAGCAGGGTAGGTAGAGAAAGAATAAACATTGGAGGTAGGTAAGAGCTAGAAAGAGAATGATATCACAGAAGACAAGGGAAGAGAGCTTCAAGGAGAGCCAGTGCCAGAAAGATAAGAAAGAACTTTGCGTTTCTGTTGGACTTAGCATCATGATGAAATATTTAGTGGGGGGTAAAGGTAGAAATCACAACATATAAAAATTTGAGTGAGTGGTCGGCAGCAAAGTAGGAAAAAAGGTATGAATCGAGAAATTGATTATTTTATTGAGGCAGGGTCTCACTTTGTAGTGAAGGCTGATCTTAAACTCACTGTGGAACCCAGGCTGGCCTTGAATTCAAGGCAATCCTCCTTCCTCAGCCTCCTGAATGCTGGAATTACGTGTGCCACCACCCTCAGCTAATTAAATTGAGAAATTTAGATGAGATAGAAGAGAAGAATGTGAGATAGGTAGAATGAGGTACAGAAAGTTGAATTTTTTTGTAGACTTTAGGGAAAGAGATGATAGGAGATAAGAGTCATTCATAGATTGAGATCTCTGAAGAGCCAGAAGGAGCTGAAATACAACACTGATAGAGGAAGAGGTTTCAAATAGGGCAGTGCATTATCACCAGAGAATGGAGGGATTGAGGTAAGGATGGAAATGGATTTTGTAGTAGGGTTGAAAATTAAGGAAGCTGTTACCTAGTGGCTGTCTTAACAAGGAAAAGGGATTATTAGTTGTAGGTGAAGGTAGCAGTTAACTTTAGTTGAAATGAACTTGAAGTTGAATACAGTTTATATTGATATCATTGAGTAATCACAGAACTGATCAAGAACAAGTGAAAGGATTGACAAGTCTATCAGAGAGTTGAAACCATAACTTTGGGAATATAATTCTTTAGCAGTGTCATGTCAGTCTGTCTTCTCTATTCACAAGGCAGAGGATGGTACTCTCTTTCATCTTGCCACCTCTATTTTCAGTATAGTCATCCTTTGTAGTAAATCATAAGATTCATATTTGTTGAAGGTTAAACTTTGAGATCTACTTCACCGCCCCCCCCCCTCCCGACCCCCATTTTCTTTTAAGATAGCATCTTGCTCTGTAGTCCAGGCAGGTCCTGAGCTTAGTATGTAGCCTGGGCTGTCCTTGAACACATGGCAATCTTCCTAACTCAACCTTCCGAGTACTGGGATTACAGGACTGTGCCACCATACCCAGCTTGTATGGTGCTGGGGAATCAAACTTTAGGGCCTTGAACTTGCTAGGCGAGTGATCTAACTGCTGTGCTTTTCCTCTAGCCCAAGATCTCCCTTTACAAGCAAAATGTCTCAGGATTTTTTTGGTTGGGAGCTTGTTAATGGAAATGGTATTTAGCCACTGTGGTATAAAAGGTGGTTTATGACAGTATACTACCATGTGCTGAGGTTGTGTCATCAAATTGTTCTTCAGACCATGTTCCTCTGCTATTCTTGGGTTTGAATTTTAGTTTCCTCTTCTGGTTCTTGTTTCCTGATCTGCTCTTCTGCCTGACTTTCCCTATCCCTATTCTTTGATCCCCCAGAATCCTGGGTATGTTCACATCCCAACAATGGAAACATCTGAGCAACGATTTCTTGAAGACCCAGCAGGAGAAGCGACACAGTTGGTTCAAGGCAAGTGGTACAATCAAGAAGTTTCGAGCTGGCCTCAGCATCTTCTCACCCATCCCCAAGTAAGTATTCCTTTAGAGCTGATCTTTTATAATCACTTCTATGTTTTAACACCATACTCTTGAATACCTAAATTAATCTTTTCTGTCCTCTTCTAGGGTCTTTTCTGTGTTTAACTGCTGATACCACTCACATTATCCTGTTCCTTTTGTGTCTTTACTGTTTTCTCCTGATTATTCTTTATGCAAATACAGTCATACATACCTCATGGTGTGTGTTTGGATACATGTATGCTGCTCTTCCCATCTTTCCTTTTTTTTGGCTTATTTCCTGACCTAAGGAGCCAGAGTCAGAGAAGAGGCACCAAGTTGCTTTTTTTTTTTTTTTTTTTAACCTAGTGTTACTGGGGATTGAATCCAAGTCTTTCACACTGCGTTTTATCTCCAGCCCATTTTTGTTTTTAATTTTGAGACAAGGTCTCACTAAGTCACTTAAGATGCCCAGGCTGATTTTAAATTTGTGATCCTCCTGCCTTGGCCTCCCAGAGTGTTGGGATTATAAACCTGTGCCCAGGCCTAGTTGCCTTGCTTTTATATAGGGAGCATTGATTTATTATCTAGATTCTGGAAATATTGCACCATTCTTTAATCTTTACATTTCCTCCACTTCCTGGTGCCTTCTGTTCTTCTCAGAGGCAGACAAAACTTTGATTTGTAGTGTCCCAGGCACCATTATTAACACTCAAGTTGACTCTTTAAAATGTAGCTTCTTGTAGCGTATACCTGTAATTCCAGCACTTGACATGCTCAGGTAGGAGGATTACTCAGAGTTTGAGGCTAGACTGGGCTACATGTGAACTCAGGACCAGCCTGGACGACAGAGCAAGACCCTGTCTCAAAGCAAACAAAAAAGAAGCAAACAAAAAACTAGAGCTACTTTTCTCTTTCTAACAGTGCTTAGCACTTAATCCTTTTCTCTCATAAGGAGTAAATGAAACAGATATCTTCTCCAAGGGATACCTGGCCTCCATGCCATATGACCCAGGCTCTGCTTCTACCTCCACTTCATGTTGCGATCTGAAGAACATACAGATAGTGACATAAAAATCAGTGCAGTTGTGTTATCTTTTTTTTTTTTTTCACAGTTTAATATCCAATAGAACTTTTCTCAGATTTGAGTTTGTCTTTATTCTTTGAGCCTAAAACTTAGTTATTTCCAGTCCCCTTCTAGGACTTACGCTGAGTGTCCAAATTTTTAACTTTTTTTCTGTTCTCTCTCTTGAGGTCTCCCAGTTTCCCTATCATACAGGACTCCATGCTGAAAGGCAAACTGGGTGTACCAGAACTTCGAGTTGGGCGCCTCATGAACCGTTCTATCTCATGCACCATGAAAAACCCAAAAGTGGAGGTGTTTGGCTATCCTCCCAGCCCCCAGGCAGGTCTCCTGTGTCCCCAGCACGTGGGCCTCCCTCCCCCAGCACGGACCTCTCCTTTGGTACATGGGCTGTGGAGGGTTTGACTTGGGCAGTAGGGTGGGAGTGGAAATGTAATAATATAGCCTTTGAAAATGTGATTAGTGTGTGATTGTTTAGACATTGTAAGTCAAGCCTAGGCGTGAACCATGAGAGGGTAGGTTGGAATACTTTTTTTTTTAGTATCTGAAAACTTTCACCTAAACTAATAGGTTTCTCTGGCAGTAGACCATGAAGCAGAGCCTGGAGAGTGTATCCTGTGGGGGAAAAAATGTGTAATTTTAATAGGCTGTGGTTAGAACTTGGTAGTCAGTTATCACCATAACCTATTCCATCCCGAAAAAATGTGTAAAAATCTTCTCTCCAGCTTTGGGATTACTTAGGTTGATCTGAGGTAAGAATTAGCTAGTTTAGGAGAATTGTAACTGATGGATAACAGTGAGGTCTGCCTAGGCCCCAGCTTTATAGGAGGCTCATGAGGTCTGTCTTTTACATTTTCAGGTCAGTGGTCATTGCAAGAACATCCCCACTCTGGAGTATGGATTCCTTGTTCAGGTAATCAAGTCCAAAGGTGCTGTTTATCTGACACTTCTGGCTCCCTGAGATCTCTTAGTTCAGTTATTTCTTCACATGCTTTATTCGTAGACTAGACTTAAGTGTTGAATGGTTAGGAGAAAAGAGCATGTAGTTCCCATCGTCGAGAAGTTCAGAGTAAGGAGCCCACATTTCCGGGTCCCCCTACTGACTAGCAGAAGCTTTACCCTCCTTTCCCCTTTTGTACTTCTCCCAATAAAGTATTCTCTTCACAACGTAAAAAAAAAGCTGTAAGTGTCATGTCATTTGGGAATACTTCCAGACCCCTTAAGATCCCAAGCAGAAGAGGCACTGCAAATTTTCAGTCTGTAGATATCATGAGAGAGAGAATAACAATAATTTTGTTGTGATACCCAACATCCCTTGCTCATGTAGTCTTCAGTTTTCCTCACAAACCTTTTTGATTGCTCATCCACTATTGGTCATTTTCTTCTTTAAAAAAAAAAATTACATTATTCCCTTGGTAAGCTTTTACTATTCCCTCTGCATTACTTTTGTTCATGTTATTTCCTTCACCAGCCTTCCTCCCCATACCTGCCTATTACAGTCAAGGTTCAGATGCCACCCTTTCTGTAAAATCTCTATTACTCCACTGCATTGACTAGAAATGATCTCTACCCTCACTGAGCTCTTAGCATTCTTTAAGTTTTATGAAACACCTATGTTTTTAATATGCTGCCTAATTTGTTTATATGCCATATTCCCCTTGGTAGAGTTTTTGGCTTCTAGATACATAGTCTTTTACAATATTGCGTAGTCAAGAAGACATATTACAGAACTGAATGCATAGTAAGCATTCAGTAGATCTGTATTAAGTGAATTAATAAAACACTTTACAGGTCCTATTAGCAGCCCAAAAACCTGAAATGGGAGCAATCTAATTTATACAGCAAAACCATGCTGGGCGCTGTGCAGCATTTTACAACATTGCTGCTTGAGTTACAGCTTTGTGCCATTTTTCTAGCACAGAATTGTGTCTATGGTTTTGAGCAGTACATTGGTTAATTGTTCCATGTAGTTGAAACAGCTTCTCGGTCCCTGCCTCTGCTACTATCTGATCTTGGCTTGAATATTGACCTAACCTAAAGGGACACTGAGTAATTACTACAACTGCTATTGATACTATGATTAGCTCCTGCTTATGTTTATAAAATATTTTCATAGCGATACCAGATTTTTTTGCAAAATCCTTCTGAGGTGAATTATGTCCTGCTTTATAAGTGAAGAAACCGAAGCTTGGGTTGACTAATCTATAGATAGTATTTGGTACTGAGTAATATATAGCCTGGTTGTTAATCCAGAACTTCTGAATCAAAGGCTATGACTAGTCTTATTTTTATCATACTGTGTACTTAGCACGGCTGTCATAGCATCAGTTTGGCTGAGTATTAAGCCCAACAAATCCTGCCTTCGGCAGAGGCTAGAAAGGAGGAAGATAGCTAGAAAAAAGCTTAAATTATTTTCTGTATCTCAACAACAGATTTCTGTGTCTATGTGTGTACTTCCAAAAGATGTAGAAAGTGTTTTCTTTCCAGATCATGAAGTATGCAGAACAGAGGATTCCGACATTGAATGAGTACTGTGTGGTGTGTGATGAGCAGCATGTCTTCCAGAATGGGTCGATGCTCAAGGTACAGGCCCACACTCGGTGACATTCTGTTTTGGTCAGGGTCCCTTTATTTCTCTGGTGTCCTTTCTTCTTCGGCCTGTAATGAAGGAAGAATTCAGAATTACACTCCCTGAGACTTTAGAAGTAATTGTTTTTCTCAGAAAACAAATCTGAATAGTCCTGTTGGAGAGATGAGGATATGAAAATATTTTTCAGGATGTAGCCCTCACCCAGCATATTTAATAAGGATTAGACATTGACCTAATTGATTGGATATAATGCTTTCCTCAGGTACTCCCAAGTTTAGGTGTGGAGATAGGCATTTAACTATAAATACCAATATGTTATGTATATAGAAGAGGTATGAGCAGTGCTCAGAATACAGCATCTGATTACCTAAAAGGAAAGACTTTGTAGGTAGGCAGCTTAATGCTCAAACTTACACATAAGGCATTTCAGTTAAAGCTATACTGACTGATAGTTTCTTTCTGACATTGAAGGTCCCAAATTTCTACCTTGTTCTAGAGTTACCTGAGGTCAGGTTTTTCTCTCCTTACATCTTAATGCACAATTCATACCCTCCCTGTTTAATATGTTCATTCAGCCAGCTGTCTGTACTCGTGAACTGTGTGTTTTCTCCTTCTACACACTGGGAGTCATGTCTGGAGCTGCAGAGGAGGTGGCTACTGGAGCAGAGGTATGGGAAAAAGAGAAATAATTGGGGAATTGGGGTCTAGAAGGGAAGGAGAAGCCAGGTGTGGTGCCACATAGCTGTAATCCCTGTTAGGCTGGAGCAAAAGGATCATAAAGACAGTGCCAACTTGGGCGACTGTCTTGATGAGCTCCTGTCTCAGAAGGGCTGGGGATATGGCTAGGTAAATACTGGTTCAATCTGTAGTACATTAAAAGAAAGTTTGGAAAACAAAAAGAAGGATACAAATTCAACTTCATGGGGTCCAGTTGAATTATGGTAGTTCTGACAGTGAAAATGTTTTATAGTTATTTATGGATGAAAGAATATCTAGTTTTTTATTTGAGGCAAGGTCTTGCTTTGTAGTCCAAGCTGGCCTTGAACTCATAGTAGTGCTCCTTCCTCAGTCTCCTGAGTGCAGGGATTACAGGTGTTCACCACCACACCAGCTTATGTTGTGATGGGGAATCGAACTCAGGGTCTTGAACTTACTAGGCAAAAGTTCTAGCCATTGAGCTATTCCTTCAGCCCTGGAACATACATTTTAAAAAGCAAATACAAAACGCAGTGTAATGCCCTGTGTTCATGGTACTGGCTGCTTGGGAGGCTGAGGTAGCAGGATTGCTTGAAGTCAGGAGTTGCATGTGCTCAGCATGAATGATGTCCTGGATTCAACCTCCAGCACCAAACAAAACCACAATAAAAATATTTGGAAGGATATATATGAAACTTAAGTTATCTGTGAGGAAATGAAATTTGTTTGGGTGCAGGGTTGGTTATATTTCTCTTTAATCACTTTGGTATTTCTTAAATTTTTATAGTCTTATATTTTCTAATGAGCCATACAAATATTTGCTTTCAGAGGGACAAAAGAGGGAAATGCTGGATACCATGTGATTTCTAGGATTGACTAGTCATTCATCTCTGTCCACTTTCTTTGCTCTCTCCTAAGGTAGTGGATCTGCTGGTGGCCATGTGTAGGGCAGCTTTGGAGTCCCCTAGAAAGAGCATCATCTTTGAGCCTTATCCCTCTGTGGTGGATCCCACTGATCCTAAGACTCTGGCCTTTAACCCTAAGGTATAGTTGCTTAGAAATAAGTCAAGGTTAAAGAACAGAAATCGTAAGAGATGCTTCGAGTTGTCATTTAGTTGTACAGAATAGATTGGAATGAAGGTCCAAAGAAATGGAACCCTGGGGCTAGAGGAATAGCTAACTCTGCAGTTAAAGCACTTGCCTAGCAGTCTCAGGACCCTGAGTTCAATTCCCTGAAAGCTGATCATGGTGGCACATGCTTGTAATCCAAGCTTTCTGGAGGCTGAGGTAGGAGGATTGCCACAGTCCAAGACCAGCCTGGACTACAGAGCAAGACCCTGTCTCAAAAAAAAAAAAAAAAAAAGAAAAAGAAAAGAAAAGAAAATGGAATTGTTTCTTCTTGGGGGCTCTTCAACCCTGGAATTTAGCTGTTTCAGTGAACAAAAAGCTGAGTTTATCAGAAGAGGAGGAGAAGAATTAATATTAATTACATTATGATGGGAAGAATATAGGCTTTGGATGCACATTAACAGGGATTCTACTTGAGGTTGTGCTGCTCCCTAGTGGAATGGCATTAGGGAAGTCACTTTTCTGAACTTTAATTTTTTTATTTGTAAAGAGGATAATAATGTTTTTGTGGATTGTTGTAAAAATGAAAGATTATGTAAAAATATCATTAAATTTTCCAGAGTATAGCTATATCTGTGAATAGGTTGATATCCATCTGGGAGATGACCCAAGTTTTCTGCCTGGCCAGCTGAATTATAAATATTTTGTCATTATTCTGTTTTTCTTGAGAGAGAGAAAAAGAGGTTTATTATAAATAATTGCCCCATGTGATTATGGAGACTGAGAAGTCCAAACATCTGCTATTAGCGAACCGGAGACTTTGGTGTACCTGAGTTGTTTGTAGTTCCAGTCTCTGCTAGAGGCCTAAGAACCTGGAGAGCCAGTGGCTTATGTTCTAGTCCAAGAGTTCCAGGGTTCAAGATCTAAGGGAAGTTAATACTGTGATTCCTTTTTAAAAATGAAAAAACTAATATTCTAACTCAGGCATTTGGGAGGAGTACTCAACTACCCTTTTACTCGAGGGGAGGATGTTAGCCTTTTTGTTATATTTAAACCTTTAGTTTACTGGATAAGACCATTCCACATTAGGGAGGGCAATCTGCTTTACTATGTTTCCTTACTTACATGTTAATCTGAACCAACAGTGCCCTTACAGACACACCCTGAAATTGTGTCTGACCAAATGTCTAGGTATGTCATGGCCCAGTCAAGTTGACTTACAGAATTAACCATCACAACACAATACCTCACTCTTGTTGCCATTATTGCATATCAAGCATTACACTAGGTTCTTTACATGCATTATTTAATCCTTTGAACGTCTCTGTAAAATGATTAGGAATTATTGTTTTCATTTATAAATGGAGCTGGGATATAGCTCAGTGGTAGTGAGCTTGCCTAGCATGAATAGGGTAAGTTTCAATGCCTGGTTCTGTAAAAGTAAAAACAAGCAAAAAATTATGTTTATAAGAAAGGGTGCTTAGCATTTAGAGGTTGAGTAATTTACTCTTATTATTTCAAGCTGGTTAAAGAAAACCTAGTATGTGATTCCAGAACTGTCTGGTACTAAGTCTGTGTTAATTGTACAGCATACTACTTTGGTTCTGTGAGCCTTCTTTCACTCATCTGATTCTCCTTTTTCACACATCTTTTTCTGTCCTCTATTTTTCTCCGTATTTTTTTCTTCCCATTGATTGTCTGCAGAAGAAGAATTATGAGCGGCTTCAGAAAGCTCTAGATAGTGTCATGTCCATCCGAGAGATGACCCAGGTACGTGGCCCTCTGTCTGTCCCCAGCCCTCTGTCTTCCCTGTTCTAATTTCTTATTCTGTTTATAATTTGTGGATCTGAGATTTAGAGAAGCTACTCAAATTTCTGTCTGTTTCTTAGTATTCGCTCTATAACCTTCTTGTTTGCTGTTCTATTCTTATTCTTTATTTTCAGTCCTAATATTTTCATCTTTTATCTTGCTATTTCTTCTCATGTTGTTTATATTTAATGTTTCCCTATAATTCCTAGGGAATTAGAGAAATGAGGGAAAGACCTCTGCCAAAGGTTGGGAGGTTATGGAGGGGAACTCGGGCATAAGGAACTAGACCCAGGGGCTTGCATCTTCTGTCCTTCTAGGGGTGGGGCAGCCACATGGAGCAGTGACCATCCTTTGACTCAAGGCTGTTCCTCATCAGATTCCCCCACCCCTCGTCTGCAGTGTCTGCATGAATAGACATTCATTTGTACTCACATTTACAGGTGGGCCTCTTCTCAGCAAATCCTATTTATCACAGCTCAGATTAACATAGAACTGCACCCCAGAGGGATGATTTACTTACCACAAGGGCTCTGCTTAATGTAAAGATTTACCATGCGATCCTCCTTAACCTAATCTTTATGGGACATTGATTTTATTTTTTGATTTTTTTAATCAACTTTTTAGGGCTGTAGGAATTGCATAAAACGAGGGAGACCCACCTGCATGTTGTTTTGTAAGCATTTTCTGTCATTTTCACATTTACTTATGAGTCTTCCCAGCCTGACTTGGGCTCCTTTATGGTGGGAACACCATGTTCCCTTTGCTTCATTTGGCCTTTGATGCCTATCTCACCCTGAGCCCTTATGGGTCTGTGGAAAGTGGGAGGGATCACACCTTTTCTGGGAAATAATCTTATGGCTGTTGTCTTACAGGGCTCCTATTTGGAAATCAAGAAACAGATGGACAAGCTGGATCCCCTCGCCCATCCTCTCTTGCAGTGGTATGGATGGAATGGCTCAGTCTTCCTGGGGTGGTAGGAAGGGAGGAAGGTATTGGACATGCTGCCAACACCTTTTCTTGAGATAGTTTCAAAATGCTTCACAAGGCTATAAACATGGTTTTCTAAGATTTTCTTAGAGTATTACTGTTAGTATACCTTGCTTTAATGAAAACTGTGTTCATACAGTGAGCTAACAAATTCTGACATGATTCTCAAGTTCTCTTTAAGTAGTCCATATTTCCCAAACTGTTTTTTTTTTTTGTTCGTTTGTTTGTATTTGTTTTTGAAATAGCATCTTGCTCTTCAGTCTGGTCTAGTCCTGAACTCACTGTGTAGCCTGGGCTAGCCTCAGACACACAGCAGTTGTGCTGCTTCAGCCTCTTAAGTGCTGGGATTAAGGGCTTGTACCAGCCCGCCCAGTTTATGTGGTGCTCAAAATCGAACCTCGGGCCTTGTGCTTGCTAGGCAAGCACTTTAACTGCTGAACTACAGTCCTAGCCCTGCTTTATTTAAGTGACAAATAAAAATTGAATTTTTACTGTTTCTCATATGCAGTGTGATGTTTTGAAATATATGTATATGTGGGTAGAATGGCTCAGTAGAGCTAATACCATACTTGTGATCTCACACAGTTTTTGTTTTGTTTTGTGTTGCTTTATGGCAAGAATACTTAAAATCTGCTCTCAGCAATTTTTAAGAATACATTGTTATTAGCTATAATAACCACTAGTAGGTTTTCAGTGTTTCTTGCATGTAAGAATAACATTATTCATGTCAGGTAAGTTTTTTCAAGTTGTAAAAGTGGGTAGTTTATTTGTAAAGAGGAGGACAGAGAAATTTAAAAACAGGTAGAATCTTCTGATAACTGGAATGAGTCCTGAAAAAGGTTCCCTCAGCTGTTTTCTCCATATCTACAGAGACTCTTTTCCTGCCTTCTTTCTCAAAGAGCCTTCATGACAGAGATGTAAAAAGTCTAGAGCCTGACGTTACTTTATTCCCTTCTAGCAAAGATTCTGACTATTCCCCACTGCCCTTCCTCCCTGATTTTGGTGTTCCTTTTTTTCTGACCCCTTGCTCCTTCCATGGCTTGTATCTTCCTAGTTAGTTTTTGGTCTGGGTCCTTTACAGTGCGGTAGCTTCCTTCGTCTGAGCATGAGGCATGACCAGGCATAAACTATGGGGAGGGCACACCACAAGTACGTGCTGAGCCACATAGAACCAAAGTGTATCCAGTATAGAAGATAGTGCTATCTTGCTGAACCCTCAGTGTTTTATGCCTTTGTTTTCTCCTGATCATGGATTAAGCCTGGTATGTCCCTGACTCCTCAGGAAGTTCTTTTTAATTTATTTTCCCAGCCTAGATAATAACTTCTCTGGTTTTTGTCAGACTTCACCTGAACTCAGGCAAGATGGCTCCTGAGCCCCAGTTCTGAGACAAATACTGAGTTATAAATTGTCATCATCCAAATTCAGACTTTTCTCTTTTTGTTTTAATAGGTGACTTCCTTTTGTTCCATCCTTTTCTCCTCCTGGATGTAGCAGCTCACTTCCTGTGCTTTTCTTTCCTCCATTTAACTCCTCAGTAACTAGTTGGCCTCTGTCAGTAGGTTCCCTTTTATTTATATTTTATTATTATTATTATTTCAGTACAAGGATCAAGCCCTGGGCCTTCTCACTGAGCTTTATCCCCGCCCATTTTTATTTTTGATTCTTACGTAGTGTCTTGCTATTCATGCTAAGTCACAAAGTTGCCAAGGCCAGACTGAATTTATGATCTTTCTGCCTCATTATCAGGTCTGCTGGGAATATAGGCCTATGCGATTAGGCCTGGCTTTTTTAGACTTTTATATGCAATTGTTACCTCAAAAGGGATATCTAGACAGTGACCTGGAATTCTGCATAATTCAGCAAATCCAGGAATCTCTGCTTATTCTCTCAGAGACAGGAAGGCTGTTTGTTCAGAATAACCTAATCATATACTCCATTAAATACTTTTCCTTTTATAATAAATAAATAAATAAATACTTTTCCTTTTTATTCTCTTTTTTTCAGGATCATCTCCAGCAACAGGTCACACATTGTCAAACTACCTCTCAGCAGGGTAAGTGATCATTCTCCCTCTAAACTCATCAAGTTTCTGAGGAGGGTCGGGCAGAGCTGCAGTCCAGCGAACCCACATTGGTCCTATGTCTGCCTAGTAGAATCTATCTTTCAGTGGCCTTTGGGCTTGCATGTTTTCTGTATTTGGGGTCAGTAGCAGTCTGATTTGTTTCCTGTCTCCTCCCTTCCCTCCCTGATCTCAATTTCTGCTCTATTTCCCTGGCCCTGCACCCCGTGGGCAGCAGCTGAAGTTCATGCACACCTCACACCAGTTCCTCCTGCTGAGCAGCCCTCCAGCCAAGGAGGCTCGGTTCCGGACTGCCAAGAAGCTCTATGGCAGCACCTTCGCCTTCCAGTGAGGAGGGGAAAAGCTGGGCAACTGTGGGTGGGTGGGGTATTCTTGAGGTATTTGAGTTTGTGGTATTTGTATCAATCAGCTAATCAAGTATTTATTAAATACTGTTGTGATAGGTTTTGTAGAGTACAGAAGACATGGATGACATGGTTTTAATTTTTAAGCTCTCATATAGTTGAAGAGAAATGACATTTACATGTAAAAACATAAGGTTGAAGAACAGATTGGAAGGGATAGATTTGAAACCTTCTTTGAAAGGAAATCCACAAAGTATGCCTAACTGAAGGAAGAGAGAAAGTTATTAAAGGTAACTTGGAGTGGTAGAACTATTTCCTTAAAATATGTTAAGTCTGGACTGAAGGCCGTATTTGGGATCATTGATAGTTCGTTGGGATTTTGCTGAATTTGAAATATCAGGAGAGTAGCCACATGAAAATGCTGAAGGTGTAGGATGTGGTTGGACAAAGAGCAGTAGAGAAGATGGGACTAGAAATGAAGATGTAGCGGTTAACTACACATACACATCTTGCATGCCTGTGGCTATGTCCATGTGCATGACCGTTACTAGGTATGTCTGTTCCCATCTTCATGTCATGTGTTGGTAAGAATGGGTGGGAATGTCAGTCTTGGAAGTACTTCTGGGAACCACATACCATGAGAAGACATATATTCTTCCCTACCTTACAGTGGGTCCCACATTGAGAACTGGCATTCGATCCTGCGCAATGGGCTGGTTAATGCATCCTACACCAAACTACAGGTGAAGCATGCTCCTTTTTCTCCATCCCCTGCCTGCCTTTCTCAGTTTTTGGGAAGACTGCCCTCAAGTTTAGCCTATCTTGGGAGCATCCTTAGAAAGGAAATTGGAATTGTGTATATAGAATGAAAGTGACTTGTGTGTTTGAACTTGGGGAATATACCTGTAAGCAGGATTGTGGAATTGCTGATTGCAGCTGCTCTGGTGAATTAACCTATTAGAGCTTTTCAACTTACGTGGCTCTTCAAGGAGTTGGTATGAGTGCTTGCATCTTTCTCTTTAGAGACTACAGGGAGTGGCGGTTTTTCCTTTTGGTTACCACTTCTGTAGATTCTTTGTTTGGGAATCTGCATAATGTGCTAAAACCTGGGGACCCGGAGCATGGATGTCAAGGGCTATTGACTGCCATTGCCATTCCCACTCAGCAGGGCCTTAATAGGTAGTGTTCATATTCACATGGTTTAACCGGAATCCACTTTTGAGACTGCCTGCTTTTGAAGTGTAGGTATCTAGTTTATTTGAATGAGAAGGTATTTGGAGGGTCAGAGGTTTGGGTAAGCCTGTGGATGCCTAATGTATCACCATGGGAAAGCCCAGGCTCATATGTTCATCCTGGTGTTTCCCTGCAAGCTGCATGGAGCAGCCTATGGCAAAGGCATCTACCTGAGCCCCATCTCCAGTATTTCCTTTGGATACTCAGGTAAGAAATACTCTGTGGCCACCTTGACTGTATTTACATTGCATCCATTTGTGAACATGTGATTTGTCCTCTCCTCCTCCATCATGGATACTTGGTCTCTCTCAGCCTTTTCCCTAGTCATGGATACATAATCTGTCTCTTCCTACTTTTTCCCTTTAGAGTTTTAGATTCTTTATGAGGTGAAGCCAGTTGTTTAAAAACAGTAGTTTTATTCATTGTAGGCACTTGGTCTTGAGAATGGCTTGGGGGAATAAATGGAAAATTAAATAAGCATTTTTGTAAACCACAAAATGATACTAGCAATTGCAGATTGTATGTCTATGTGTGAATTTCTGTGTGAATACACTTGAAGGCCTGGGTCCTTTGCAATGGCTCATACTTCTGAAGACATTACTCTTTGTCGGCTACCTTTTAAAATTTAACATGGGCCAGGTATGCTGGCAAAAGCCTTTTAATTCCAGTATTGTGGAGGTTGAGGCAGGAGGATCTCAAGTTCATCAAGCCCATTTTAGGCAGCTAGTGACTTGGCAAGATACTGTTTCAAAATAAGAAATAAAAAGGTCTGGGGATGTAGGTCAGTGTCGGGGTTGGAGGATTCCTGGCCACCGTTGGCCACCAGCGATCAGGAACCAACGAAGTGTGGGGGAACAGGGTCTTGAGTGGCGTGAGTATGATGGAATCACATCTGGGAGGCTGAGTCAGTGTTAACAGCTTGTTTATTGGAGGTGAATGCCAGGCTTATAAGCAGCTTGAGGGAGGTGGGTCCACCAGGTAACAGGGCAAGGGTCATGTATTGATTGGGGAGATTTTGGAGTCTGAAAGTAGTGTAATTTGCGTGGCAGATCTTTGGAGACCTGGCCACGTGATTTCTGGTACGGTTCTGGAAGCAGGGGAAAATTAGGAATTTGAGTATTATGAGCTGTGGCCCATCCTAGGTCTGGGATAAGAGGGAGTGTCCCCACGCCTGCTGCTGTCGTCTCGAGCATGGAGATTACTGGGTATGAGCCACTGCTGCCTACAATCATCCCAGGCCTAGTCAGGATCCCACAGGCCAGTACAAAGGCCATGAGTTCAATTCCCAGCACAGCAGAGAAATAAATGGGTGAGTGAATATATGCAGTGGATGGATGAATAAAATTTAAAATGTCCAAAATGATGCATTATTAGAAGTTCACGTTGTATGAAAAAGCAGGTATTATATTTTAAAAGATAAGACGTGAATGTGGTTTGTGTTCTAGTGAGAAGATAGCTCCAAGTAGGAATCTGGCTAGAGACTTTTCTCTTTCCAGATTCATGTCTTTATTCTTTTTTAGGACTGCTTTTTTCATTTTTCATGTTCACTGTAGTCTCTGTGTACAGGGTGGCCACTAAGTATTTGGCATCTCTATTACATGAAGGCAGTTGTATCTATGAAGAACCACTTAGGTGTTTTTTGTTCTTTGTTTTGTTTTTCATGGTACTAAGGATTAACTCCAAGGCTTTCATGCTGAGCTCCATCCCCAGCCTTTTTTTTTTTTTTTTTCCCCATTTTGAGACAAGGTCTTAATAAGTTGCTAACTAGCCCACACTGGGCTTGAGCTTGGACTTTTCTTGCCCCAGCCTCCCAGAGTGCTGGATTACCAGGCCTGACAATATAGTTTGTTGTTTAATATTCTGATATAGCAATAGCTGTTACAAATATTTTTTTAAATTATGTGGGCTAGAGGTATGACTCAGCAGTTAAAGTGCTTGCCTATCAGGTGCTGCTTCAAGCTCTAAGTATCTGAGTTCAATTCCCCAGCACCACATAAGCTGGGCATGGTGGCACGTGCCTATAATCCCAGCACTCGAGAGGCTGAGACTGGAGGATTGAGGCAGGATTATTGCCATGAGTCCAAGGCTAATCTGGGCTCCATAGTGAGTTCAGGACCAACCTGGGTGACAGAACGAGACCTTGTCTCAAAGAAAAAAAAGTTATGGCTAGACTCACAGAACTAGAAAAGTCAAACAGAAAAAAAAGACAAAAGTAGAAGAATGGAGATAATATGGGTAAAAAAATAAATAAAAACAGATGCAGAACAGAGGAATGGCTCAGCACCCAAGCGCTAAGTCAAGTGCTAAGTACCTAAGTTTCGGATGTGGCGGCACATGCCTGTAATTCCAGTTCTCAGCAGGTTGAGACGGGAGGATGGCTGTGAGTCCAAGGCCAGCCTGGGCTACAGAGTGAGATGGTAGTTTTTTCTCAAAAAAAAAAAAAAAAAGAGTGAGTTCCCAAAAAACCTAAAGGATGATTCTTTCAAAGAACCAAAAAGATGAACCCTGCTTGGATTAGAAAGAAAAATGAATGGTATGAATAGCTGGTGATTGTATAGCTGATGATTGTCCGCCATGCCTATAGTTCCAGTTACTCAGGAAACTGAGTGGCTAAATAAAGAGGATCTCGAGTTATAAGGCCAGTGTAGACAAAAGTATGAATAGAAAAGACAGTATGACTGCAGTTATACAGAATTTTAAAAGCTAATAAACTCTGAGCTTTTTACTAATAATTTGAAAACTTTGACAGAATGAATTTATAAAAATTTAAAATTCCATAAAGTTAAACATCTAAACAGCAATAAAATTATGAAAGAAATTGAAATGATTTATAATTTTTTACACACAAATATACATTCCAACCCAGGCAGATTCAGTTCTCCTCTCCCATTCTCTCTCTTCCTCTCCTCTTCCTTCCTCTTTCTCTCTTATATTCTCTTTTCCTCTCTTCTCCCTCTCCTTTCATGAGCTTACATTCTAATCTCATGTGAAATCTTCCAAAAAATATCAAAAGATGGAATTACAAATCATAGAAGACTGGTAAATGTGATTTTATTAAAACTAAGAACTTCCCTTCATCAGAAGACTGTAAAGAAAGTGAGCTGAGTGTGGTGGCACATGCCTGTAATCCTAGTATTCTGGGAGACTAAGGCAGAAGGATCACAAGTTTGAGTCCAGCCCAGGCAATTTAATGATGTGGTGAAACTATCTTAAATAAAAAATAAAATGGGATGTAGCTTAGTTTGAATACCCAGGGTTTAGTCATTAATATGGCAAAAATAAAGATAATAAACAATGAAAAGAAAAGATAAAACTTGGAGGGTATATTTTAACGTATAACCATGAAAGATTAATAATAAAATATATTAATAAAGTTTTATTAATATATTTGTAAAAAAAGTTCCCAAATTGATAAGAAAAAGCCTACTGGAAAAACAAGCAAGTGGCATTTAGGCAGTTCACTGAAGAAATGTTTTCCAACATGAAAGCTGTTTAGCCTCTGTTTTGGTGGAAGTAAAATCAAGACCAAAATGACTTTCATACCCACGTGGGTTGGCAAAATTTAACAAATCTGATACTCTTTGATTGTACTGAAGGTTGTAAATCATCAGGGTCTCCTTTAAAGCCTGTGGGGATATGAGACAGTAGAATCATTTTGGAATACAATTTGGTATTATAGAGCTAGAGGTTTACACTGATCCAGGGTTGATGTTCCTGCATATGCACACCCAGAGACACACAAGGAATATACAAAAGCAAGATTGCAGCAGCAAATCTTGCAAGTAGCTTAAATAGTCATCATCAGAATAATTGAAAATGAATAACTTAGGGGCATGTAACAACGTGGGAAAATCTTAATGTGTTGAGTGAGAGCACAGTCCCAGGAGACTATTGTACAGTGCCTTTTTTATACTGTTCAGAAGTCAGACACTAGAGTAGGTGTGTGTCTGTGTGTATGCACGTGATGTTACTAGAACTGGGGGGAGTTGGAAAAGGAATAGCAACCCTGTTTGAGGTTGTAGTTTACGGATAGAACATTAGACTGGCATGTATGAGGCCCTGAATTTGATCCCTTTACAACAACAGTAATAATCATAACTTATTCAGATTTCAAGATAGAGGTTATTCTACTAAGATCACATCAATTGGTGTCTTATACTTGTATTTATTGACCTCTTAGAAAGCATCAGTGTGTCATGAACCAAGGTTATGATTAATCCATGTAGGGCAGGTTTCCAACATATATTTATTGAAAGTGCAAATTAAAGTTTGGGTTCAGGTTGGGAGAGTGTTGTGGTTTTTTAGCTTTTTTTTTTTTTGTAGATTTCAGTTTCCTTGTCCCACCTAAGGCATTTCTTTGATTAAGCTCTTAGTATTTTCCAAATAATGAGATTCTCATGGGCTTCGGTGCCCACAAGATTTGTCCTTTCTATTTTCTCCCTGTTCTTTTCTCTTCTTTAGGTACCTGAATACTTTTAGTTGCCAGATGCAGCCAAGAATTTCTGTGGACTTCTTGTCTTTTCTTAACACTTTGCTGATTATGTAAAAACATTATATTACTCTGCCCTCTCAGAGGGTGGTGATGACACATCCAGATCACCGAAGGGCTTACTGTGGGGGTGTCAGTCATCTAGTCCAGTTCCTTATTACTTCACAGATAAGAAAGCTAATACACAGGAAAGGTAAATGACTTTATTATAGTCACACAGAGCTACACCTGGAATCTAAGTCTTCTAACTTGTAGGTTAGTGTGCTTATCACTTTTTGGTCTGACAGGCTGGACTGGCTGAGTATCTGGATCTGTTACATTGAGTGGAATGTGTGCAAAATTCCCACTTACTGTTCTTACTCTGGTATTTGCCCCATAGATTTGTATGTTTTATATCCTCTTCTACTCTGGTTTTCTGAATTTTCTTCCAGAGGCTACCTTGAGTCTGGTGGCATTGGGAGCCCCTAGGGAATGAGGGTTGTTATAATTAGAGGGCCTCCATCACCAGTGGAGCTGGTGATGATTTGGGCAGTATGCAGACTGAAATGAGGGCCGGTGAGAAAACAGTACACTCCATTTTTGTATAGGGATATCTGGCAAGTGGACACTCTGGACATAAAGTATCCATCATTACTCTAGCACCGTGTTCTCAGGGTCTCATCTCAGGGCATGGACCAAAAGATCATTGAATCTTTATGGATTGGACTGTGCAACAGAGTTGGGGTGGGACAAGATTTTGGTTACATCAGAAGAGCTTTTTTTTCCCTTTCTTTTGAGACAGGGTCTAGCCCTGTAGTCCAGGCTAATCCTGAGCTCAGTATTTGGCTCAGGCTGGCTTTGAACTTGTGGCAGTCCTCCTGCCTTAGCCTCCCAAATGCTAGGATTACAGGCTTATGTTGCCTGGTCAGTTGCGTTTCTTCCTTCCTTCCTTTCTTTCTTTCTTTTCTTTCTTGCTTTTTTCTTCATGTGGTGCTGGGGAATCAAAGCCAGGGCGTGCTAGGCAAGTACTCTAACTCGTGAGCTATGCGCCCTGATCAATAAGGGCTATCTCTAAGATTGACCATAGAAGAAATAAAAAATGAACTGAGAAATATAGTGGGGGGGTGGGGCGGTGCTGAGACTATAGGTCAGTGCAGAGGCCTTTGGTTCAATCCTCAGTATCAAAAGATGTGGGGAGGGGGAACCAAGCCTGGGGGAGGCTCAGACAGGAGAATCATTAATTCAAGCTCAGTCTGGGTGACTTAGCAACTTAAGACCTTGTCTGAAAATAAAAATGGGCTAGGTATGTGGCTTAGGATGAAAGTCCTGGTCTCTCAGTCCCTAGTACCACAAAAATAAAAAACAGACTTGAAACAGAGTGAAGCTGGAAATGATATGGTACAATTAATATAACAGAATGTTTCAGAGTGGGATAGTGCCGAAGGAGTCTTGCTTATGGCCTCTAATGATAGTGTCATTTTCATCTTCATCCATTTTCCTCTCAGGCACATAAATACTCTTATCCATAACTGATAAAACTGGGTCTATGATAAGGCTGAATACAGACATTGAAGTCCTATTCTGAGGCCAGAGTTGGAAATAGGAACACAAAGGGATTGTTTCATATCTAAATAAGAAAATTGTACATTGAGTCTGTGAATGTCATAAACAAGGACTCTTCTATGTGGGGTAAAGAAGATAGAGGATTTATGAATTTAGGTAATGTGGAAATTGGAGGGTATTGACCCTTCGTTCTCAAGTCTGGGATGACTTCCTAAAGAAGTGAGATTCTTCAAGGTAGTTACCACTGCAATTACCTGTGGTAAATTATTCATGTAAGTGCTCTGTTTTCTCTTTTTTCTTAAATGACCAGAGTTTTTAATGGAATTTCAGAACTAGAGCAAATCTGACTTGCTGTGCTTGTTTTCTTTCTACTCGTTGTATTCAGCCTGTCTTTTGATACTGAGGTATTGATATTCCATTCTCTTGGGTGCCTCATTTCTGGCTGATGTCCTGTTTTACTCCCCAGTGTTAGAACCTTTCAGTAGCTTTAGCTTAGTGGATCTCTTGTGCCTTGTGTCCTGAGGATAAACTCCAGTTGCCTGCTTATTATGACTTATAAGGGCTGCTTGATCCGGTACTAGCTTCCCTCTACCATATCCTGTCTTGAAACTATTTTGTCATTCACCATATTCTATACAAAGTAAGGCACATGACTTTATCTCACCTTCAGACTTTTCATTTTCTGTTCTGTCCAAAATATTTCTCCTCTTTTAACTAACCCTTCATTCCTGTAATTCTTAGCCTTGTGGTCATCAAGATGGCCTCTTCAAACTGTGCTAGGCTGGTTGTCCTTCTCAAGCCCACGTAGTACTCTATAATCTCCCTGTAATAGCCTGTACCATACCAATAGCCCTTACCATACCTTGCTATAATTTCTCATTTCTTGCATATAATCTCCTCCAGATTAAATTCAGGGAGGGGAAATACTTATTTTTGTTTCTGTTTTTTGTTTTGTTTTGTTTTATTTTGTTTTGTTTTCTGACACAGGGCCTCAATCTGTAGTCCAGGCTGGTCCTGAGCTTACTATGTAGCCCTGGCTGGCTTGAACTCTGGGCAGTCCTGCCTCAGCCTCTAGAGTGCTGGGATTATAGGGGTGTAACACTACACCCAGTTTATGTGGTTCTTATACGAACTTGCTCTTGGCTAGGCACGGACTTCAACTGCTGAGCTATGCCCCTAGCCTGTTTTTGTTTTTTGTTATTTTTTCCCCCACCAGTTTATTGACAAGTGTCTTGTCTAGTGCCTGGACATTGTAGGTACTTTAACAAATATTTGCTTAAGGAGTGGTTAAGTGAACTGAGTTTGTTGTTTTGTGACAGGAATGGGAAAAGGACAGCACAGGATGCCCTCCAAGGATGAGCTGGTCCAGAGATACAACAGGATGAATACCATCCCCCAGGTATTATTTTTGGCCCTGCTCTAAGACAGCATTCCTCCCTGGGGCTGCTTATGGCTACAGAGATGGAAGAGAAACAATGGGACTGGGGTGGTCATTTAAAGGACTCAGGTATGTTGAACAGACTTCTAGATTTCTATGTGATCCTCATCTGTAAATGTGAAAGTAGAGACCAAGTTTAGGGGAAATGTAAAGATAGAAATTCTGGCCCATCCAGACTGATGATGGGACAGCAAACTTTCAGAGGGTGGCTGTAACCTCAGGTCATCCCTGATCCTCACCCCATCATCATGAGGCAACATGCTCCTTTATACAAAATTCTAACAGTCTACCTGGCTCTGATCGCCTTTGCTTCTTCTCTTTCAGACCCGATCCATTCAGTCAAGGTTCCTGCAAAGTCGGAATCTAAACTGTATAGCACTATGTGAAGGTAGGTAGTTCACCCAGGCCCTGCTTTTTTGGGTTTCTAGTCTGTATTTGTGATGCATCTTTGGCACATGATCCATCAGTTTGAAAGTTGATACATCATGTCTTCCCTCCCTCGCATGGACTCCATGTCTTAAGCAGTATATCTTTATATCATGTCTTAGGTATTATATCATTATATCTATGACTTGTGGTCCCTTCCTCCCAGTGATTACATCTAAGGACCTCCAGAAGCATGGGAACATCTGGGTGTGCCCCGTATCTGACCATGTCTGCACAAGGTTCTTCTTTGTGTAAGTCTGTGAGAGACCCTGGGTACTACTTGAGTGAAGGTGGTGGTATGTGACTTCTGGGAAAGCTCATTTCTGTTATCTGAGCCTCATCCCTTGTTTCTTGAGCGAACTAACATTGGAACACTACTTGTAGAGGACAAGGATGATTATAGATCACTGGGATCTGTTTATGGGAGAGCAGATCTGCTGAATCCTTTCGACCCAGAAGAGTTTAGAGAAAGAACTTTGACTTTGGGGATGACAATTCACTGGTTAGTAATTTTCTGGTATTGTTCTTTTATGCTCACACTTGCCCTGTCTTTGGCAGATATGAGGATGGTCAGGTGGGCGATGCCAACATTAATACTCAGGACCCCAAGATACAGAAGGAAATCATGCGTGTGATCGGAACTCAGGTTTACACAAACTGAGGGGGCCGTAGCCCTCGTACCACCCTGTTCCCCAGGATCCATCTGCCCTCATAAAAGGGCTCAGGAGCAGCAGGTGAGACTGCCCTGAGGAATCAAGGGGCCATTACCAAGGGGCAGGAAAAGTATAGAAGAGGCGGCCTTCATGGTGGGGACCAACCCAGGATCTACTCCACATGGATGGCCAAGACTGACTCCAAATCCTGATTTGCCCATTTGACTTCACCCTGTTTGTAAATAAAACAATAAAAATGGAAGGTGCTGTGGACTGGATATGATCACTGTGGTCTGACTAGTTTTGGCCCAGTACCTACCCTGAGGCCCCTGATGGAAGTGGGGTGTAGAAAGTGGAGTATCCTATGAGTAGGGACTACTTGAATTGCGTAGTCAAAGCCGAGTCCTTTTAGTGTTAACATTTTATAGATCTGTCAGCATACTTTTCAATAGATAAAGAAGGGTAACTTAATGGTTATGCGCATGAAACAAACTGAGAATATCTGTCAAGATCTAAAAGGGCCTTTGCAGGCACAGCAGCCCATATTTTCTGTCCTCAGGGCTGACTGCTTTCTGCACAAAGCCTGCTCAGTCACCGTTGCTCTATTTGCAGTGTCTGGTCCCTACTGTCTTTCTCCTGCCAGCTGTGTTTTGGGGATTAGTGAGGTTAAGGGAGAGCTGGCAGGAACAGGAAGTTGGGTTCATCTCTAACTTCAAAAAAAAAATTTTTTTTTTGAGACAGGGTCTCACTTTAGTCCAGATTAGTACTGAACTTAACAGTGTAGCTTTTGCTGGCTTTGAACATTTGGTAATCCTCCTACCTTAGCCTCCCAAGTGCTGAGATTATAGATGTGTGCCACAATCCCCAGCTTCTTTTTTTTTCTCCATTATGTTGATATGTATATATGCGATATGTCATGTATTCATTGGGCTTGAGTATTTTATGCACATACATATCATGTTAGCATTACAAACCATTTCCCACCTCCTTTTTTGACCCTCCCATATCCTCTCCCTCTCCCCAACTCCCACTATCCTCCTCATTTATTTCTGTGAAATGACTGTTCTCGGTTTCTCATATTAGAGAAAGCATTTGATATTTAATCTTCTGTCTGTGTTTGACTCACTTCACTGAGCATGATAGTATCAAGTTGTATACAATTACCTGCAAAAGCCTCGAAATCATCTGTTTTTATAAATGAGTAGCACTCCATTGTAGACCACAGTGTTTGTATCTATTGGTCTGTTGATGGGTATTTTGGTGTCTTCCACATTTTAACTTGAAAATTTTAAAGGCCAGCAGAGAGTTTGCATTAGACATTTTTTTTGAGACAGGGTCTTGCTGTGTAGTTCAGGCTGACCCTGTCTCATTATGTAGCCCATGCTGGCCTTGAACTCACAGCTCAAGGCAGTTCTCCTCCCTCACCTGCCCAAGTGCTGGGATTACAGGTATGTGCCACCACAGCTGGCTTATGTTGTGCTGGTGAATCGAACCCAAGGCCTTGTACTTGCTAGTCAAGCAGTTTCACCACTGTGCTATTCCTCCAGCCCCTGCACCGGAAATATTAACGGGCAAGGTGGAACTCACTGAAACATTTGGATGACCTGAAATGGCTGCCTTCCATCACTACCTTGTTAATCTTGTAGAACTAGGCTGTGCTTCATGTACCTAAAAACTTTAGTAAAGCTGAGTTATGTTGGACATTTCCAAATATTTTGTGAAACACTTATGAAGAAATAAAAAGGGCTGGAGGAATGGCACAGTGGTTAGAAAGCCTGCATAGCAAGTGCAGGACTTGAGTTGGATTCTCTAGCACCACATAAGCATAGTGTGGTGGCACAGGCCTGTAATCCTAGCACTTGGGAGGCTGAGGCAGGGCAAGAAAAAAAAAAAAAAGTAAAGAAAAGAGAAGGAAAAAAGCCACAAAAAGGAAAATAAAAGCCTAGCTTTCAAGAATAGATTTTACTTTTTGAGAGAGTTTTGTTTGTTTTCTGTGGTACCAGGGAGTAAGCCCAGGGCCTTCACTGAGCTATATCCTCAGCTCAATTTTTATTATGAGACAGTCTTGCTAAGTCACTAAGTGACCCCGCTTGGCTTGAGTTTATAAGCCTCCTGCTCAACCTTCTATAATGCTGGGATTTCAGGCATGCACCACCAAGTCAAGCTCAGCGGTAGGCTTTTAATTCTATTGTAGGTCTTATACAGCCTGCTCTAGACTAGCTATTGTCTTTCATCACTTTGCCATACAATCCTTTTTACCTAGCTGCCTTACCCTATTTTAGATCCTGACCTTCTGTAGTATGGAAGTAGCATTCTTATGGGCTGTGCCCCTGGAGCTGTATCTTAAACTCCATTACTCGTTTTTCATTAACACTAATACATTCTAGCACACATCTGCATTTCCAGCTAATAGGAAGGCTGAGGTAAGAGGATCATTTGAACCTAGGAGTTGGAAGTCATCAACCTGGGTACCTTAGCAAGAAATGCATTTCAAAAGAACACAGAAGACATGTACATGCTGACACCTCATGTTTCCTAAGGCTGGCAGGTCTAGGAGAAATATATATCTCCTCACCAAGAAAATGATCTCATTAGTGAGTACAGTATAACTGAAACTTGCCTCTTGGAAGACCTATGCAACACATCTCTACAGTTTTAGACATTGCTAACAGTTTGGTTCTTACTAAATAGGTTCTGGGCATTGTGCTAAATACTAATAATCTGATAACATGTAATACTTACTATAGTATATGTTTGGCATTGTTGTAAGCTCTCTGTTGACTTAGCTTTCATAATAAGCCTAGACAGTAGTTACTCTTTAAAATAATTTTGTAGGAGACAAAACAAGAACAAAGGGTAATTTGACATGTACTACAACTAGTAACGTCAGCCTTATTCCAGATGAACAGTGTGCTGAGCAGATTACCTTTTTGTGTGTGTGTATGGTGATATAAGTAACTGAGCCAGGACCTTCACACTGAGCTACATTCCAAAACTGGGCTTGGAACTTGTGATCCATCTGCCTTAGCCTCTGAGAACTCTGTGATGACAGGCCTGTTTCACTGGGCATGACTTGAGCAGATTACTTTGGAAGAAATAGTCAGCTCACAGTTCCATTTGACCATGAGTGAGCCTGAGCTCTGGCTACACTTGTGATGAAAAAGGGGAGCAGAGGGCTAGAGATGGAGTGTTTTGGTGGGTAGAATGAAGCCGTCCTCTGAAAGCTTTTTTCCAGTAAGCCCTAGCAGTTATGGGCTCGATAAAGATTGCTCTCCCTTTTTAGCTTTACAAATATATATATTTTTTCATTTAATCCTGACAACAAAAGCTAGAAGACAAGGTTTTTTATTTTGTTTTGTTTTGTTTTTTCCCTAAAAGGTCATAGGTAATGTCTCTGATCTTACACTTGGCTAATAGGAATGCTGGGGTAGGGGTGTCTCTGTTTCTTTTGAAACACTATAGTTCAGGCTGGTCCTGAACTCACTGTGTAGCCCAGGCTGGCATTGAACTCATAGCAGCTGAAAGCCAAATATGACCAACAAGGCATCATCCTTCATATAGCCTACCAAGGTCATTACAGATATTTCACACACAGGTCAATAGCGGTATTCTGCCATTCATGTAGTCCTGTGCTCAGGTAGCCTTACTTGTTTAACTTTGACGTGCTTGGTTAGGAATAGGGCCAGGGAAGAACTATTTTCCTTAATTAGTTCCAGGGGGAATGTAGATTGGTATGATTTCTGGACTGAGAACTGAGGACTCCTTGAGTTTAACCTTCCCTTTCCTTCTTCCTGGTAGTTTTCCATTTAGTCTGGTTGTGGTCGTGACTGTGGAAAGGATGTGGCCATCCGCTAGGGAGGAGCCTAATTGCTTCTGCCTTTCACTCTGTCTGGGAAGGAAAGGAGTCTGATGCTGAGTCATTACTGGGTTACTTACCAGTTTCTCCCAGGGTAATTCCAGATGGAGATGTGGGATGTCTCAGCTTCTGGAACCAATATGGAGGTGGTGGGTAAGAAGCTTCATGGCTCACAAAATTCTCTTAGAACTTTCCACCCCCAAAAGAAATGTGAATAGAGTAGATTCCAGTTCATTTGAAGGGATGCTGGCTTCTCTGGATCACAAGACTTCCTACAAATTGAGCTTCAGAGCACACCACCCCATCATTGTGAAGGAACCAGAGATGGCACTCTTGAAACAGTTTCACCTAGGAGAGGACCCAAAGTCTCCATAGTCTTACCTGTCCTTGAGATAAGTGGGTCAGGTTTTCATATCTAGCAGCCAGGATGCAAGGATGGACACAAAGGTGGAGAGAATGTCCAAGGAAAAAGAATGAGTTTCAGGAAGAATTCCTGGCATAGAGGAGGGGTGCTTGATCCATTGTTCACTGGCACCTTCCTTGGTGTTTGGAATTTTGATTGCCTCCTCTTCCCCAGTCTGGTTCCACACTTTGTGTGTCAGGATCCTTCAGCCTCTCCTTTTTGTGGGATGGAAAGTAACTATGCTGAGGCAGATTACCTTTGTGTGTGTGTGTGTGTGTGTGTGTGTGTGTGTGTGTGTGTGTGTGTGTGTGTGTGTGTGTGTGTGTGTGTGTGTGTGTGTGTGTGGCAGATTACCTGTGTGTGTGTGTGTGTGTGTGTGTGTGATGGAAAGTAACTATGCTCTATGCTGAGGCAGATTATCTTTGTGTGTGTGTGAGGCAGATTACCTTTGTGTGTGTGGTGGTGGTGTAAGTAACTGAGCCAGGACCTTCACACTGAGCTATATTCCAAAACTGGACTTGGAACTTGTGATCCATCTGCCTTAGCCTCTGAGAACTCGGTGATGACAGGCCTGTTTCACTGGCATGATTTGAGCAGATTACTTTGGAAGAAATAGTCAGCTCACAGTTCCATTTGACCATGAGTGAGCCTGAGCTCTGGCTACACTTGTGATGAAAAAGGGGAGCACAGGGCTAGAGATGGAGTGTTTTGGTGGGTAGAATGAAGCTGTCCTCTGAAAGCTTTTTTCCAGTAAGCCCTAGCAGCTGTGGGCTAGATAAAGATTGCTAGAGATCATCATCAGATGACAAGGTCACCTTGGCTGAGTCAGTATGTCATTCTAGTGAGTAAGAACTCAGAAATTTTCCTTGCTGTTTCTGTGCTGATAAGAAGCCTGGGCAAACCTAGGTACACAGTTGCATTTTAAAAAAAAAGTCAGTATTTGTTTAGTGTTCTGTGCCCATCTCTGTCCTACCCTGTCTTCCTACCTTCCATGTGTAGCACAGATGGATGTGTCCTCCTCAGGCCGCTCCTTTCTCACACACAGCCTATTTCTCCTTAGCTCCGAAAGGCCAACTTTTCTTCTGTCTAGTGTTTTTTTTTCAGAATGTTTGATATGCCACCCTGGTAAGCCCAAAGAGATTTTAGGAGTCTGAGAGAGCTAACGCCACCTATCTGGCTCTAATACAAACAGATGAAGTCCAGGATAGGTAACCCTGACATCTAAGACCTGTGGGCTACCCTGGCAATCTGTATATCAGAAATAAAACTACTGGGGCTGGAGGAATAGCTCAGCAGTTAATGTGCTTGCCTAGCAAGTGCTATGTCAAGTGTTAAGTACCCGAGTTCGATTCCCCAGGACCACATAAACCGGGCATAGTGACACTTGCCTGTAATCCCAGCAATTGGGAGGCTGAGGCGGAAGGATTGCTGTGAGTCCAAGACCAGCCTGGGCTCCATAGTGAGTTCAGAACCAGCCTGGGCAATAGAGCAAGACCCTGTCTCAAAAAAAAAAAAAAATACTACTGTTTCAGGCAGAGGTCAAAAGGTCACACAATGTATGAGAAATCCTCTTCACTTAGAGTGAAGCTTGTCATCAGGCTCCAGGGTTAAATCTAATGTTGTCTGTGTGCACATGAGTCCAAGAATCTACACAAAACAGCACTATATAGTTTTCATCTAGTGTGCCCAGGGCTTCCCCTGCGTGGTGACTAGGTCCTTCAGTACAGTGAGAGGCTCAGTCTATGGTAAGGGGTTTATTTCTTTCAGCAATTCTGGTTCTTTTTTGATTTTGGAGACACGGTCTTGCTCTAGCCCAGAATGGTCCTGAACTCACTATGTAGCCCAAGCTGGCCTGGAACTCATGGGAATCCTCTGCCTCAGTCTCCCAAGTGCTGGGATTATAGGCATGTGCTACCATGCCTGGCGTGTGTGGTGCTGAGGAATCGAACCCAGGGCCTTATGTTTGCTAGGCAAGTGCTCTAACCTCTAGGCTATTCTTCCAGCCCTCCAACTCTTTTCATGTCTGGAGTTGTTGAGTCAAAGGAGTGAAGGTTCAGAGGGACACCCCAGGCAAGCTTAAATTCAGAAAGATATTCTAGCTCTGGTCATCAGGACAACCCCCCCCAGGACTGTAAATTTCTAAAGGAAGAGGATTCCTATTGGGCACTGCTTTAGAGTCATTCACATATATCAGCTGATCAAACCTTGCCCAATGAAGCAGGAATTGTTCTCATATTACTTTTAAGGAATTGGATATTGGATTGTTTTTTTGTTGTTGCTGTTGTTGTTGTTGTTGTTGTTTGTTTTTTGAGATAGAGTCTCACTCTGTAATCCAGGCTGGCTTTGAGCTTACTATGTAGCCATACTGGCCTCAGACTCACAGCAATCTGCCTCAGCCTCCTAAGTGCTGGGATTACAGGTGTGCATCACCATGCCCAGCTTATGTGGTGCTGGGAAATTGAACTTGGGTACTTAGTGCTTGCTAGACAATCACTTTAACGATTCCTCCAGCCCATAAGGGAATTGGATTTCTACACCTTTTATTACAGGATGTTCGAGGGCTGGTGTATGGAATTAGAAGTAAGATACAATATGGGCACTTTTTTCCCCTGATACTGGGGGTGGACTGCTGGGCCTCCACACTGTGATACTCCTCAGCCTTTTAGCCTTGTGTGTGTGGGGGGGTGGTGGTGGGGTATTGGAGATTGAATATAGGACCGTAGCTCTGAGCTACATTCTCAGACCTTTTTTTTTTATTGTTTCTTGCTAAGGGATTACAGACCTATACCATGGGGCTCATGGAGCTCAGGTGTTTTTTTGTTGTTGGTAGTGTTGTTCTTGTTTTGCTTTTAACTCTAAGATAGGGTCTTGCTGCTGGAGGAATAGCTCAGTGGTTAAAGTGCTTGCATAGCAAGCGCTAAGTACCTGGGTGCACTACATAGTGAGTTCAGGTCCAGCCTGGACTAGAGAGGGAAGCCCTGTCTCAAAAATAAATAAATAAATAAATAAAAATAAAGATAGGGTCTTACTAGGTAACCCAAGAAAGGCTCAAACCTGCAGTCCGACACAGACTCGCAGAGTTCTGGGGTTACATGCCTGTACCACCAAGCCCAGAACTAAGTTCTTTACTGTGTTGCTGTTCAGACAGTTACCTTAATGCCAATGTGACATCTGTATTCTGCATTGACTTCAAATAAGGAAATGATGATCAAAATCTGCAGCTAATAGTTTGCCACCAGTTCTCCTTACATTTCAGTCTTGGGAACCTGTCTGTACTTACAACTTTAAATTGCAATATATTCTGGCATCGGCCAGATTGCTGCCATCCCCGTGTTGACCACCACTGTTAGATTTCTCAGCCCAGGGGCCAAAGCACCATTTACACCAACCTTTCTAGACCAAAGAGGAATCTGACTCAGGTGCAGATTTTCTCCCCCTTAAATTTCATGTTTTGTCACCTCTTTAACAACCCAAGCATTTATTTCTGTTTATGCCTAAGGGGACCAGAAAAGGTTTACAGAAGAAATTCACAGATTTTATTTCACAGTACAGAGATTTACAATTAAACTGTCACTTTCTCCTCCCATCTTGCCTGAGCTGACAGAAAATCGAATTAAAGCCTGTGACTCGGCAGTGTCTGCCGAGCAGGTTACACCCACTGGAATTACGGTGTTAGTGTCCAGGAAAAAGGGAGAGAGAGAGAGAGAGAGAGAGAAAGAGAGAGAGAGAGAGAGAGAGAGAGAGAGAGAGAGAGAGAGGGAGAGCGCTAGAGAGAGAGGGTGGAGGGTCAGGTTTTGCATTGTGAATACAGCAATATTGTGTCTGTTCCCAAAACTTGGCTGAATAAAGGCAGTTAACTAGTAACTGAAAACTCATCATCAGTGGTTGGTGAAACTACACGTAGGAAATCTGAATATGCCATGTAGAAAAATATCAAAATTCTACAATAATACTGATTTAAATACATGACTGGTTTGGAAACAAGATCTGCTCCATTGGGTCGAACGTTCTGAGTTGACATTTCCAGACTATATCCGTATCTGCTTTTACAACATTTTACTTTCAGCTACTTGGCTTTGCAGGATTCTCACTACAGTACTCACAGGACCCCAGCCTGTCCTCCCTGTTAGGGGGTCGGGCTCCCTCTCTAGGCGCACACTACTCTGCTTCTCCCTACTCCTACCTCGGCCCAGACCTCCCAGTTCTCCCAAACTTCCCTTCAGCTTAGTCTCTGAGGCAGAATACGGAGGGATGGGGAGCCGCAGGGCGGGGCTGGAGGAATGCTGCCTGAGAACCTACAAATCTGGGCACCGCCTGGGCAGGCTAGGGCAGCCGGGGCGACCTGGGCAGAATGCCAAGATCGGAGCACCGGTCCAGCGGCCTACGTCCCGCGGCAACAGGTGGCTCCGGCGCCCGGGGGTGGGGGGGCCTGAAAGGGAGGTTTCCCGGGCTCTGAGGGCGGGTCCTTTTGCCTCGCCACTTTCCCATTGGCCATCAGAGCATGTCGTGTTGCGAGATTTTGGCATAACGTGTCCTTCCGCCTCGGAATATAGTCCTCCCCAAAAGGGCGACCTGCCCGTCCCGCCCCTCGGGGACTTCCTCCTGAAGGTGCTTGCGGCCGGCGAGCACGCAGCGGGGCGGGCGCAACGCGCCGAGCGCCGGGATTGGGCAGGGGGCGGGGCTGCGGAGGGATTGCGGCGGCCTCGCTGTCGGGATAACCTTGAGGCGGAGGCCGCGGATTCCCTCACAGCAGCTTCGCGTCGGGAGCCGCTTCGCTTTGTGTGTGCTGCACAGCTGCGCCAGCTAGAGCACGCCGGAGGTGAGCGGGGTGGGCGGCTGGGCCATCGGTCCCCCCTGGGCCTCTTCCCCCAGGCCGGTTCAGAACCCCGGCCTTCCTGCTCACTTAGAGCTCCCACCAGCTGGGGCGGCTCGGGATCCTGGGCATCCTGACCCGGTCGGATTTGGGGGGGGGGGGAGGAAGGTACTTGCGCCCGAAGGCCTGCGCTCCCCCTTCCATTTCTTCCCAAGTCAGGCTGCCCAGCCATCCGTCTCCTCTCCGCAGCTGCTTATTCTGGCCCCATCTCTCTTCTCTCCGTTCCTCAATCTGGTTCCATCCTCGCTTTTATCTTCTTCTTTGTTATATCTGCCCCCCATATTTGCTTCCCGCCTCTTTCTCCTACTTTGCTCCTATGTTGGTCGCCTCCTATTCCTTAAAATATATTTGATCTCCCCGCCCCATGGTCTTCAGCCTCTACGTATATGTTCCCCGCATTCTGATGCTGTCCTTGTAACCTCTCCTTGAAATAACTGATCTGGTTCCCTTGCCCTGTCCATCCTTCAGGCTCGCGGGCTCTTCCGCGGCCCCGTCGCCCTCGGCTCTGGTCACGTCCGCTCCTCCGCACCCCTCTGCTCGCGTCCTTTCACGCTGCCCGGGCCCCCTCCCCCCGGTCACGTCCACACTCCCGCCTCCTCCGTTCTAGTCACGTTAGCTCGCTTCCTCTCTCGTGTTGCGATCCTGTTCTCCATTGCCCGAGTGAGGGTGGGCGGGCAGTCGGGGTCCCCCTAAGCCGACGGGGCTGAGTCTCCTGTGAGGCTGCGAAAGATGCGGCGGCAGCCCTGGGGATGCAGGAGCAGCCCTGACGCAGCTAGCTGCTACCCCGCTGCAGGGAAGAAGGCGTGGCTGCTTTTGTGTCCCCCAGAAGTTGAGTTGGGAACTCGAATTCGAGCCATCTCCCTGTTAGCCCTGATTCCTGTGGCGCCCTTCGAGGTCCTTGGGGCCGGCCCAGCCCTGCCGGGTGACCGCGGCGCTGCGAGGTCTCGCGTGCTCCATCCTGCGGCAGCGAGGCTGCACGTCGCGCCCGGCGCCAGGACCCGCTCCGCCCCGCGGGGCCGCCCCTTCTTCCTCCTCTCTAGCGTGCACCGCCCGAGGCCTCGGCGTGGTCCGGGGCGGAGGCAGTAGTCCGAGGCGCCCCCAAAGCGGCGTGGCTTCTCTTTCCGGAGCCTTGGAGAGGGTGACTGGAAAGGCCACAACTCACAAAGCTGCGGTCTAATCAGGCAAACGTGAAATTGATCACTGGCCCAATGAGGAAGATAGGCGCTTCCTGTCGGAGGAAGGGTTGCCTCGCAAGAGGCAGGGACACCTGGTTCAGAGAGGCAGGAAAACACCGCACAGCCTGAAGGTTATTTTAAAACCCAGTCAAAGAAAGACGTCCCCTGGCGGCTTAATCTACGTGTTGTAAACCTAAAACTCATGGATGGATCCTTCCTCAGACGCCTAACTGGGAGTTAGTTGTAAGCCGCCTTTTAGAACCAGGTGTGACTCATTAGTTTGCTGAGCCCACGAAGTGAGGGGATTAAACTTGTATTTTTCATACAGAAACGGGGAACCTGGAGCTACCTTTTCCTACTGCTTGTTGGAAGGTCCGGTCTCTACACACATAACATCCCTTTATTATCATTTCAGGGTGTGATCTCTGGTGAGACGTCCACAAGAAAGGTCTTTTGCCTGGTCCTTAAGCCCCCCCCCCTTTTTTTTTCTTCCTCTCCGGAGTGGGAATGGCCCCGGGGATTGAGCCTGGGACCACCTCACTGAGCTGTGTCTTCAGCTCTTTTGTTTTGTTTTGTTTTGTTTTGTTTCGAGCCAGTCTTCAATTGCTAGGTGCCCAGACTGGACTGGACCTGGCTATCCTTGTGCTTCTCAGAGCTGGATTACCGTCTGGTGCCATTGCCCCTGACTAAACAATTTCATTAACTGCATTTGAGTTTGGGAGCTGGGATTTGAGTCATCTCCCTGTTATCCCAAACTCAATCTTTGGGAGTCAGGGCCTCAAAAGACCAAGTATCTCCTGCAAGTCAATCTCCTTAGGGATCCTGCTGTAGTGTTTACAAAGTAACACTTCGCAACTCCCAGTTTGCAACTGTGACTCTGGTCTCCTAGGAATAGAGATATCCAGACAAAGGAAGGCTGAGGAGTGATAGAGCTCAGCCCTAGGTATTTGACTGTAAGGCAGAAACACAATAGGACTAGACCAAACCGGAAATGTTCCGCATTCAAGCCCCTGACTGCCCCAGGTGGCGTCTAGGGTATGTTGAATCTTCTAGTTGGTTTGAGGTTAGGGTTGAGGGTAGAGGACAGTGACAGTATCAAGGGTGTGGCCACTTCCTAGAGTAGGGAAAAGGGCCTAGGTCTGGACACCTGTGACAGCATTGTTAGCAAATAATTTGCCTGCTTGTGGCCCAAGGATGCTGTTGGTAATGCTGTGGGGCCTGTCCTGTGGCAGGGTAATGTAACCTGTCATTCCATCTGGTTGGAGGGGCTCTGGGCAAGATGACAGAGCCTCTCAACTTAACTGCTTTTGAAAGAATTCTCTTCCTTGGGTGAGTGGGGGAAACTGCATTGTGGTTCTTTACAGCTTAAAAAGTGCTGTCAACCCTCGCAGTGAGTCAAGTAATGAAACAGCATAAATTTTCCAGAATTGGAAATGTCTCAACTCAATGCAAAATGGTTGATCCAGGACCCTAATTCCTTTGTACTTGACTGAGAATTTACATGAAATGCGGCAGGGTTTCTGTGCAGATAATGCAGGCTTTGCACAGGTATCCCTCAGTCTTCCTGGGGTGACACAGCAACCTCCCAGGGGACATGAATAACACAGATGACAAAGGATTTCTGTGAACTCATTGCAGAGTTACTGTCTTAAGCCACAATACAGCCGTTAGTCTCCTGTCTGGTCCAGCTGCTTTAAGTGTTACATTAGAATTAAGGTAATTTTAGTGTCAAAATCAGTTTTACAAAGAGCGTTAAGAACTGCACCCCCAATGACCTGAACATTTGATAGCTGACTCCAAACAGCTAGGACCTTGCGGGGAGTTCCTTTTGTGCCTTGAATATTGTGACATTAAGGTGGGGTCACAGGAAAAACCCATTTTATTTCTTAATGTTGGGGCAGTGGAAGATATGAGGAAACAGCTCGACAGGAAGGTAGAAAAGTGCAGCTCTTGCATTAGACATCGCTTGGGTTTTAGTTTACTTTGTTTCAGCTTTTGTGAAGCAAGTCAGGATGTGTTAATCTTGACTGAAACCTACAGAAGAAAGTGACTCATTTGACCTTTCCATTTCTGAATCATTCCAAAATGCCTGTGGTCAAATCCTAGTTAACTAATGTGCCCCAAGAATGAGTCGCCCCTGCAAGCAAAGTTTTATTGTATCTTTTTGATGGTACCAGGAATCTAATCTGGGGCCCTTGCACTGAGCCATAGCCCAGCCCGTTTTTAAATTTTGCTTTTAAGGCAGTCTTACTGAAGTTGCTGTGTTGCCCAAGGTGGGCTTGCGTTTGCAGGTCCTCTGGCCTCGGCTTCTCAGTGCTGATATTACACACCTGTGCCACCAGGCCTGGCTTATTCCAGCCTTGCTGAGGGTTTTTGTGAGATGTTCACAATCTTCATTGCTAAAAGTTCTTACAGCACATTGTATCTAATTCTGGTACAGATAGAAATAGAGCAAAATGATGAGATGTATGAAGGTTATCCATAATGCCACCATTGCTGTCCCGAAGTTGGCAGGTTTTTTTCCACAGGAGCCAGATTTCGAGCGGGTATTGAGTAGTATAATTACTTGAGGCTTTGTTAAAGAAGCTATAGGGTAGAACATGAGCCAGGGTGCATGGTGTGTGGTTGTGCAGCCTCTTGTGTTCTTTATGGCTTCCCTGTGAGACTGAGTGGGGCTAAGGGGGAGGGTCCTGGTAGGGCCATCAAGTGGTGCAGGGAGGCCACGCCCCTGCAGTGGTTTGTGCCTGTCTGCACGTAGGAGGGAGAGTCAGGCTGCAGTACCTTGGGTGGCCTCTGACTCGCCTCCCCTCCCCCCTCCACTTCTGTCCATAGGCAAAGCTTCTGGCAAGCTCTAAGCCTGTTTTCCAGTGCCAGTGTTTGGAAGGCAGGCTGGCGCTATGGTGTCGTAGGAGAGATGCCAATACCAGCTATGCTTGGACAGTGAGGTTACTGGTCATAATATTTCAGGTTGTGGACCAGCTTAGATGCTGGCTGAACTCTGCAGTTAATTTAAAAAAAATACCCACCAGACCTAGTCATAATCTGAGCACTCTGGGGGGCAGGGGCAGGAAGATCAGAAGATCACGCCCAGGCTGTGCAATTAGCAAGAAACTTCGAAATTCAAGAAAAAAGAAGCGGGGCTGGGGATTTGGTTGAGCAGGGAGGCCCTGGGGTCAATCCCCAGTAACACCAAAAATGCAGAACAACACAAACAAAATTCTAAAATAAATCCCCATTCCTTCCAAACATCTTTAGCCCACCTGCAGATCAGATTTTAAAACTTTAAACAACTGGTATCTCCAACAATGAGTGCAAAAGATTGGCCCCATCTGCTGAGTCAGTTGCAGCACATGAGACAAGACAGGAGCTCTTCTGTGTACATTTTGGAAGAGCCTAAGAGTTTTGATTGAGTTTTGAGGTAGGGAAGTAGACACTGTTGTTTTGAAACTCTCTTGATTTCGCTCTGTGTTTATTAACATTAGAGAGCGGATTAACAAATGTCACTTAACAGATGGGCAAACATTTTAGGTCTGATAAAATAAAGTGTTGGGATGGGTGGGGGAAGGCAGGAATTCATGCTGCTGATTGGTCAGTTAAAAATTGATCCAGCCAGTGCCAGAGCGGTAGGCAGTATTTACATAAAATAGAAATAATCTTGCCCCATGACCTAAAAATTCCATTTCTAGGTGTAAAGAAGCTCACTGATGCACTGGGTGACGGTCCTTGGAGAGTTGTTATGATATTAATAGAGGAAAATTGGTTTGATGGAGGGGAAATTTCTTCAGAAAGGGTGTACATAAATAAAATGGTCTATTTGTGCAGTGGACAAGTATAGTAGTTAAAATAAATTAGCTAGATCCATTTACCAGCTGGATGGGTCTTAAATGTGGAACGGAAAAACAAGGTATTCAGTGACGTGTGTTGCATAAAAACATTGCAGATGTCCAGAAAGCCCGTCTGGTTAAGTATAGATGCAGGTATGTGCTGTACGGAGACTTGGGTGAAGTAGAGGAAGAGACAGTCTGTGCAGTGGGTGGTGTCAGAATTCACGCTAGAGAGGGGAGAATGCGTGTCGGGATGGATAGCGGATGGCATAAAATTATAATTCTTGCTTTTAGTTTTAGAAATTATAAAGAAAATATAGCTCAGTGTTAATGATCGGTTCCAGGTCGTAGAAATACAGATGTTAGGTCTCTTTTTTTCTTTTTGCTTGAATTTCCAAGCATAAAAAACCAATAGAACCAAGCCTATGAAGGCTATGGGGAAATTTACTCATGCTAACTAGGTCAGTGCTCTTGGCCAGCTGGCACTGCTTTTCCTCATTTAGATATTTATTTTGTAGTATCGGGGATGTAGCCCAGGGCCTTCACACTGAGCTACATCCCAGGGCTTTCATCCTTTTTTGGGAATCATTGAACTCACTATGTAGCTCAGGCTGGCCTAGAACACAGCAGTCGTCCTGCTCCAGCCTCCTAAACGCTGAGATTATAGGTGTGTAGAGTTTATTGTGGTGCTGGGAAATTGAACCCAGGGTCTTGTCTTTCTAGGCAAGTGCTTTAACCACTGAGCTATTCTTCTCTTCCCCCCTCCACTCCACCCCACCTTTTAGGGTCTCCCTAAGCCACTGAGTTGTCCAGGCTAGGCTAGAACTTGGAATCTTCCTGCCTCCTAGAGTGCTGGGAATGCCTTTCTGCTTTTCCTTCTTTACATGCTGAGCCAATGCCTCACTTTGCTGAGGCCAGCCCCACCCCCACCCCCCCGCCCCCCGTAGTGTGGGCAGGGTCGCAGGCCCTTTGGAGCTCCCAGACAGCGGCATCATGTGCAGAAGCACTGACACATGAGAACTAGAACAACTAAATCTCCTCCTGCACTCACTCACTTCCTCAAGGCTGAAAGCAGTTCTTTACTCTGAGCATCTATCTGGCTGGCACTAGGAAATCCATGCCGGGTCAGGACACCAGGGGTTCTCTGACTCAGGGTTTCCTGCCCAGAAGCCAGTAGACCCATCTAACAGCAGCTTTTGTGCCCTATTCTGTGCTGTGATTTGAAATAGGATAAGGTTTATGTCACTTAGCTCTAGCTCTAAAGAAGTTTAAAAAAAAAAAACAAGAGGTTAGTGGTTTTTGTTGCTAAAGTGGTTTTGCTTTTTTGAGCACTGGGGACTGAATCTAGGGTTCCTGAGCTACATCTCCAGGCATTTATTTTATTTTTAGTTAGCTAATAAGAGATAGGGTCTTGGGCTGGAGGAATGGCTCAGTGGATAAAGCGCTTGAGCAAGCGCTAAGTACCCGAGTTCAATTCCCCAGCACCACATAAGCTGGGTGTGGTGGCGCACGCCTGTAATCCCAGCACTTGGGAGGCTGAGACAGGATGATTGCCATGAGTCCAAGGCCAGCCTGGGCTCTGAAGTGAATTCAGGACCAGCTGGGACCACAGAGCGAGACCCTATCTCAAAAAAAAAAAAAAAAAAAAATTGAAAAAAAAAGAGAGGGTCTTGTTAAGTTCCTAAGGTAGGGGCCTTAAACCTGTGATCTTTTTGCCTCAGCCTGGCTTTGCTTCACCTTGGCTTTTTTTAAACAAGGGTATTGAGCTTACCACTAGGATCATGGCTCGTGTTTCTTGTGTAGTTTAGTGATACCAGCCTTTGCTTTCTCATGTGCGGCCTGTTGGGTGTAAAGAGTAGATTTGAGATCCATCTCTCTCTCCTGAAAGAGCGTATTGCCTGTATTGCCTGTATCCCGAGTGCATTGTGTATCAGGATAGACTGCTTTCTGCTCTGGATTTTACCTGATTGCAGTGGCTGGTCTGTCACCTGTTTATGTTGCTGACATTGTCTTGGAAATTCTGCTCCCGTTTCATCTTAAGGGCTCCTAGAGAGGAGGCTGCCCTGAATGTCACATGTCATAGTGCAGACTTGCTGGGAGACTTGAGAATTAAAGGGCCTTCTTACTGGCTTGGAGACTTGTAGAGATAAATAGCAAGTGCATATTAGAATGAGGAACTTGTCCTTGGGTACCAGTGAAGGGTGTTAGAGGGAGAAGGTGGATGCTTATTGAGCTGGTCTGTGTGATGAGGTTGTTCCTAGGGCATAATGCTGAAGTCTATGCTTGTTTAAAAAAAATGGCTTATGTGGATGCAGACTCATAGGCGGGCTGAATTATTAGGGCAGAATGATTGGGATCTTTGTGGAAGATAAAATTGGTGGAGCGTGAATCTTTACCAGCACTGCCTGACAGTAGTGGTTGCTCTAAGAAGCAGTGACCAGGGTTTGTTTGGTTTTTTTTTTGTCTTTTTTTCCCTTGGTACTGAAGATTAAGCCTTCCCACTGAGCTATATCCCCAGCCTTTTTATTTTATTATTTTTTTTTGAGATAAGGTCTTTCTATATAACCCAGACTGGTCCTGAACTCACTGTGGAGCCCAGTCTGGCCTTGGACTTTCAGCAATCCTCACCACCACACCCAGTTTATGTGGTGCTGGGGAATCAAACTCAGATACTTAGTGCTTGCTGGCAGTTGCTTTAACCGCAGAGCCATTCCTTCAGCCCTAAATTTTTGTTTTGTTTTGAGACAAGCTAAGTTGCCCAGACTGGCCTCAAACTTGAACTACTCCTGCCTCAGCCTCCCAGAGCACTAAGATTTATAGGAAGCTAGTATAAAGAGCAAGGAGGTGCTTGAGATGAGACAGAAGAGGGCAGAGAGGGGCCCCTGGATTGGTGCTGTGCTTGTGTCTGCACGTTTGAATGGTATCTCATTTCTCACAGAGGAGAAATGGCTCTGAGGAAGATCTTCCTTCAGTGGCTTGGGCTCAAGAATAAGACTCCTGTCCCTGGGCCTGGTGTTTGCTGCTGTCTGTGGACATGGCAGCAGCCCAGCTGGAGGTTGGCTGTGCATGTCTGTGCCTCCCAAGGAGGATGCAGTACTGAGTCAGGCCAGCATGGGTGGGGCTGCATGTTCCGGCAGGCACTGACAGCTAGAGGGAGGGAGGGGAACCCTTCCCAGAATCGCATTCTGAGCAGCGGAAGCAGGGGTCCATGGGAGATCCCTGGGGCAGCTTGTGTTGGGAAGACGAGGCTTCATGGAGGAAGGACCTCAGAGCAGGGCCAGATAGCTCCAGGTGTGAGGCTGGAGAGGGGAAGCCACTTGGTGGCCTGGGGTTGAGTAGGGTTTGGGGACTCTTAAGGGAACTTTAGAAGTCTAGATGGACCCGCAGGCAAGCAGCACTCTTTTTGACTGTGTGTAAAACTGAATTATCAGGTACATTTTTATTTGTCTTTTTTTTTTTTTAACTGCATAGCAATAGATGAGAGCCTGACGGCTTCAGATTTAACTCACAGAAGCTGCTGATGGCGTTTTCTGACCCTGGGTGCAGCCTTCTGCGCCAGGACATCCTCACCACAAAGGTTTTACCGTGAAGCTCGACAGCTGATTAAACAGGAAAAGCGTTTTGCTGGGCTTGGGCAAGTAACTAGTGTTTTTGGCATGGAATTGTCCTCAGGATTGTATTGCTGTTTTGTTTGTTTGGTTTTTGTTTTTGAGGTTCTCAATGGGTCAGGACTGACCTTCCTAAGTCACTGGAACTGCCCTGCATTGTGTTTGTGACCTTGGGTCTAGGGCACATGTGTTGCCTCACATGTAAGCTGAGTGGTTCTGAAGGGCAGAGCAGCGGATGGTACATGGAACGTCACATATTACTTAATTCCTCCCAACAATTAAACAGTATGCTTGTAAATAAATGTTATTTTCAGAAAAGATGCGCCTGTAATTTTTTTCTTATAAAAATACTTCATGTTAGTAACTTTATTAGTAGGAATAAAATATTTGCTGTAATTCTCCTGTCCAGGTAATATACTGTTAAAATTTTGGTATGCATCCTCATAAACTTTTAATATATGACTTAATTTGCTACCAGTTTTCCAAAGGGTAGAGTACCTGATTGATTCTTGCATAGAATAAATAGTAGAATGTTAGTAAATTGCAGATCTGAAGAGCCTGGGGAAGGCACCATCTATCTTCAGTTGTTGGGGGAGATGACTTGCTGTGACGGGCTAGTGAGTAAGAACTCACTCTTAACCTGCAAATCCTCTTTCAAGTTTCTTGATACTTTGCACCCGGATACCTAGTTCACAAGGTAAGGTAGTTCTTCCATTGCCCCAAAGAGCTTTAGCTGCACTCAGCTTTTACCTTAATCCTTGTTCAGCTCTCCAGGGCATACCTTACTCAGCTCTGAGCGGTCTTTCCAAGTGGGGCCGAGGAGCCACCCTGAGCCAAAAAAAGACCATTATGTCACCGGAAGCCCAAGTCCAGAGAACCAAAGGTATGATCTGATAATCAGTGGCATTAGCCAGGTCTTGGCAAGGAGACGCAAAGATTTCAGGTCTAGAGAAGAGCCAGCTGATAGTTTATCAGAATGGCATTGCTGCTCCCTTCCAATCACGCAGATCTCCCCTGCTCTTGGCACCAGTCCTTGGACTGAATGAGACTGTCCCATGAGGCCTCAGCAAGGCCGGTGTATTCCGGTTGGCCTGATGTGCCCTCTCCCTGGAATCCCTCAATAGCCAGACTTACCTTAGCCCAACAGGATGCCTTGCCTTCTGAGTTGCCTCACCACTGATGTAGGTAAAGGGACCCTGATTGCCTAGGCCATCCTGGCAGTGATTTGAGTTCTCAGATTTGAACAAGGGGAAGCTGTGTGTGATGTGGCTGATTCTGACAGAGACGAAAGTAGACAAGAAAAGTCATTTAACAAAACACAGGATTGCCATCAAGTCTTTGCTGCCAGGAAATACAAAACTGACTAGGTCTTGGAGGCAAAGACGGTCTTTATCATTTTGGTCCCCAAGGACAGTAGTTCCATAATTTTTGGCACAGAGGCTGGTTTCATGGAAGATAGTTTTTCCACAGATCGGGAAGGTAGGTGGCACTAACATCACACCTCAGCTCCACCTCATGTTATCAGGCATTAGATTCTGGTAAGGAAGCACAGCCTAGACTATCTTGTGATCTTCACATGTACAGTTCACAACTGCTGTAAGGATCTGTGTGCTACTGGTCTTCCAGGAGGTGGAGCTCAGGGTGTAGTGTGCGCAGTGGGGAGTGCCTGCAGCTCACCGCCTCCTATGTAGTTCCATAGTTGAAGAATTGTGGCCCTCAGTTTTTTGCAGCCAAGAGACTAGTTGCTAGTCTCCTTTGTCCGTTGTTCGGGCTTCTTAATGGGGCGAGGATAGGTTTAGATGCCGCAGAGTTGGGGATGGAGTCAGGCATATCTATGTGGGATGCCTTGATTTAGGGTGGTGAGATTTGGGCAGCGCTAAGGAAGGGCTGGTTCCTGAGTATTTGTGGAAGTCTTTAGCTTCCAGAAAAGCCCTTGGTCTGTGAACTTTGGTGAGAAAGGGTCCCAAGGGTCCCAGCTTCAGAGTCACATCTTTGATTGTCAAGCACTGTCCAGAAGCTCCTTCTGAGTCTTTGTCCTCTAACCAGCTAACTAACCAGCTCAGTGAGTTTCACTGTAGGTCAGTAATAAAATAAAGCAAAGGTCAGGGCAATTCTTGGGATTGTGACCCGGGCTGGTTAATTACCTGGAACAGATGGTCTGACTACTGGGAGGTAATGCACTTGTCAGACTTACTAAGGGAATCAGGGTGAGGCATCCAAAATCAGTTTGGTTTGTGGTACAGCTCAGTGATAGAGGCCTTGCCTATGCTGTTCCAGGTCCTGGGTTCAGTCTATAGTGGTGAGCATTAAAACAACAAAGCAAATTTCCTTATATTGCAGTTGATCTTTGGCAGTACTATGGATTAACCCCAAGGGCTCCAGCATGCTAGGCAGTTGCTCTGTCACTGAGCTGCACTCTTCCTTCCTCAGTTGACATGTTAATAAGTTGGAATAGTCTCCGAACCATTCCAGTGTTGCTGTGGTTATGCTTTGTTGTATGCAGATTGCTTTGCATATCTTAGTCTTCCAACCAAGAGTAGTTTTTTTACTAATTGGTAGTGACTAGGTTTGAACCCAGGATCTTTCTGCTGAGCTCTCCCCCCTCATCCCTTTCTTGAGATAGGGTCTCACAAAAGTGCACTGCTTCTGCCTCAGTCTCCTACTCTCTCCCCCCCCCTTCGGCCTCCAAGTCCTGGGATATAAGATTTTGTATTCAGGATTCTGGTTGGATTTTGCTTTCTATCCACAGATAATTTTGTTGCCAGTGGGCTTGAACCTATTATGCTTCCTCGGAGCTAAAAAAATGCAAGCTTATGTGAGGCTCTTGGGTAGTGAAAATGTATTTCTCACAAGCTGAGAAGACTTCTAGGTGGTGGTTGTCTCTGTAACCAGGGGAATTGCTTTGGGTTTGGGTGAGGATTCTCAAGAGGCAGTGTAGGGCCCTGTGCCTGTGCATTATCTGTACCTTTGAGATAGCTTGTCATGCAGAGAACTAGACTTACTAAGCTAAGGGTCAGTTTTTTGTATCACCACAAGACTGGTTAGTTTCCTTTTGTGGAAACTTCTTTGGTACATGTAAAATGTCATTTATAGATTTTGTGGAAAAGCTTGAAAGCAGATGTCGGTCCTCTCTGTGAGACTTGCTTAGATTGGGTCTGGGCACCTGATGGTTGTCTGTTCATTTAGGTCCTTCCTACTTTCTCACCATTTAGGTCCTTCCTCTACTTTCTCATGAGCCCTTTGCCCAATTTGAGGAGTGCCCACGTAACCCAAGTGTGTCTCACCTCCCTGTGGCTTGTGCACAGAGCGTGCTTCTGGGTTAATGGATAAGCAGGAAAAGGGCCACTTGTGCCAAGTGGCATATTAAGTACTTCTTAATCTAATTGCTCTTCCTTTGATTTCCCTGGACCCAGGACCTCAGACACGATGTCGAAGCCTCATAGTGAAGCTGGGACTGCCTTCATTCAAACCCAGCAGCTGCACGCAGCCATGGCTGACACGTTCCTAGAGCATATGTGCCGCCTGGATATTGACTCTGCACCCATCACGGCCCGGAACACTGGCATCATCTGTACCATTGGTGCGTGATGTGCCCCTTCCCCAAAACAGGCATTGTATGGCAAGAACCAGTTCTCTCCTGAAAAGACTAAATGTCCCAGCAAACCTAGGTGCTGAGGTCATAGGGAATTGCTACAGGAATTAAGAAATTGAGTGTCTTCCTTAGCAGATATTTGTAGCAATATCTCAGAATCCTAGGAAAGAGCTTTTGATGTGCTCTGTGCCTGAACATGTGACTGATGTCCGTGAGAGTAGAAAGGCAGGTGTGTCTTGAAGCCTGCAGAATGAAGGAACTAGGTGGGTAATCTCCCAGAATTAAGAGTAAACTAGCACTACTAGCATCTTTTCATGCACTTTTGAAAGACTGATTAGGAAAGAAAATGCTTAGGGAACAAATAAAAGAGCAAGAGTTCTTTAAACTTCTCAAACGTGCTGTGTCTTTTTCTTTCAAAATATCATTTTTTTTTTTAACTTGTGGATTTAAAATGTCTTACTAGGCCCGGCTTCCCGATCAGTGGAGACGCTGAAGGAGATGATTAAGTCTGGAATGAACGTGGCTCGGCTGAACTTCTCTCATGGAACCCATGAGGTGAGTGTGGTCACTGGGATGGCTTGTAGATAGATCGTTAGGGAATGCTGTATTCATTTAGTTGCAGGAGACCAGGCAGGTACAGTGTGGGTTTTGTAGTAATCGGGAGATTGCCCTTCCTACCCGTTGCTCCTTTACTTCTTCTCCATAGACGTGGCTCTCACACACCTCGGCTACATTAGCCTTCACAGGAGAGAGCGTGGAAGGGCCCCTGGAGACCCATTTGAGTCAGTAGTTAGGTATCTTCCCCTCAGCACCCAGCACTTCTGCCCAGAGTTTCTGCAACTGCTCATGCGCCCATGGTGACTTAAAGGTTATTCTAGCAGACAGATTCTGGCCTTGCTGAGACCCAAGATCACGTGGTAGGTCCAGCAGAAGGCATATAACTTCTGCTGTTGCAAGTTAGGGACCAAGTCTACTGCACTAACACTGTCTGGCCTGTGATGCCGTACTCCACCAGCATTGTATTCCCGGCCCTTCTGATACAGTAAAATAACCAGGCAGCACGCTCCCCAGGAACCTGGTAGAGATGCATTTGAGCTGGGCTTTTTATTAGTTGGCTTGAACTGTGGTCACAGCCCTTATCTGGGTACCCAGTGACAGATGTCACAAAGGCTCCCTTCCGGCCTCTGCTCTTAAGATTAGAATAGAACCCATTCTGAGCAGTTGTGGGTGGGTAGGGCCGGGCTGCATGAGGGATTGTGTCTCTAAGCTTGACCGTGAGTTTCCCATAGACTATAGGATCTCATGCTGGCTTTGATGGAGGGGGGAAACGATCCCCTGCTTGACTTTTATATTTCCTTTTCAGAAAATGCTACCCTGTTAGGTCAAATGGTGAGGGGTTGCCCTCTGGCCTTTGGAAGGTGGTATTAAGTTTGGTCTAAAAATAAATTCTTAGGAATAGCATCCAAGAAGTGAATTCCTCCTTTCTGGGAACATGACTCTTCATTACAGATTCCCTAACATGTGTTCCATAAACAGCCTACGTCCTGGCCAGGGGCTGGCCCCCAAAGGCCTCACCTAGGACAGCAAACACCTAGTCAAGTAACATTCCTGCTTAATATTCTGTAAATGTCCAAAAACAAGAGTAGCAGGGTCATCAGGAATTTCTTCTAGCATTAGCTTAAAGAGAGCTCTAAGGAACACAGTGAAGACTGGCTCTTCATTGATCTCTGCTTACTGCAGTCTCCCATGCTCTCCTGTGTACAGGGGATAGAGCAGAAATAGATTTTGAGAAGCTGACCTTTGAGTAGGCTTTATGGGTCCTCTGTCCAGTAAAATAACACCGCCCAGCTGTGAAATGGCAAGGGTTAGGTAAGGGTGGGTGAGTCTGCATTTGAACATGATCTGTAACTTTTATTCCCAGATTAGAATTGGAATTGTTTTTTCCTGGAACTGGGAATTGAACCCATGACCTTGGCACTGAGCTGCATCCCTAGACCCCTTCTCTACTGTTGTTGTTGTTGTTGTTGTTGTTGTTGTTGTTGTTGTTGTTGTTGTGGTTATTATTATGCCCTTCTCAAGAGTTTAGTTTTTAGGAGAGGTGAGGCAGGCACCAAGAATCAGGATTTTGGAAGCTGACTTGAGATTGTTCCAGTACTGTGTAGTGTAACACGAGCAACTTCAGCTTGGCTGCATTGTAGGATTCATACATCCTGGCCACATTCTCCTAGGAGATACAGCATGCTGTCCCAGTTCTTTTGTAGGCAAGGAAATAAGGATGCTGGGACCAAGCCCAAGGCCTTCACACTGAGTACATCCCCAGCCCGTTTTTATGTTGAAACAGTCTTACTAAGTCACTGAGTTGGTTCTAAATTGTAGTCCTGCCTCAGCATCTTAGAGTGGTGGAGTAGCAGTCTTTGCCACCAGGCCTGGCCTTCCCTAGTACTTGACAGTTTTAAGTACTTTTGAGAATATTGGAATTGCTTTCTCTCAGTCTGGCACAAGGAACCCTACTGTCTGATCTTTGGCAATGTCCTTGGCTACACCTTTGGCAGTTTAAATAGGCAAGATGTGTTCTTGCTGAACACCTGGTTCTATACTGCCATGTTGGCCAGAAAATGCTGGCTTTTATATGACCTAGATTTAGAACCTCCTTCCAAAGGGCACTTTTCACCCTTTTGATAATGAACTAGTAGGACTACAGCTGTCCAGTATGGAAGGCAAAATGTAGCAAGAGATAACCATACAGAGAAACTTCATAATGTAATGCCTACTAGTCTAATTGTTATGATTGTCTTGCATGATTTTACACCCTCAAGATCAAAATCTGAAAAGTCTTATTATGTAGAAATAATATAAGCATTCTCTGACAATTCTTCAGTGAAAATTAAGAGCAAAATATAAACTGTATGCTTAAGAAAACTTAGAAACTTTATATTTAGCAAAATTCTCAAGGTAAATGAAATATTTATTTCAAAACAATAGAAAAACATTGATGTGAGGCACGGGGGTGAGGGAAGGAGAGTGGAAAAGTGAGAAAGGGGAAGGGAATGAAGTTGATGCAGTGTGTATGTGCACAGAGTTCTCAGGTTTAATGTAACCATTGTATGTCACAAATTCACTAATAAAAACGGGGAAAGAAATACAAGTAACTTAAAAGAGGGATCAAATTAGACTGATACTATGCATAGCTTAATGGAATAAAAAATAGTATTAGCTTAACTTGCTTGCTTAGCCTGCACCAGGCCCTGTGTTTGAATCCTCAGCATCACATAAAAATCACCTGGCTGCAGTGGTATGCACCTATAATCCTAGCACTCAGGTGGCTGAGACAGGAAGATTGCCCTGAGTTCAAGACAAGCGTGGGCTACATAGTCCGAGGGTAGCCTGCTTTATAGCACTAACTCTCATCTTAAAAAGAAAAAGAATATGAAGTTAACAAGTTAAGCCAAGAGCTGATGAAAATCTGGTCTGGAGTATGAGGACATTGGGCTAGGGATGTCGGCAGTACAGTGCCTACATGGCATATGTGATGTGCTGGGTTCAGTCTTAGCATGGGGTGGCGGGGGAGGGGATGAAAGGAAGAGTTTTACGTATTGCAAGCCTTCGCAGACAGAGGCATATTTCAGTGGTTAGAGCACTTACCTACCAAGCACAAGGATCTGGGTTCAACAGCACCACATATGCGAGTCATGCTGGTACATGCCTGTAATCTTAGCATTCTGGAGGCTGAGGCAAGAGGACTGTGGTGAGTTCAAGGCTAATCTGGACTACAGAGCAAGACTCTGTCCTGAAAAAAGGCTTATAATTTGGTTCTCATTTTCTGAAGGGAAAACTTAAGAGGCAAAAAATAAAAGAGGAGACTAGTTGCTTGAGAAAATGACTAGAAGACCCAAACCCTTCCCTGAGACTTTTTATTTTTGTGGTGGTGGTGGTGGTGGTGAACATCAGTCCTAGGGTGTCCCATTTGCTAATTGAGTGCTGTTTTATCACTGAGCTATAACCCCAGCCCAAAACTAAGTGATTTTAGTGGCTAAATTCTTAAACTCCTAAATTTTAACTCCTCTTCTTCGAGGAGCAGTTAAATCGTATGTTGCGCTCTTCTTTCTGGAGCCTAGAGAAATCTCTCTACTTTGTTCTTTGAAACTGACATACTCTTAACACTAAGGTTAGACGAGGATAGCGCCAAAACCAGACTGACCAGGTTAGCAGCACACTAGACCTAATTAGGAAGATACAGAAAACATAAATAAAACGTTATCCAAATCCAGGAGTCTGTTAAAGGAATTTTCATGGCTCATGACAAAGTACGTTTTATTCTAGGAACACAAAGTTCTACACTGGGATTAAATAAGAGTAGTCATTGTAGTCTAAGATGATGATTATAGGTAACATTTATTAAATGATGACTACAAGCGTGACTTTGTTCTGAATAGTTTATGTGTTCTTACACTTTCAAGTCTGAGAAAAAAACATTTTGCAATACTCAGCAACCCATTCCTTTTAAAAAAAAAGTTCAGATATGGTGAGGCATACCTATGATCCTAGCACTGTATAGTAGGCTGAGGCAGTAGGATCACAGGTTCTGGGCCACCTTGGGCTACATAGTGAGACCCTGTGTCAGGACCGATATGAAAAAAAAAATTTCTTTCCTGCTGCAAATTCTATTTTGTATTATTGCTGGCTTGTAATAGAAAAGTTTTTCATAACTTACTATAAAGACTTCTATGAAACAAACCAAGACAGTGATCCCTCGTTACAGAGTGTGTGTGAATTCAAATCTGAGGATTCTCACATGCAAGCAGTTTGGGTTCCAGCTTCAGGCTTCCTCCTACAGTTAGCAAACAGGCCTGCTCGAGGTGCTGCTCTCGTGGACAAGGAGTGCCTCAGGCATCAGGCCCATAAGGTGCTGAATGAGGTGCCCATTTAGCAGCAGTGTCATGGCTTGCGTTATCTAAAAACTTTTGTCATCTTTATCTTGGGCCAACTCCCTTTTTAATTAAAATGTAATGGAAAATGAGGAAAGAGAAAATTGGAGCCAGGATTTGTTGAAAGTGAAGAGTAGCAAAGCACCTTCGGGGAAAGACAGGCTTCCTACTTTTCTTCTAATCATATTCCAAAACGGGTTTGGGAAATCAATTGTGCATGACCTTAGCAATGAATTGTTTGACTTGCTTGGGCCACTCTTGGCTTAAGTCAATAACTCTGAGTTTGAATTGTAGTTACGATCAATAGAAAAGAGGCAGAGTCTGACACTGATGGTCAGTGCAGTCTTCAATCACAAATTTCTTTTGCCCCAGACATCTGCTTTTTTAAAAATTGATGATAATAGGTGACATAGAAACGAGTCCTGTGGACAAGAGGACAGCCAGATGGGATACAGCTGCTTTTATAGTGAGACTTGTTCACATTCATGTCTTCTTAGTGGCTTTCAGTGGCAATATTTTTAAAAAGTTGGTTCTTGCGAAAGTTGATGCTGTGGTGGACATGTTTTAAAGCCTGGGAGGCAGAGACAGTGAGTAGAGGGATGCTCAGTGGATGTATGGATCATGCTGATATTACTGGATGGCAGTGAGAGTAGAATGCCATAGACCTTTCCTAAACAATCAGCTCCACCTCCAGGATAGGGGATGGGAATTTGATGAAGCTGTGGACTACACTTCTTCCTTCCTCCCTCCAGTACCATGCAGAGACCATCAAGAATGTGCGTACAGCCACAGAAAGCTTTGCTTCTGATCCCATCCTCTACCGGCCAGTTGCTGTGGCACTGGACACTAAAGGACCTGAGATCCGAACTGGTCTCATCAAGGGTGTAAGTATCCTGGGATGGAGCAGGGAGGAAGGCTTGGAGGGGACAGGTCCTCTATAAAGTCTGCCCTACCTGAATGCTGTGTTTGAGAATGTAGGTCTTACAGATGAGATTTTATATTCGTCAACTGTAAATTTAAAAAAAGTAAAAGAAAGTTAATTTATTTTGCTTTGCTAGGAAATGGTAATCTATTTAAACTGAAAATTTCCTCTGAGTCTCGCATTTGAGAGGGACTCATTTCTTTCTTTTCCCCGTCATCAAGTAGCATAACTGAAGCAGAATAGGTTTTTCTCTGAGATACTGTGTTTCTTTGAAATATACTAGTTAGGAGTATGAGCATTTATTAACAAGGGGAAGTTTTTTTACTATGTTCGGCTGAGATTTGAGCCTTGCTTCTGGAGGAAGGAACTTCCTCATGCAGAGTGACTGGGACAGTGGCGCCTGCAGTGTGAACTCTTACCTTCTCTCTTGTCCACAGAGTGGCACTGCCGAGGTGGAACTGAAGAAGGGAGCCACTCTCAAGATCACTCTGGACAATGCCTACATGGAGAAGTGTGACGAGAGCATCCTGTGGCTGGACTACAAGAACATCTGCAAGGTGGTGGACGTGGGCAGCAAGATCTACGTGGACGATGGCCTTATTTCTCTGCTTGTGAAGGAGAAAGGTATGCATGGGAGGCGGGGTCTGTTGTTGAAAGCTGTTTCCCACCTCTGAAACTGCTTGACACCAGGAGGAGGGGATGGCTGGTATCAAGGTTGGGTGTGTACATTCTCATGGACTCATTTATCCTCAAAAACTAGCCAGCCCAGCTTAACTCTTCTGCCTCTGAGATAAAAGGTTTCTTTTCTTTTCTTTTTTTTTTTTTAACCTATCCTTGTCCTTTCTTGCCCTTCATCTCGTAATATATGCACGGGACTCTTTCCTTTTCCTGGTACTGGGAGTTTAACCTGGGGCCTTTGCACTGAGCTATATACCCACCCATGACTTCGGGCCAGCCTGAGCTATATAGTGAGTTCAGGCCTAGCCTGGACTACAGAGTGAGACTCTGTCTCAAGGCATAAATAAATAAAATTTAACTATTAAAGCATTTACTTGATAAGGTAATTAAATTATAAAACATAATGAGTAGGTATTACTGGGAATCATCTGGCCATAGGTGAGGAAACTGGTACATAGGGGTTAATTAGGTTACTCAAGGTTGTGTGGGTATTGAAGTTGGGGCTTGCACTGTGCTCTGCTGGCTCCAGTGCCTACAGTGCACTCCATCCTGGCTCTGTGACCCTGGGGAGGGCCACCACTTGCCTCCTGCCTCTGGCTGCATGGGCACTCATTGCTCTGCCTCTCTGCTCACTCATTCCACACAGGTCCTGACTTCCTGGTGACTGAGGTGGAGAACGGTGGCTCCCTGGGCAGCAAGAAGGGTGTGAACCTTCCTGGCGCCGCAGTGGACCTGCCTGCCGTGTCGGAAAAGGACATCCAGGATCTGAAGTTCGGGGTGGAGCAGGATGTAGACATGGTGTTCGCCTCTTTCATCCGCAAGGCAGCCGATGTCCACGCAGTGAGGAAGGTCCTGGGAGAGAAGGGGAAGAACATCAAGATCATCAGCAAGATTGAGAACCATGAAGGTGTCCGGAGGTCAGTCCCCTTGCCCCCTTGTAGGCCCAGCCCAGAGCTGTGAGGGTCAAGGTGGATCCTGTCGCCATGTGATTCCCAAACCTGGCCACTTGTCTGTCAGCATGTGGCCTTCAGCCCGTGGTACCTGTTGCAGATCCTCTGAAACAGCGTAGGATACTTTAGTATTTTAGTAATAAAAACTAAAAGTTTTCTAAGTGATTGCGATGGCTGCATAGAGCAAACAGGATGACATCATCCAGGCCCAGAGGTTTTCTTGCCTACTCCTGGGCAGGACACTGTTTGCTGGGGTGGGAGACTGAGGGGAAGGAAGACGGCAGGTTCTAGAAAGGTGCCCTTTGTGGCCTGCACCTGGGCGGCACTGACACCTGTGCTGAGGTTGTGGCTGCCGCCTCTCTCCTTAGGCGGTGTGTTGCCTCAGTGGTCCGGCTAGCAGTGGCCCAGTTAGCATCCTGTAGAAAAGCTTGTGGCAGTTCTCCAGGTTAGCTTAACCATCTCTGGTGTTTCCGAGGTAGAATCAGATGAGTACAGGCATCTTGATGCTGGCTCTTTCTCGTGGCTTTGTTAGAAATACAGCTCGGGTGGAGGAACAGCACTTGCCTTGTAAGCACAAGGCCCTAAGTTCAATTCCCTAGCACTTGGGAGGCTGAGGCAGGAGGATTGTCCTGAGGCCACGACCAGCCTGGGGTACAGAGCAATACCATGTCTCAAAAAAAAAAAAAAAAAAGAAAAAAGAAAAGAAAAAATATATAGCTCATCTGGGCACTTGCCTGTGATCCCAGCACTCCAGGAGGCTGAGGTCCAACCTGGCTGCTTAGCAACGAGCAAGACTGTCTCAAAAACTAAGGTCTAAGATTGTAGCTCATTGTGAAGGTCTAAAGTTCAATCTCCAGTATATTAAAAAAAAATAAGAGAAGAAATGACAGCTCAGTGCTGCTAAAATCCCAGATCCGCTCTTGTGGGTGAGAAGTACTTCTGGGGAAGGTGAGAGGACTAACCCTATACACTTAGTGTTGTGACCTTACTGTCTCTAGCTTTGTGGAAATGCCCTTTGTATCAGGGAGTTTGAAATCCTCCCCTTGGCTACTCATTCTTCACCACAGATGCTGGCTGGCCTTGCCTCCATGCCACGCCACATTCTCTGTTGCCTTCAGCAAGAATGAGCCGCCTCGAGCAACCCTCAAATGTCCTGGGCTAAGTGATAATGTGGGCATTTGTGTCAGAAGCAGTCAGCAGATCTTGGGTTCGCTTTCTTTCTTGAAGTGTTGATAGGAGGGTAGAGATTGTAAGAGAGACCTTGAAAGATGCACAAGTGGATGATCTGAGCATACTGGAAAGGAGCTCATGGGAAATTGGAAGAGTCCATGGCCCCTCCACTTTCTTTCCTTCATCGGTATGTCAGCCTATTTCTTGAAAAGTGAGGTCACTGGACTCTCCCACCATGTCCTTGTGCCCATGGTGGTGTCATGCATGGACATGTAAGTCAGGGAATCCAGAGAAGCTTCCTATTGGTCACTGCTCTTGCGATTCACCTTTCTGTGTCTTCCTCACCTTCCCTCTAGATTTGATGAGATCTTGGAGGCCAGTGATGGAATCATGGTGGCTCGTGGTGATCTGGGCATTGAGATTCCAGCAGAGAAGGTCTTCCTTGCTCAGAAGATGATGATCGGACGGTGCAACCGAGCTGGGAAGCCTGTCATCTGCGCCACACAGGCACGTGCTCCTCCCCATGTTCTCCTGGGCACACGTTTGCATGGCAAAGCTTTGGAGGCCACCAGTGGAGCCTGTGCCACATGACACGTGCACACATACTACTCTTCCCCTACCAAGTCACAAAGCCATACAACATGCACATGCGTACTATCCTAGGAGTTTGCTGTCCCTTGTCTCTGAAGATAGCCCAAGCCGTGTCTCATTGGTGCTCTGTCCCCACCCAGATGCTGGAGAGCATGATCAAGAAGCCCCGCCCCACCCGGGCTGAGGGCAGCGATGTGGCCAATGCAGTCCTGGATGGAGCCGACTGTATCATGCTGTCTGGTGAGACAGCCAAAGGGGACTACCCTCTGGAGGCCGTGCGCATGCAGCACCTGGTGAGTCCTGTGGCCTGCCCTGGACCCTGTGTTCCACTGGTCTGGATGGAGGCACGTTCTGGCACAGAGCATCTTGGGCTTTTGCATCCTCGTACTTAAGAGTCTTTCATTGTCCTCCAAGTCGAAGCAACCGCAGTGAGGCAGAGTATGTGGGGCTGGGGATGCCTCTTGTTTTATTGTCTTGCCTTCCCTGCCCACAGTCCCTTTCCTGTTCCCTCTGGAGGCATCTTCCTTCATCAGACATTGCAAAATTTACCTCTGGTTTCGTGGTTGTGAGTCCTTCCTGTGGGTTAGGTCCTGGGATACTTGTATAGTCAAAAGATGCCTTGTCCTTCTCCCCCTTTGGGTAGCCCACAGGACCTCAGTAACTGTCCAACTCTGGAATAGGCCCTGGGATGTGCTCCCAGAATTTCGTTTGGCTTCTCATCTGATTCCCCACCCATCTCACAGAGAAATGGTTCCTCACTGGCCCCCGTGTGCCTACACCAGAGGCTGTTGTTGCCTGTGGGAGCTGGCCTTGCATGGTGCCTGCATCCTGGAACCTACCTTGGACTGTCAGATGAGATGATAGTGGGACTAAATGACAAGAAAAGCTGGGTGGGAGGGCGTGGAGCCTGTGAGATGTGGGCTGGGAGTGAGTTGTTGAGGATCTCCTGTTGGCTGTGTCCTTTGTCTGCCTGCTGCTTACAGGTGTAGGTCCAGTTTCTCTACCCTGTGTGTTTCTTCCTGCCTTAGAATTTCCTGTAGGGTTAATTCCGGGATCAGTTTCAGAGTTTCTGTGCCTGGCAAAATGAGCGCTATGAATCAGCTTTCTCCTGGTGCTTCTAGGTCACTTTTTAATGTGCAGCTCAGTAAAGTTCCCGTTTACTTTATTTTAAGCCTTTTTCTTCCCTTTAAAGCTAACAAGAGGACCTCTTACCATTTGCCTCCCCCCACTCCAGCTCTTGTAAACCCTCAAATATGTCTTCCAAAAAAGGAAAAGATAGGAAAAAAAAAAACTAACTATGGACTAGGTGTCTTCTTTGCTCCTTCACTGTTTATATGTCCAGTTGTTGGACTTGAGCAGCACCAGTGGTTACCTGAGTTCCCACCTGAATAACCATGTCCTCTGCACTGTCTTTAGCATCTCTAGGTAGGTCTCGACATACAGAATCGGTCAGAGACCATTCCCTTTTCCGGGGCATTTCTGTAGCCTCAGCCTGCCTGACCTGGCACCTGACTGTACCACACAGTTTCTGTTCTGGTAGGTTCTCACAGCTGCCTTGTGTTAGGAATGTACCTTCTGTCTGTCTCTCAGAGAGTGTGTACCTGAACCAGTCACTTCTAGGTCACCCACCTTCCTGGGTCTGTCCCAGATTCCCTCCTCTTTAAATTCTTACCTTATTTTGTAGGACCTCCTGGCCTCAGGTGGGATAGGTGCTTTTACTGATTTGATTTTTTGAACCATGAAACCACATAGACCAAGCTTTTTAATGTATCTTTGGGCAAGTCACTTAACCAGTTAAGATCTTGTCCTAAAAATGTATTAGATGAGATATTTAATGATAGCCTTAACATTAAATATTCACTGCTGTAATTATTAAATGTCAGATAAGTCCCTGTACACACAGATGTAACCTTAATAGCTGCCAGTGCCTTGATTTATGGATTGGTGTTACGTGATACAGTTAGTAACCTGGATCTGAGCCCGGGTCTGCTGCCTCCAAAGCCAGCTTCTGTCCAGCATCACTGTGCTCTTGTCTAGCAGCGGAAGGAGGAAGGCCCTAACTTGGGGTCTGTAGTGGGGTACAAGCCTAAGGTTCAGCCTTCGGTTCTGAATTCCATGTCCTTTATTCCATGCCCAGGTCTTTGCTGTGAGCAGATACCTTAGAAGTGCAAGGCTTGCATGGCATGCCATACTGCTTAGGAGATGAGTTACGGAGTGTGGTCTGGTGGTAGCTGCCCCTCCACGTGGTGCAGGTCTCTTTCCTGTCATCAGTTAACGCTGGCTAGTGTCATCTCCTTCCCCTTAACTGTCTACTGCTTTCCTCTGTATCTCCTGGTGCAGTTCATAACTCTTTACTAAGAGCTAGGCAGTCCAGGTGTGGTTCTGTTCCCTGCTTGTGTCCCTTGTCCTTTGGACTGCATGCATTCCATTGTCCCAGAAAGAGTACTTTAACGTAGTATATCCTACCACCCGACTGCTCACGCTCAAATTTCTGTGATTATCTTACTGATTCTTTCCTCACTATCAGTCACTGACTGGTAATTGCATTGCAACCCTCTAAAGCTTCTGTTTTAGTTCTTGTTCTTACCTGAGCAGGCAATGTGTAAATAACTCCATGACTCCCATGCCTGTTTTAATCATGAGATTGTAATCTAATGTCTTGTTTAATGTATCTGCATGTGTCCATGGACCTCTGTCCCTTCACATGGCTGGTCATTGTGGCCCACATGGGTGAGCTGGTTTCCCTTTCTCCTGCTTAGAATTCTGTTAAGCTGCGTAACTGGCTTGGGGTGACCCCAGCTTTCCAGCCGCTGTGCAGTCCGTCCTATGGGGAACCTGGGCAGGAAGCCCGGCCACACCCCAGCAGCCATGTGAGAGGAAGGGCCTGCTCCTTCCTGTAAGCTGTGTTGTGAGGCAGCGTGGTCAAGTCCTCTGTGGGGAAGTAGCATGGGCCCACCTGGGCAAAGCCCATGACCATATTGTCTCCCTCCATCCTCTGACCCAGTCAAAAAATTCTTGCAACTAGGTGTGGTCGCACACACCTAGAATCTCAGCTGAGGCAGGAGGCTCACTAATTTAAAACCAGCCTGGGCAACTTAGTGAGACCCTCTCTCAAGAATTTAAAAGGTCTCTTCCTAGTCTTGGCTGGGAATATAACTCATCACTCCCAGGGTTCAGTGTCCAGCATGCAGTGGGGCCAGGGAGACCTTTCCAGAATTTAAGAACCAATTTGGTGGGGTCGAGGAGGGAAATAAAAGCAGGGAAGCACCCAGCTCCCCAAGCAGGTGGCTTCTACCACCCTGCCTCCGCACCTGCCTGAAGGACAGATTAACCCACGGTTACCTTCCTTTCTGATTAATTCCTCATTCTTTTTTCCATGTGTTGTGTCTCTTGTTTTTCTTATCCTTCTTTATCCTTTGTCCTTGCCTCCCCTTCCCTAAACCTTACAGATAGCTCGGGAGGCTGAGGCAGCCATGTTCCATCGCAAGCTGTTCGAAGACCTTGTGAGAGCCTCCGGTCCCTCCACAGACCCCATGGAGGCCATGGCCATGGGCAGCGTGCAGGCTTCCTATAAGTGTTTAGCAGCAGCTTTGATAGTTCTGACGGAGTCTGGCAGGTAGGGCCCTAAGGGCAGGTATTGCTGTAGGATAACTGGTGTCTTGCTCTAGCTGCTCCAGCTGCCAGGCCAGCCCTGCTCCTGGGGCATGGGCCCACACACACAGTCTCTTCTTGTCTGCAGGAATGTTGCTAGGGAGGCCACAGTAGGGCTAGGTAGGCACAGTGGAAGTCACAGGCACCTGGTAAAAGACCGGTTCCTGTGGAATTTTGATCCTGCGCAACCCAGAACCTCTAGTGACTGGGTTCCTCTTGGCCTTCGTATCCAGAGCCATGTTCCTTACCAGCTGTCTGTGACTCTTCCCTTCCCCCTCCTTTGTGACAAAGCTCTGACAAAGCTCTGTCCCCTTCCCCTCGTCCCTCTGGACGGATGTTGCTCCCCTAGATTGCCCGTGAGGCAGAGGCTGCCATCTACCACTTGCAGTTATTTGAGGAGCTCCGCCGCCTGGCTCCCATTACCAGCGACCCCACAGAAGCCGCCGCCGTGGGTGCCGTGGAGGCCTCCTTCAAGTGCTGCAGTGGGGCCATTATCGTGCTCACGAAGTCCGGCAGGTAGGAGGCGGCAAGCTCCCTGGGGCTGCCCTGCTCTGTGGCACCTCTCCTTGGGGTCCTGGTGGGAGCAGTATCTAAACAGTGCTCTGGTGGTACTGAGCCAAGGTAAGACCTCCAGCTGCCACCTGGGCCCGGAGGACCCCAGGTAGCACTCAGAAACCTGTTCAGATTCCATACAGTTTGGAGTCCATAAAGCAAGTTTTTGGCCACACGAGGAGCTGCGATTGATTGTAGAACAAAAAATAGACTTCATCAGATGCAAATTTACTTTTGATATTTAGTATTCTGTATTTCCACACAGTAAAAGACAGTTTTGCTGCTTCTGGTTACCATGTGCTCTTTAAAAATTCATTTTGGAAATAGTATCGTTCACTGAGCCCTGTGAGACACCACACTGGTCTCTCAGAGGTCTGGCCCAGGAAAGTTGCTGTGCCACCTTCCTGACATCCTAGGGGGCCAGGCAGCCGCACTGAGGACTGTCTGGCCTGTGTTAGACTTTAGGTTTGAGGTCCCTTCCTAGCCTAGGACATTTGACTTTCTATCGCCCACTCAGCTAACCTTGGAGTATGCTCCCAGGGCCTGTCCACAAGTTGGCGAAGTTTTTCTAGAACAGGGTGGAGAGGAGAGACCAGCAGCACCGAGGAGCGGCAGGTGGGCCTCAGCACCCAGACCGAAGGTCTGTGCCAGTTCCTTGAGCAGAGGCCTCAAGCTGCCCGCTCTTGGCTGAACAGCTCCATCCATTAGGGTTGACCTTTGAGAAAAGGTCCAGCCCTTGCTCTGTGGCTATTTTTAGCGCCGGTCTTCTGGGATTTCACTCAGCTTGTCCTTACTTCAGCAACTGCTTCCCCCTGAAGGCTGTGTGTGGAGGCCAAACCTGAAGCAAGCCTTCTCAGCTGTGATAAGTCTTAAATTTCCCTGACACCTGTTGCAAGACCTCAGAGTTTGCCAGCTGGGGTCCAGCTAGTTCCTTCCACAGACTTCTCCCCAAGTCCCAAGACGCAGCTGCAGACATACGAGGGTGCAGTGTCTGTATTCAAGGAAGCACATGGCCTAGGCCTTTCAGAGTCCCCTGCTGAGCAGAGGACCCAAGGCGTGCAGCATGTGCCCATGCCACGTGTCTATTTTTGCTTCCTGGGTAGCACTCAGATTTCCAGAGTTTTAAGATTTTTCTCAGTGCTGTAGATCTCAGTTGCCTGACTGAGCAGCCTAGTAGCCAGGGGGAGCAGGGTGAGGGCACAGGAGGTTACATTGCTGGTTCCCAGAGGAATGGTTGTTCTGCTGCCATTCCCTGCAGCGTCACTGGTCAGGTGCTGTTCATGTGCTGCTTGGCTTTAGCAACTGGAATGGATGCTGGTGAGGTGGGGTCAGAACTGCTGCCTCTGTGCCAGATAAAAGAGTTCAGGGTATGGCAGGGTGTGGAGTGAGTGAGCCTGCCCACGCTGGGTCAGGATAACCCAGCCAGTGGGAGGGATGGGGAAATGGTAGGGGCATAGTGTGCTCTTAGCATGCTGTGGAACTGCAGGGTGGGAGTTCACAAAGAACAGGTGTGAGTAACCAGAGCCTTCATTCAGGCTGGCATAGTGAGCTGGATTAGAGGTAGCCTACTGCTGAAGGCCCAGACGTGCTTCCTAGAAGAGTTCTGGGGTACTTTTTTAATGGCCTGGTCTCCCTGTCCTCCATCCCACCTTATCAGGTCTGCTCATCAAGTAGCCAGATATCGCCCACGTGCACCCATTATTGCTGTGACACGGAATCACCAGACAGCTCGCCAGGCCCACCTGTACCGTGGCATCTTCCCCGTGGTGTGTAAGGATCCAGTGCAGGAGGCCTGGGCCGAGGACGTGGACCTCCGTGTGAACCTGGCCATGAATGTTGGTGCGTGCCTGGGAGTGGGGCTGGGCCTGGGGCCTTGGGAGTGCCTGAGCGCTGGCTCTCCTGGGACCTGGTGAGCTTGAGGAATGAGTAAGGAGGCATGGGAAGGATAAAAGAGTACAGCTCTTCACTCTCAGTGGGAGTGTTTTTTCTGAAACTTCTATTTTCTGAAGTCCTGGGATGAATAACTCAGTTCTCCTCACTATCTGACTAGGGCCGAAGGCAAAATTAATTGTCCATTCTTGGCATATACTCCTTACTGAGGTTTTCTTTTTTATATAAAATCAGCTAGAATGCCAGTTGTGGTGGCACACACCTATAATCCCTCTGGGAAGCAGGAGGATTACAAGTTTGAACTCAGCGTAAGCAATTTAAAAAGACCCTGTCTTAAAAAAGTAATAAAGGGCTGGGGGAGTAATTGAGTTCAAAGGCCCTTTTTACTGAAGAAGGAAAGGCAAGAGCTGTACTCAAGATTATATACTGAAGTGGCCTTTGTACCTGTGTAAGGTAGCATGTCTTGGGATGCAGAGAAACTCCTAGCTGTAACCTTGAGCCATGTTCTCCGCCCTCACCCTGGTTCATTTTATCTGGGCTGTGAGCCTGGCGCCACCTAGTGATGGGAAGCTGTAATGCTCACCCTGCCCTGCCTGCTACCTTGCTTGTGGAGCAGTAGTCCATGTGTAGAACTGCCCACCGTGCCTTTACTCACCAGCTTCTCTTTTCCTCCTCAGGCAAGGCCCGGGGCTTCTTCAAGAGCGGAGATGTGGTCATTGTGCTGACTGGGTGGCGCCCTGGCTCTGGCTTCACCAACACCATGCGTGTCGTGCCTGTGCCCTGATGGCTCCCAGAGCCCCTCCAGCCCCTTTCTGCCCCCTTCCCCAACCCATCCATTAGGCCAGCAACGCTTGTAGTGCTCACTCTGGGCTGTAGTGTGGCACTGGTGGGCTGGGACACCAGGGAAGATGAGTGTGTCTGTGAAACATGGCTGTTATTAGTGTGTGCTCGGGTGAGGTAGCCCAGAGCCTGGCTGCCTGTGATGGGGCCCCACCCAAGCCTGGTGAAGGAGAAACGCAGGACCAGAGGCCCCCAGAGCTTATCACAAGAGGGCACCAACTCCTTCTGCTTTGTGTACTTTGTTCAGTTCCTGTAGAAAGTGGATATCCGGAGAACCCCCAGTCCTGGCCTGGGGTCAGGAGACTAGCAGTGCGAGAAGGGGCTGAGGGAGTAACAGCAGTTCCTGTGTAGATAGACTGGCCCTACTGCTTTCCCGGTCACCTCCGCCTCACAAGTCCATCGTGTGCACTGTGCGCGTCCTGTACTCATCTGTCGCTGCAGACACACTCCACTTTACAGCGTGCATTTCCCCACTGCTGCAGCCCCTCCAGGCCTGTTGCTGTAGAGCCTACCTGTATGTCAATAAACAACAGCTGAAGCACCTGTTCCCTGTCTTGTTTTGTTGTGGAGTGTGGGTTGGCCTGGCTCTCTGTGCAGGTGAAGAATGACAGCAGCCTGTGCCTGTTGGTGCGTGCTATGTCTTATTAGGTCACCTGCCATCCTGTCCTTTTGCCGGGTGCAGGTGCTAGGGAAGCAGGAGCTAGCCACTTGGTGTGGTCACCCCTTCTGCACTCCGAGGAGATGGGCTGGCTGTGTCTAATAGCTCCAGTGGTGGATGCCTTATTTGGGCCAGGGGTGGAATAGAACGGAACAAAGCCCCTCTAGTCTGGTGAAAATGTAAGGAGTCAAGTGGCCCCTTGCCCTGACTGGCTGCTTCCTCCCCTTCGTTCTCCACTGTGGGAGATCTAGGACCTCCTCAGTGCTAGGCAAGGGTTCCACCGCTGAGCTACATCCTCTCCCTGGCGCCCCCCCCCCGGTCTCTTTGAGAAGGCTTTGCTGACTTGTCTCAGCTGGCTCCACTTACAACTTCTCAGCCTCCCAAGTAGTTGAGGCCGCTCCCATTTGGTTTAATAGCTGTTAAAACCTTTTTAACAGCTGTAAAGATGAGTTTCTGCACTGGGCATCCGAGGTTTTGTCCCCAGCTCCCAGAACAGGACAAAGGGTCCCACCTGTTCTCCGAGATCCAGAAAGACCAGGATTGGGGGCGGGTATGTGTGCCGGGAAGGAGGCCAGGACTCACTGTCCTGTGCCTTCCCCCTCTACTGACCTCTGAAGGATCCAGTGACCGGTTTGGGTGTGGTGAGAAGGGGCCTGCAGGCCGGCAAAGGTGGGAGATGGGGAATGTAGGTCATTCCTCCCATTCACTGCCCAGTTCTGCTCCTTTCGCTGCCATGACACCGATGGGGTCCAGAAGACCTGGGGATACTACAGAATTAGTACTGGGCCCTGCTGTGGTGACCCTGCCTTCCCGCTACCATGTTCAAAAATCCTCTCGGGTGTCAGAAATGAGCAGCCGGAGAGGAGCACTGGCACCAAGGCGGACAAAAGGAAGATCTCAGGACACACGGGACCCTCGCGAGCGGCAGGAGGTGCAGCCCCGGCCCTGGCTTCCGGGATCTGGCGGTCCAAGGGGACCCAGAGCTGGGAGCTGCCGGCCCACCTGGGCGGGCGGGCGGAGGAAGGGCCGGCCAATGGGATGCGTCCATTCTGCGCGAGCAGCCAATGGACGGGCGGAGGCGGACTCCCCGGGACGGGCGGGGTCCCTTGGGCGCCGGGACCCGCGCCGACCCGGGCGCTCCGGGCAGGCGCCGCGATGACCGCGCTGAACGGGGTCGAGGCCGCCGCGGCGGGCAGGTAAGGCGCGGAGGCCGGGGCCCCGGCTTGGGCTCCGGCGGCGGTTGGGCGGCTCGGGGCCCCGGGCCTCGGCGCTCTGTGCCCCGGGGCGGGGGCTGCCCGCCGCCTCCGGAATGCGCGCTCGGGTCACGGCTGCGTCGCGCCGGCGGCCGCCTCCCGAGACCGCGAGGTGTCCCCGAGGGGCCCGGGCCTGAGTGCGAAGCGCCGGCCCGGCGGCAGCAGGGCAGCGGAGGGCGCCCTCTTCCGTGCTGCTCTTCCGCCACCGTCGCCGCTCATTTCATTGATGTATTCGTTCATTCATTCCTCCCTCGCCGTCTCGACTCAGCTGGATGGCCCCCAACCCCGAGGACCTGCGCCTCCTCTCCAGCCGGCGCAGGGCCGCCCCGTCCTCAAGCAGCGGGATCTGCACTCGCGGCCGCCCGCGATGCCTGGGAGGCAGCGAGGAGCTGTCCCGGCACGACGCGGCCGCACCCGAGCTCCGGGCCCGGGCGGGCTGGGGCTGGTCTCTAAGCCTGGGGATCAAGTCGGTTGTCAGCCTCGGAGAAAGAAAAGTTCTTGCAGCTGGGGTGAAGGGGCATGGCACGCTTGGGCCTCTGGGGTTGAGATTATTTGGGAGAAGAGGGAGCCGAGGGATGAAGATGTAGATGTCTTGCGCTCGGAGCCTGGGGGGACAGTCATCACCGCTGCTGGCTGGCGACCGCCGGGCACGTAGGGCGGATGGGTGACCTGGGCAGCCCTGGATACAAAGTCTGGACCTGGTGGAACACCTAGTGGCTTCTCTGTCGTGCCTCAACGGGATTTATTTGGTGGAGGGAGGGTAGTGGCCATCATCTGTCCCTTCGGGCTTGCTTTCTCTCTCCCTCACTGCACATGATTGATCAAAAGTGTCCCCTTCCCGTACTGGTCAAGCTGTTAAGGGAGAGAGGACACGGGCAACCTGCCACCCTCTTCCCCCAACACCTCTAAGTGGCTCTGAGTTTACCTTTCCCGAATAAAGACCAGGTTCCCTCCCATCCTGCAGTGAGGCGCCGCTTTGCGCACTCCACAGTCCCTGGTCAGGCGGGGGGCGGGGGGGGGGGGTCCAGTCTAGCCTGTGCCGCAGACATCCTTAGGTCGGAGGCCGTAGTTTTGTCAGGCATTGAGGGTGACCTCAGTGGGCCTCTCTGGGGTAAACCGGCAGAAGGCAAGGCTGACAGACGCTGCCACTGAACACACGCTGGGGCCGAATGGAAGTCTTCTTTCCTGGGTTCCCTTTGGGAGGATTTTTGAAACAGTTCTGGGGGGCAGCTGTTCCCCATCCATACTTTGATGTGGTTGGTTGCTTTCAAATTTCAGCGCTAAGGGGAGTCTTAAGAGCTTCCGGGACTGCCCGGACTGCCATGGAAGCTAGGATGCTTCCATGACCTCCTGGGGTTGAGGTTGGCTGTGCCTGCCAGCCTTCTGGAAGCTCTTCTGTGAGCTCCACCCAGTGCTTAAGCTGGGTAAGCTGTTGCTTTGGCCCTTGAATGCCGTGGTCTGTGTTTAAAAGACGGATGTGAGAAGCCTCATTCTGGGAATCAGAAGTGAGTGGTAAGCCTCCCCGTTCCTAGTTTGCTGTGACTTGGGATCCCACTCTGCGTCTGCTTCACCCGTGGCGTAAGGAGCAGACCCCCCCGCCCCCAGGGTCTCCTCCCCACCGCGGGTTGTTCAGTGATTCTGCAGCTGGTAGGATTCCTTCCTCTTTTCTGAAGGTATTTTAGTTCTTGCTATAATTTCCCCTTTGCCACGACTGACCCCAGAAAGGCCATGCAGTTAAGAAAGGCCTGCACAGCCTCAGGGAGCTGCCGTCTCCTCTAATACTGGAAAATAATTTGTTTTCCCCTTTCCTGACAAAGGTAAATACTTTGCACCATTCTGTAGCCATCCCTGATGCAAATGTAAGTTTGATAGGACGTCTTTGTTGGCCACTTTGTCACTATGGTACGGGCAATAGGGCACCAATCAGTTGTCATCTGTTATCACTGACCTTTAATGCTTGGATTAATTCCCCATTTGTTTGCAAATGTAAGAGAAGAAGGGGAGGGGCAGGGTAGAAAAAAAATCCCCTGGGAGTAGAACTTCCTGAGTAATTTAAGAAGTAACAGCCTCCTGCTAGGGATGTAGTTCAGTGGGTAAAGTGCTTGCCTAGCCCTGGGTTCAATTCCCCACTCCAGCAACTACACATTTTTGTTAGTTGAGAAATGATCAGCATTTAGGACCAAGGTGTTTAGGACCAAGGTGGTTGAACTGATCTTTAGATCTTTTTTCTAAAAATTTCAAGCAGACATTAATTTTTGATTGGCACTATTTTTTTTAACCTGAAATCAAAAGTAGTTGAAGCTTTAGCTGAAATCAAACATGAATTGCTTTTTCTTCTCATGTATTTATGAATATAAGGCCTGCCAAATGCATAGTAAAGAGTTGTAAATTGATTTAGGGTCAGAATAGCCTGGTCAAACAACTGTGACCGGTTATAGATTTTTTTTTTTCTATTTCCTTTGGAAAGGAAAAAGAAAATATTTCTAATCTATGTTAGAATTAACTGAAATACTCAAAACTTGTGATTATTACTCAGGCCACAGAAAACAATACTTTAAAATCACCAAGTCACAAATTACACTTGTTTCATATATATCTCACTTTTTCCTGTCTTGTCTTTTGTTTTGTTTCATTTTGTTTTGTTTTTTGAGGCAGGATCTTGCTCTGTAGTCCAGGCTATTGGTCCTGAACTCAATGTGTACCCCAGTCTGGCCTTGAATTCAGGGCAATCCTTCTGCCTCAGCCTCCTGTGTGCTGGGATTACAGGTAGGCACCAAGTGGTGCTGAGGAATTGAACCCATGATTTTGTGCTTCCTAGGCAAGTGCTTTAACTGCTGAGCTATTATTCCTCCAGCCCTGAAAAGGTATGATCTTTTAAAAATATTACAATGCAATTATTATACCCACAAGATGACAGTAACTTCGTTTAAACATCAGATAGGGAGTTAGCATTTGGTTTCCTTCATTGCCTCATGAATAATTGTCTTTGTACCATTTGTTATCTTAATGAGGATCCAAATGGAATTTATGCAGTTAGTTGGCACTTTGAATCTATATTTCTGTAACACTAGAGTCCATTTTTAATCTGGAGCTTTCCCTTTCATTTCTTGCTTTCTTACGTGTAAAAACTCCAGTTGTGTGACATTTCCCAATTTGTTGTCGTTCTAAATGTTCCCTGACTCCTGAATTTTATATACCCCGGGAGTTGATTTAGAGTCTCTGTCTAACTTTGGGGTTATTGTACACTTAGGAAGCACAGAATTTCAGGGATTTGAGAAGCTGAGATTCTTATTTTATTTAGGCCCGTTACTTCATTAGGATTTGAAAATGTTATTCATCTGCTTCTATTATTCCTTCTTCATGTATTAGCTGAAAAAATTTTTTTCTATAAAAAGAGGTATCTCCTCTTCAACTGTGTGGTTACCCTGGGTTTTGGATGATATTGGAAAGGCAGAGTAAATATTTGGCCCTTTTCTCTTACCTGCTAGTTTTAAAATCATAGGGTGGGGCTAGAGGAATGGTATAGCCGTTAAAGCACTTAACTTGCAGGTGTAAGGCTCTGAGTTCGATCTCCCAGTGCCACATAAAACAGGAGTGGTGGTGCATGCCTGTAATCCCAGCGCTCAGGGGGCTGAGGCAGGAGGATTGATTGGCATGAGTCCAGGGCTAGCTTGGGCTACATAGGAGTGCGTTCAGGACCAGCCTGGACTACAGAACAAAAACAAAAGCAAAAAAAAAAAAAAAAAAAAACTCTGTGGGATGAGTTCCTGATATTTGCCAAAAGTGACCAGTGAGTTATTTGTATTTTTATCACCTCATGGATTTAAACATATTTGACATATTTCAGTTTTCGTTGATGTCAGTCTGAGTATTTGATTGTAACCCTCCCAGCAACACACCCAACCCTTTCCTTTTGCCTGTTTTTGGTCTTGAGGAGTGAACCCAGGGCCTCGTGCACACTAAGCATGGTCTCTAACATAGAGAGAGCTGTACAACCAACCCTCATTTTCCCATCTTTGAGGTGGCTCCTGAGCTTTTGTGCCCCGACCCCCATCTTTGATGGCTTCCTTGCTTTCTACAGGTATAAGCGTGTGGTTTAAGCTCATTTGTGCAGTACTCCCCTCGATCTGTAGTCATCACTTCTCCAAGGATTCCTGGTTCTGGTTGGGGGAAATGGTATTGAGAGACCACAGTTGGAGCACTGGTGGTATTCCTTGCTAGCTGAGTAATTTCATTTTAAGTAGTTAGCTTTGCACTTTGCATTTTAAGTTCCTTGCGTTGTTGATTAAATTAAAGGAGGGGTTTCTATCATTTTGGAGGTTCATAAAGTATATATTAAGAGCCTAATAAAAGTGAGCTGCTCTTTTTTCTCAGACACAACTATTTTGTTCAAACTTTCAGGGGTTCACAGACCTACCCTGCAGCCCTTGCTCCAACTCCAGGGACATGACACGCTTTAGACTATTAACCTGGGAGCAAAATGATGGTAGGCAACTTGGGAGAATTGGACATGTTCCATTGACCCTGCATAAAAGCAGAAAGAGGGAAAGCTAGAGAGTCTTGCATGAAAGACCAAAGAAGATGGGATAGAAATAGTCGCTATGGGCCCAGCTGCACTGATCTCACCAGGCGGGGTCCAGTTTTATCAAGGAAAGCACACAGTGGCAAAGGTTTGTTCCTTGGTGAAGGTTCACTAAATAGAGCAAGATTCATCTAGGCATTGGAAAGAACTTTCTGGTGACCAGGGCTGCAGTAATTTTCATAAATGAAATTCGTGTGCAGACCCACATTTTTAAATTCCTAGGCTGGGGCTATAGCTGAGGGGTTAGAGCGCTTGCCCAGCAAGCACAAAGTCCTGGTTCTGTCCCCCAGCACCACAAAATCTGGACGTGGTGTTTCACACCTGTAACCCCAGCCAAAAAAAGAAAATTCCTGTTGCCTGAGCATAACCCCCATCTTCCCTTTTTTTTTTTTTACCAAATTGATTTTTTTTTACACCAAGTTTCTTTTTATGGGTAACCCTGAATAAGGTTTTGTTTTGTGATTTGTTTATGTACTTATTTATATATTAACACAGGGTCTCACTCTGTAGCCCAGAATGGTCCTGAACTCACTGTGTAGCCCAGGCTGGCCTCATACTCACAGCAATCCTCCTGCCTCAGCCTTCTGAGTGCTGGGATTACAGGTGTGTGCCATCACACCCAGTTTATATGATGCTGGGGAGTTGAACCCTTGGCCTTGCACTTGCCAGATACCCGCTCTGATGCTGAGCTGCACCCATAGACTCTGTTTTGGCTTTCAGCTTATTCCCAAATACGTAGTCAGTATGATGTAGTAGGAGGAGCTTGAGCTTTCAAACAGATGTGAGTTTGAATCCTTCCTCAAGTTCTGATGAGTTACCATTGGCCCTGAGTTCCGGTTTTTTCATCTGTAACCACTCACATCTGACCTTATAAGGTCCTCAGACTGTAATGGCCCTGTTCATAGCATGTGCTCATCCACAGGTATTTTCCCTGTAGCGGTAGACAGCAGTTTGGGAAATCTGAGACGGTGCTTCCTGCTTGGAGATCATCTGTGATGATTTATCCCCAGCTCTACCAAAAGCTGCCTGGAGACTTTTCCTTTTCCGGGGGCAAAATTCATTCATTTATTCATTCAGCTGTGTTGGGATGGAGCCTAGAGCTTTGCACACGGAGCACTGAGCTACTAAGCAGTAGCTCCAGCTCGATGTGCACTCTTAAACGTTTTATTTTGTGATAATTGTAAACTTACATGCAATTTTTTGAAATAATATAGTCAGATCCCATGCAGCGTTACCCAGTTTCTGCTAATGCTAACATGCATAGCAACAGAACAATATTAAAACCAGAAAATAGATATTGATAAGTAAGGCCCATTAGCCTTACTTAGATTTTACCAGTTTTACATGTGTTCATTTGTGTGGTTGCATGTGTGTGCATGGATATTTGATTCTGTTCAATTCATCACATGTGGATTTGTCAAGGTTAATTGATTGATTTTTTTGTTTGCTTTTGTTTTTGAGACAGAGCCTCGCTCTGTAGCTCAGGCTGGTCCTGAACTCACGATGGAGCCCTGGCTGACCTTGAACTCACAGCAATCCTCCTGCCTCAGCCTCCTAAGTGCTGGGATTACAGGCGTGTGCCACCATGCCCAGTTTGGCCAGATTTATTTTAAAAACCAAGTTTCTCTGCAGTTCCCAGCGTCCTACTGTAGAGTAGCTAGAAGAGTGGGGCTCAAAGGGTCCAAACACAGCTAGCAATAGTAGGTGGATGGGCTAGTTAGTGTCTGTGACTTGATGAGCACATACCATGCTCGTACTGAAATGTCACACTGTACTCCCCAAAATATATATGATCATTATGTGACAATCAAAATTGTTTTTAAAGCTTAAGGAGATGAAAACGTTACCTATTCTGATTTTCTTCTTATGTGTTGTATTAACGTACTGTTACCACCTCATGTCCATAAACTTGTACAATTGAGACAACAATTTTTAAAATTGTTGAAATTGAAGGGATAGCCACCTGGTCTCCTCTTGGCTCATGGCCAAGAGCTCCCTCTCTCTCTTCTCTCTGACAGATGCCTGCGCTGTCCCCCCTCCACTTCTTAGCCAGCCGCTTTCCTCTTTCCTCTCCTCTGGCTGAGGGTGACCTGCCTGGGTCCCATCCTGGCTTCACAGCCAGCAGCCTTTCTTGTCTTTTTTGTTTTATTCAATAAACTTTTTATTGCTTTAAAAAAAGAAAAAAATTAAAAGAAACATCTACAGAATAGGAAAAGTGTCTGCAGAAAATCAAACTTCCCCCCGAAAGTTTTTCTTTGAGCCTGAGAGTGCCCGCATGGTAAAGTGTGAGACTTCAGGAATGTGCAGTTCCAGAGGGGTCGGTCTCTTAGGTAATACTGCTGTGCCTGTGGAACAAGTTTTTGCTCCCTGTGTTTTTTTCATTGGTTTTTATCTGTCTCTGTTTTGTCTTCCTGTTTTATTTCTTTGTGTCTTTTATAACTTCTTTTCACCAAATAAAAATACTATTTTTAAAAATTCTCATAATAAACTCATGCTAAATGTGCAGGAAATAAAGAAAAATATAAAGAAAATAATAAACATGTAAATTCCAACTCATGGAGAAAAGTAAAATTTTAGTGAGCCTTTTCCTACATATATTTTATTCTGCATGCTGTTCCATGGGATTTTCCCCATGTTACATAATGTTCTCTTTCTCTGTAAATAGACTTCATTTTATATATCAAATTTTAATAAATAAATATTTGTGTATATGCAGGTGGAGGGGTTTTTTTCTGTGTTTGTGGTACTTGAGATTGAACCTAGGACCTCTTCACTGAGCTACATCCTAGTCACTTGTTTGTTTGTTTATTTATTTTAGAGACAGTATCACCAAGTAGCTAAGTTGTTACTGGGCTTGAACTTGCAATCTTCCTGCTTCAGGCTCCCAAAATGTTGGAATTACTGATGCCTGTCTTCACATGCTAGGCAAACACTCAGTGCTGTGCTACATCCCCAGCCCCCTTTTTTATTTATTTATTTGTTTTTCATTTGAGATAAGGTCTTGCTAAATTGCTTGGGTTAGCCTTCAACTTTTGATCCTCCTGCCTCAGCTTTCCAAGTAACTGGGATTACAGGCATGTGCTACCATGTCCAGCAATCAATATAATTTGTAATGGTTAAAGAGCTTCTACGAATAAAGTGTAATTAGTGCCCTATTGATAGATTTTATGTTGTTTGCTTTTCTCCTTCTACTAACTGCACTTTGTGAACATTCTTATTATACTTTCAAATTTGTGTCCAGTTATTTCCTAATAATAATTGTTAGAAATGGAACTTAAGGGTCTGGTGGGAGAGATTCATGCATGTTTTTCATACTGCCTTGCCACATATTAGTGTGAGATTACCCATTTGCAGATATGTGGACTGACATTAGATACTGTTAAATTTTAAGCCTTCAAAATGTAATAAGTAAAAAAAGGTATCATAATCATTATTTGACATATAGCATTAAATATATTTTATTTTATAAAATGATTACATCATCATGCTTATTGTGTATACCTACTTTTCATTTAAACAGTACATTTTGTTCTTTTTTTCATACACATGCACCTATACTCTGTTCAATTCTATAGAAATCCATTATATTAATAAAATAGCATTTTGATATTTCTACTTTCCTCCTAATATATTTTTTTTTCCTTTTGAGACAGGGTCTCACTCTGTAGCCCTGGCTGGTCCTGAACTCCCTGTGTAGCCGGCTGGCCCTGGACTCAGGACAGTCTGTCTGCCTCAGCCTCCTGATTGCTGGGATTATAGGCTTGGGCCACCATCCCTACCCTTATGTGCTGCTGGGGAATTGAACTTAGGGCCTCACTAGTGCTTTAACTGCTGTGCCATTACTCCAGCCCCCTCACCCCCAATAATTGTTAATCATATTAATATACATTTTCACCTAGTTCTTCATTTATTTTCTTATCTCAGGTTTCTTAGTATGGAATTGTTGCATTAAGGGACTTGTATTTCTTTCTTTATTTTTTTTTTTAAAGGCATGCTTATTTTATGTTGCTGAGGAATCAGACCCAGGGCCTTGCACTTGCTAGGCAAACAGTCTAACCCCTAAGCTATCAGCTATAACCCCAGCTGGACTTGTCTTTCTTAAGGCACTTGATATACTGATTTTGATGTGACTCAGCCTTAGTCTCAGGCCAGGGGTTCAATCCCCAGTACCACATAAAAATTAGCCTGGTATGGTGGCGCACACCTATAATCCCAGCACTTGGAATGCTGAGGCAGGAGCATTGCCGTTGAGTTTGAGGCCATCCTGGCCTACTTTGTCTCAAAATTTTAAAAACATTTTATATACAGTTTCATCTCAACCAAGTGTAGTGGCACATACAGGACTCTAGTACTGAGGAGGCTGAGACAGAAAACGAGCAAGTGGGACACCGGCCTAGGACTCAGCATGACCCTGTTTCAAAGAAAGAACAAAACACAAAATCTTTATACTCTAGATTTTATATTTTGCTTGTAAAACTCTTCCCAATGTTTAAAAAAGTTCTCTTATTTAGACTTCTTTGTACATTTAAAAATATTTAGGTGTTTAATCTATGGAAATATATTTTTGTGAATGGGGTGAAATGGCCTGAAGCTATTTATTAGACAACCCATTCTTCTTTATTCAAAATAATTTTATTGTTTACTGAGTTCTTATATATCCTGAGATTATTTTCTGGGTTCCTTATTATGTGCCATTGATTTACTAATCTTTGCCAACTCAGTAAATACGTCACCACTGAATTGTCCCACCCTGTGGTCTGCACTGCTGTCTGGTAAGGCAGAGTCCTTACATTGTTTGTCTTTTTAAAATATCCTTGACTATTTTCATGCATGTAGTCTTCCAGATGAAACTGAGAATCAACTTGCCAAGAATGTACATACGTGCTCTCCCTGTCCCCCTTTCATTTTCTTCCTCTACCCATCTCCCATGCATCCAGTCTTTCTCTCTCCCCCTTCCCTCCTATAAAACTGAATTACATCTGTAAGTTAATTTGGTGTATATTTGCTTCCTAAAATTTTGAGTTTTCCAGTGGAGAATTTATTCAAATTTTCCTTTATCTCATCTAAAAAATAGTTATGATTTTCTTCCTTTTTTTTTTTCTGAGACAGTGTCTTGCTCTGTAGCCCTGGCTGGTCCAGAACTCACTATATGCTAACGGCAATCCTCCTGTCTCAGCCTCCAGTGCTGTAATTACAGGCATGTGCCACCATGCCCAGCTTATGTGATGCTGGGGAATTGAACTCGGGTACTTAGTGCTTGTCTTCTGCTGAGCCATTCCTCCTGTCCCCTGTCTTCTCACCACCCCCACCCCCCTCTTTTGGGGCAAGGCCTCACTCTATAGTCCAGGCGTATTCTGAGCTCACTATGTAGCCCAGACTGGCCTTGAACTCACAGCATTCCTCCTGCCTCAGCCTCCCAAGGGCTAGGATTACAGATTATTTTCTTTATCTAGTTATGGAAGAGTTAATACAGTCATTTTCCCAAACATTTTATGACTACGTACTACAAGTCTACAAGAAAACTGTTGATTCCCCAGTTCTGGGATGGAACTCAAGGCCTTACGCATCCTAGGCAAGTGCTCTACCTCTGATCTATACCCCTACCCCAAAACTACTGAGTTCTATGTTGATCTTTTATTCATTGGATTAGTAACTAACACTTAGGGCTGGAGGTGGAGTGCTTTCTAGTATGCCAGGGCCCTGGATTCAAGCCTAGATCTACAAAACAACAACAAAGTAAAGATAATTAACTCAAACTAGAGATAATTAGTCATGTGTCCAGCCCTATCGCTGCTCTACCTGGACTATGTGCAAATATAAAAAATATCTGAGCCATGCTTCCGTGTTCTCTCCGCCGATTCTGTGTTGCCTGGTTAGTTTGTCTTTTCATCTTACATCCCCAGCCCATTTTTACTTAGTATTTTGAGACAGGGTCCACCTAAGTCCCTAAATTGCCCACGATGGGCTCAAACTTGGGATCTTCCTGCCTCAGCCTCCCAGAATACTGGGATTACAGGCCTGGGCCCCGACCCGCTGCTTGTCTCCCTTTTTTCCTCCTGAATTTTTCTCGCCTTTGTGCAGTGGCTACCAAGCCCTGAAGCCGCGTTGAGCGACGGTGAGGAGTGCGGAGTCCATTCCTCGGAGGCTTCCGGCGGTTCACAATCCGGCGGGCTCCCCGGAGAGCCCCGGGAAGGCGAGCTCGTGGAGACTGGATCGCGGGGCAAGACTGTGGGCACAGTCTTGGCCAAAGACCAGCTTTAGGGCTCGGCACCACTCCGGGCGCGGGTGGCAGTCGCCACCGTCCCGCAAGTCTGGGGTGTGTGCGACCTTTGACTGAAGCCCCCCGCTCCCCGCAAAGGTCCCGGCGCCCAGGCCGGCGGGATCCGCGTCGCAGCGCCAGCCTGAGACCCGCTACCGGTGGCGCTGGCATCCAGGGTGTGGCTACCGCGCCGGACTGAGGCACCGGGCAGCTCTTCCCAGACTCGCGCCTAAAAGAATCTCGGGTTGGTGCTTGTGCGCCCCGGTGGCGGGCGGCTCCCTCTCCTCTGTCCCCAGGAATTCCGCAGCCTGCTACTGGCGGCAGGTCGAGGTTGGCTGTGGTCAGAGGCTTGACCTTTCTGTCCATCCCTGGGGGGCAGCCCCCAGCCTGCGAGGGCAGAGAAGGCACAGGCCCTCGCCACGGGACTGCATTTCCCTGGCTGTTTATGGGCCTTAGCGAACCTCAGCCCTGCGGTGACCCTGCAGCCTGGGAACACTCCCTCGGCTTCCATGACAGCCTACACTCCCGGATTTCTCTGCAGAGGCCCCTCCCTCGTAACCTGATGGGGGACTCCCCCTTTCTCTCCAGTACCAATTTTTTTCTTTTTTCAAATGGGGTCTCACTCTGCAGTCCAGGCTACTCACTCTGGAGCCCGGGCTAGTCAGTACTGGGATCGCAGGCGTGCACCGAATGTGGTACCAGGGAATCGAACTTACAGCCTTTCACTTGCTTGGGCAAGCACTTAACCGCTGTGCTGTTCCTCCAGCTCCTCCCATACAATTTTTAAACCTGGGTTTCTCTTTGCCTTTTCTCCCTGTCGCCTCATTTGCATTGAGATACAATGCAAATACTATAAAATTCATAGTGTGCGTGCACACGCATGTGTGCGTGGTATTAAGTAAAGCCTCTTCTGCTGAGCCCTAAGCTCAACTTCATTTATTCGTTTATTGATTGGTTGATTGATTGAGACCCTCTCTGCTCTGTAGTTCAGGATGCTCCAGAACTCACTATGTATACCAGACTGGCCTCCTCCTGTCTCAGTCTCACAAATGTTGGGATTACAGGCATGAGTCACTGGCTTGTGTGATGCTGGGGTACCGAACCGAGGGCCTTGTGCTTGCTAGGTGAGCACTCTGACCACTAAGCTACATCCCCAGATCCCTTGCCCTGCAGCCATCTCCTTTTTTAAAGTGCACAGTTAAGTGGTAGTTTTTATAAGTACTGGGAATCAAATCCAGGACCTTCACTGAGTTATACCCCCAGATCTTTTTAGAACTTCTTTTCTTTAAGACAGGATCTCAGTGTCATCAAATTGCCCAGTCTGGGCTTGAGCTTGTGATCCGCCTGCTTCAGTGTCCCAGAGTGCTGAGATGTCAGGCCTGTGCCACCGTGCCCAGATTCAGATGGCGCTTAGCACATTCACAAAGTTGTGGGACTTTACTGTCATCGTTGTCTAATTGTGGAACATTTTCATCACCCTGAAAAGAAATTCTGTGTCCCATCCCTTCCCATTTACCCCCCCAGAGCTAAGAATCTACTTTCTGCCTGTAGGGATTTGTGTATGTAGACACTGCCTGTGCACGGAGCCTTGTAGTATGTGGTCTTTGTGACTGGCTTCTTTCGCTTCCCATGTTTCCCAATGTTGTAGCATGTTTCATGCTTCCTTTTTTATGGCTGAGAAGAAACATCTAATTCTGTTTATCCATTTATTGGCTATTAGCATTTGAGTTGTTTGTACTTTTTGGCTCTTATGACTGAATAATGCCCTCTATACACTTGGGTGTGATTTTTGCGGCTACCCATTTTTTTAATTCTCTGAGTATTGACCTAGTGATGGAATTGCTGATCGCATGACTGTTTAACCATTTGAGGAGCCATCATAACTGTTTTCCAAAGCAGCTACACCCACTTCACATTGTCATGCGCCACGTGTGAGGGTTCCAGTTCCCACGGCCTCCCCGCACCTGTGATTGACACAGTCCCCTCTCGGTGGAGCGCTGTCACATTGTGGTTTTGCTCTACCTTCGCCTGGTGAGTAATGATGCTGAGCATCTTTGTGTGTACTAACAGGCCATTTAATATCTTCTTTGGAGAATTTTTTCCTCATATATTTGCTCATTATAAATTGGGTTGTCTTTTCATTGTTGTAAGAGTTACTTAATTTTTTGGGGGAGGGGGACAGGGTCTTGCTCTGTAGTCCAGACTACTCCTGAACTCACTAGGGAGCCCAGGCTGGCCTTGCACTCAGGGCAGTCCTCCTGCCTCAAGGGCTAGGATTACAAGTGTGCACCCATGCCCGGCTTACGTGGTGTTGGGTAATCAAACTCAGAGCCTTGAGCTTGCTAGGCAAGCACTTTAACAACTGAGCTATTCCTCCAGCCCTGACTTAAAATTTTTTTAAATGGTTGCTTTAAAAATTCACATAGCATAAAATTTACCATCTTTATTTTTAAAGGTACAGTTTAGTGGTAAGTGTGCATGCCATGTTGTACATCCAATGTGTATAACTTTCTCATCTTTCAAAACTGAAATTCTGTACTCATTAAACAACTCCCATTTCCTTCCTTTCCCCACCCCTGCCTACCACTATCCTTTCTTTCTATGAATTTAACTGTTTTCGTATCTATGTAAGTGGAATTATACAGTATTTGTCTTTTTGTGACTTAGCAAGGTTGTTAACTATATATTTTGAATACTAATCACTTATCAGACATATGGTTGGCAAATTATTTTTTTCTCAGTCTGAGGTTTGTCTTTTCACTTTCTTTATGACATCAATAACATTACAAAAGTTTCTAATTTTTGCATAAGATCCAATTTATCTGCTTTTTCCCCCTCTCTGTTTCTCATGATTTTGGTGATATATCTAAGAGACTATTGCCTAATGGATCACAAAGATTTTTACATCTGTGTTTTATCTTAAAAGTTTGTAGTTTTAGTTGAAATTTTGAGCTTTGACATTTTGAGGTTAACTATTATATGGTTGAGAGAAGGATCTATCTTTATACCTCTCTCTCTCTCTCTCTCTCCTCTCTCTGTGTGTGTGTGTGTGTGTGTGTGTGTGTGTGTGTGGTGTACTGGGGACTGAACCCAAGATCTTTGTACTGAGCTACATCCCTCGCCCACCTCTCCCCTTTTTATTTTGAGACAAGGTCTCACTAAGTTGTCCAGTCACGGTTTGACTTTGTAATTCTCCTGCCTCAGCCTCCCAAGGTGCCAGGATTACAGGCTTGTACCACCATACTCAGCCACTTATGTTCTTTTGCAAGTGGCTATCTGACTGGCCCTGTGTTGAAAAGACTATTTATTTTTCCCACTGGTCTTGGCATTCTTGTACAGAGCTTCTCGTCTCTGAACCTTCTTTGCCTGTGGGGATCTTACTAGCTCTTGTTCCTGTCTATGAGCCAGTAACTCAGAAATCTGTCCCTCCGGCCTAGATGTTTCTTATGAACTGCTTAGTCATATAAAACTCGAAAGCTGCACTTTTTCCCCCCAGCACTAGAGATTGAACTCAGAGCCTTGTGAATACTAGGTGGGTGGTCTACCACTGAGCTATACCCTCAGCCTGACATCTCTTCTTAAATAGATCTCACACACATTTAAGACTAAACTTGTGGGCTGGGGATATAGTGCAGTGGTAGAGCACTTGCCTAGGACATAGTGGGCTCTGGGTTCAGTCCCCCATCCCTGGGGAGTATGAGTTGTGACTGTGTCCTCCACATACTGTCTTCCTTTCCCTGTGGTCTCAGCAAAACTAACCACCCAGAACCTTCCTTGCTTAAGCCACAGATTACTAGAGTCACCCTTGCTACCTTCTCCATTTTGCCCACATCCAAACCTAGTTCAGTAGATTCTGCTTGGAAATACACATCCTGAACCCGCTCCAGACCTTCCATCCGCATCACCACCAAGTCCCAGGTGTCACCTCTGTGCTTGGCTACAGCCTTCTAAATGACCTAACTCCGTGGAAAAGTTTAAACCCACACGAAGGATGAGAGCACTACCAGTGGATCCCCCTGATCTACAGCTACAACAATGAACAGAATGAGGTCATTATTGTTTCATTAACAGTCCCCTCCATTCCTCCTGGCCCCCTTCTGTTGGATGACTCTGAAGCAAATCTGTTATGTCAGAGTAATTTTTTTTTTTTAAACTCACAAAGTTGATAGCACACTTCCCTATTTAACTCTTCTTTGATTCCTCGTTTTTTGTAAGGTAAGACCAGCGAGGTAACCTCTGTCCACCTCAGTCCTCACCCTCCAGACACAAAGGTTTTGTGTGTGATCTCATGTGTCACACACCTCCAGGCCACTGCACCTCATGGCCCTCTACGCTTTCCCCTCTCCAACGACCATCCCCCTTCCCCGACTGGTTAGCATCCATTGCAGACAGTGCCCTGTCAAGAGCTGCTGCTTCGGCAGAGGTTCTTCCCTGCCCCCCAGGCTTGAGTCAGGACTGAAAGAGGCCCTCTTAGGACACAGAGCTTGTATTTCCTTGCATATTTTACACAGTCACAATATGTATTGGCTTATGTAAATATTTGTTTCTCGTCTGCCTCCCCCAGCAGGCATGTGTGGTAGTACCTTACCTCCCCTCTCTGGTATACACAGCACTTACCCAGAGCTGAGCCCGTGGCAGGCATTCAATTGGTGTTTGTAGAAGGAAAGCCGAGAGGAGAAAGGCGGGCAGAGCTCTGAGAACTGTGCTCCTGCCAGCCTCTCCTGGGACAGGGGTTCTTCTGACCACAAGGGCGGGTGGCCATCTGCGATCCACCGCATGCCTGGACTCTGCTTTTCCCTCAGACATGTGCTTTCCCTCCTGGGGTGTGACTTTCTTGCCCCGTTGCAGAGGAGTGGCAGGCCCAGAAAGGAAGAGTGGCTCTCTCGATGGTAACCATAGTTCCAGGCTTGCTCCATCCCTGGGCTCTTTCGGGACCCCAGAACCTTTACACTTGCCTTTGGTCCCAGCAAGAGCCTGGTGGGTCCACAGAGCTGGAGTGATTCTGCAGTGGGTATCAGAGGGGTGGGGCATGCTGGACAGTGTCCACGGGTGGACAGAGCTGGCTTGTCCCTCCGATAGCCACACCCCCGGCAGCCCTGACTGGGGGCGTCTGAGTGGCAGCAGCAGTGTCATCCAACCCCGCCCCTCCACCTCAGCAGAGTGGCTGCCAGAAGCACAGGGGCGCTCTGTTTCAGACTGAATGCAAGTCTGTTTTAGATCTGAATGACCAGTTTCTTGTCTGGAAATGACCAGGCCCCAAGTGGCCTGCCAAGAAAAAATGGTCTGTCACCAGGGATGTCAACTTGGACCAGTGCTGCTCCAGCAGTGGGCTCTGCTGTGAGGCTAGCCGTAGGCGGGGACTCTGGAGCGGCTGCCTGATCTGCCATCTAGTCTGGGTTCTCTTAGGAAATCCTGACTGTCCTCAGGAGCAGAGCTTCCTAGTTTCAGCTGTTTGTCCCCAACTGTCTCCTTGGTGACTCTTCTCACTCTCCAGGCCTTTGAGCTCTTGGCAGAAGGGAGGCAGCAGTTGCTGACTTCAAACCTCCCATGGAGGAAGGAGGAGAGGACGGGGATCCTGAGCATGGGGCCCTGAAACATGCAAGTCATTCAGGTCAGGAGGGTCTGGAGCAGCCACTGGGTGCCCAGTATAAGAGGCCTTTCTCTGCTGCCTCCGGCTTCTGTGGACTGTAGTCCCAGAGGAATAACTCCAGTATGTAGGTCCTGTGTAGTGTTTTGTGATGCAGCTGGGGTCCCACGGTTCTGCAGTCTTTACTTCATACGGTGGGGACTTACCTCTAATTGTCCTGTAAGGGACATGATGGCATGTGAGGCTAACTCGGCTCTCAGTGTTACTCCCTGGAATGGGAGGGAGGCTTAATAAGCAGGGCTAGTGTGTGGGTGGGGGATCCAAGCCGCACCCCAGACTGGGCCCTGATCTTACTGAGCTTCTTACAGCAGTAGGTTAGGGAGGGAAGCTTCCTTCCTGGCTTCTCCATTTTATTGAAGCACAGACTCAGTGGAGGTGACTAAGGTCACCAGAGGATCAAAGTGGAACTCAGAAGCAAACCTGGTGGGTAGTTGTTACCCCAGCTCTTGTGTTTGTGCTGGTAGGACCCACTGCTTGTGAACAAACTACACAGGATCACTTCAGCGGGCAGTGTTCGTTCAGGCAACCAGCCATTAGGGAACACGTCCTGCGTGCCTGAAGCCACCCAGGCACTGGGCATGAAAGATGAACAAGAGAGTCTAGTGGGGAGATGTTTGAACTGGCAGTGGAGCTTAGGAAGACCTCCAAGCAGAAGGTGTGTGGGCAACGAGGGCAGAGGGAAGAGGTCTGCTCTCGCTGAGGTGCAGGTATAGCTTCAGGAGGAGGGATGCTGAAGGAATGAGGATGGGGACTCCCATCTTGGCCAGGGGCAGGCCAGCTAAGCAGAGCCCAAGCTCGTCAGCACCCCACATCCTCAGAACAGTGATAGCTGAGCCCTGTGTTCCAAATTCCTTCCCCACGAGAAGCTGGGCCTTTGTGGTGTGCTGAGAGCCCAAATCCAGATAAGGAAGTCAGGGGGCAGGACAAAAAGGGATTGGAGCCCATTAGTTAGGAGTGGTATGATCCCTTCAGCAGAGAAGGGCTTGGCTGACCACATCTGTGGTCTAGTGAGAGACGTTGACAGCGTCTGCCAAGAGTGGATGTGGGCCAGCCTTGTCATTGGCTCTCCCAGGATTCACTGGACAGGAAAGCACACGTCTTCGCAGGTCCTTGTAGGGAAAAGAGAGCTTATTAGCTCTGGAGCTCAGAGGGGTCCTTGTTCATCCAGATCCACTGCTCCAGAGGGCTACCCACATCTACTCCCAAGCCACTAACTCTCAGTTTGTTTAGTTCCTTGGGAAAGACTGGAGGTAGGGATCTGACTCCTTCATGGATGGCCTCTGCATGTTCATCTCAGCCTGTGATGACCTCTCTCACGCCCCCTCCGTCAGATCCTTTAGGAAGAGCTGGGATCAGCCCCCTTGTGAAGGGAAAGCTACAGGAGGGGTGGCATTCCAGAGTCCTCCAAGCCTGCAGGCTGTGTGCTCTAGTGCAAAGAGTACACACTTTCTGCCGGACTGGAATGTGAGTTACAGCTCTTCAGTGTTCCAAGTCTGTGCTCCAGAGCAAGGTGTTTTACCTCTTTGGGCCTCAGTTTTGAATCTGTATGATAGGGTGACATGCTCACCCCTCTAGAACTAGAGCTGAACTGAGGCTCAGAGAGGGTCATCAGCTGGATCTGTTCACCTCCCTTCTCCCCATGGACCACTCCCAAGAGGAACATGGCTCCTTGGGCTACTGGGGCATGGCTTGGTTTGAATTCTGGCACTCACGGCCAGTCCTGGCTCCATATGGCAAGTCACAGAACCCAGCAGGTTCCATTCTTTATCGGTGGAATGTAGATTATATCACTTGGTCCATATTAATAACTCCATGTGTCATCTTTGTCTCCTGTGTGATCTTCAGGAAAACCATGCAGGGGGATTTCTTGGCTCGCTGCATGTTCTGGGGCACTGAAGCCCAGATTGGAAGTTCATGGGTAGTCAAAGGAAGCAGATCTCCTTCACTGTCCCCTATACTGGGACCTGCCTGTGGCCCCCACCCCACCCCCATTTCTTCCTGCGCTTTGCTCTCTCTTGCTCTGCTCTGGATCCTCCTTTCATGCACCCAGAGGTTGTGCTCTGCCTCCTTCCCTCCGTCAGCCCTCTCTGCCTGCACACCACATCTTCTCGTGTTTTCCAGTTAGGACTCATACAAAGGGAATCTGATGGGCCAGCACATCTCCTCACTCTCCCGGCTGGTCAGTGGGCAGGGGTCCTTTTTGGATCTGGAGCTGTGGTCATGGCCATCTGGTAGGTCTAAGGAAAAAGGCCTCTGGCCTTCCACATCCTCCCTTAATCTCACAGTCACCTGAAGTAGTAAAGGGAAACTAAGCATGTTCTGACGCAGGTGTCCTTGGACTGCTTCCTGAGAAGTTGGGATTGTGACTGTGTGGGGGACATTTGGCCAGGGGAGCTGAACAGGACAGCGGCACCGGGACTCCGCAAGTGTCCCCAGATCACTAATCTTACCTTGGTACACTCTGTGAAAGATTCAACTGTGGGAATTTCCCTCTTTTCTAGTCAGTGAAAAGGGCAGAGCAACTGTCCTTACATGGAATGTGAGTTTAGAAAACAAAAAGTGAAGCACAGCTTCTGTTAGTGCGTTGGGGCAGCCATAGTAGGGTTATTTTTGCAAAAGAAAGCAACGCCTTTTGTCCTCAAATATTAGCATTGAACCTGATTTCACCCACATTATCCTAGTTTGCCCTTAGGACAGGTCTTGTCAAGTTTCAAGGCTGTGAGTTGGGATTGTGGCTTTGAGAGAACGCAGGGAGTCTCCTGGGAAGGACACAGTGTGGCCCAGATGGCTCTGCCAGGTGGGAAAACTGACAGCCAAGGCAATGGGACTATGGGGCTTTAACAGACAAATAAATGAATTCTGAATTAGTGGGGCGATGGCCTGCCTGACCACACTATTCCTAAAACTCCGGAGAGACGAGGTGAAGGGCTCAGGAAAGTCAAGAGCTTAGGTTCCCAGCCCATGCGGAATGGCCTAAGGGAGAAAGAGGTATGATACCTTCTCCCCCTGAACCACAGAGAAAGGAGGGAGTTGGGAAAGAGTTCTCTAGTGGTTGCTTCGTACCACCTGTGGGTTGAAAATCACCCGGAAGCTGAATACACATCTCCCTTATGACCCAACAACTCCATCCTAAATGTTCACCTACAGGAATGGATGGTTGTGTCCACAAGCCCTGTACAAGGATTTTCAGTGCAATTTTGTTTTAGGCAAAACCTGGAAACTGCCCAGGCCCATCAATAGTAAAACAATATATATTGTCGTATGGTCACACAAAGCCATTCCAAATGCTCATGAAATTTCACAGTTCACAATTATACCCAACTGTGTGGATGTTTCTTTCAAGTGCATTGATGAGCCCAAGCAACCATATAAAGGAGAACATATGGTGTGAGTCCACACGTGCACTGAGCTACACCCTCCAGCACCCCCTCCTCCCATCACACACACACACACCTTTTTAACTTTTAGAGAGGGTCTTGCTGAGTGGCTAAATTACCCAGGCTAGGCTTGAACTCATGATCCTCTTGCCTCAGCCTCCTAAAATGCTCTGATTACAGACATGCACTGCCTCACTTGTTCTTTCTTTTCCATTTCTTACTTTTGAGTCTTACTCGGTTACTAAATTGCTCAGGCTGAATTTGAACTTGCAGTTCTCCTGCTTCAGCCGTCCTGAGTATTGGGATTCCAGTGTGTGCCTCCCTGCCTTGCCTTTTCATTTTCCTTTTAAAAAGCCCTGCAGATGATTGTACAGTATATACAGCTGGCCTCACACTAAGGGTTGACAGGAGAGCACGTATCTCTTCTGTGTGACGTAGGAGGTGAGCTGAGTGCTGAGAGGTGAGCATGGGGAGACTGGGGGCATCTGGAGCCACCACCAGCAGGAAGGAGCCTCCACTCCGGGCTGCTCAGCCTTAGTTTTCAAGTCTCCACCCAGGACAGATGTGCGCAGAGATCCTTGTCCCTGGATGGCCATTGCTGTGGTTTCTGGGTTTGTTCCCTCCGGGGCCTGTTCTATCATGTGTTTTTGCTTGAAGAACAGCGTTGCTGTCGGATCTCTCCTTTGAGATCTCAAAGGCCTGGTGTCTTGGCTGGCTGCACAACAGGTGGAGCTGGCCCTGGGCCTGACCTTGACAAGAGCTGGCAGGACTCTGAGGATGCTCTGATATCTTAGATGTCCTCTAGAAGTTATCTTGTGGGTACCTCCCTAGGAGGGGGACGCCTACGGGGACCACCCCTCCACCCATGGGCAAGGCCTGTGATCAGGCTGCCCAGCCTGGTTGAGCTTTCTGCTTCAGCCCAGCCACAGGCACTGCTGCTGCCAGAGGCTCTGGTGAGTCCTGGAAGGAGGTCTGTCCTGTGGTCAGGAAGGGCTGGTGTGGGCCAGGGGCCAGGGTCTGGGTGCTGTGTGCAATGGGACACCGCCGGGAGGCTGAAGGGCTCCAGCCTGCACTTGCACCCAGCACGCCACTCCGCCTTCACTTGCCACATGCCTTCTCCTTCCCACCTGAGTTCCCACTTTGGTCAGTCAGCCAGGGTGGGTTGAGTGCCTCGTGGTGCTGGGCCCGGGCTCCTGGAGGGGAGGGTCTAGCTGTAGGCCACCCTGCCGTCTCTGGTCCATTCTCCCCCTCCTTTCCAGCTGGGTGCTCGTCTCTGTCCCTTCACTCTTACTGCCTTGCTTTTTTCTCTTCTCCCTTTTAGGTGTCATCATCTCTCTTTCTCTGTCTCTCCTTCCTCCCTCCCTTCCTTTACCAAACACTGGGTCCTGGCTGTGTGCTGGGTGGCAGAGTCTTAGAAGACCCACTCCTGCTGGAGTTCAGAGTCAATGGGAGGCAGAGGTGTAAACACACAAGCACAGCCCAGCATGGTAAGTGCGAGAAGGGACCAGGGCCCACAGAGGAGGGAGTGAGCAGCTCTGCTGGGGAAACCGGGAAAGCTTTCACAGAGGAAATGACACTTGAATTGGGACTTTGAGAAGATTGGGAAGCTGCATCGGAGGAAGGTGGGGTGCTCAGGTGCGCGCTGTGGGGGACCGACAGGTGAAGAGGTTGGAGAGAGAGGCAGGAAGGTCAGAAAGTTGTAGGGAGCTGCGGGACACCAGCAGGAGGGTGGAAGGGGCAGATCTGGGTACCCGTGGGCAGCGTGGACGTGGGAAAAAGGCAGGTGTGCGAGGGCAAAGCTGGGACAGGTATGGTTGCAAGCTATTGCCAGTAGTCAGAGGGAAGGCAGGAGTGGCCTGGGCTTGCCTGGTTTAGCAGGAACAGAGAAACACGCATGATATTGTAGTTAAGTAGTGGGGAGGCTCTGAGGGCCACACGGGGGCGGGAGAAGAGTAAGCTGAAGGTTCTGGCTGGGTGACGGTGGAGGATGGTCTTGTTCGTGTATTTTGGGTGTCAGGAGGACAGGCGCTGGGGGTGGTGCTGAGCCCACTTCAATGGGTATGTCTAGATCTGCAGCCTCAGGTTTTTGGCACCAGGGACTGGTTTTGTGGAAAACAGTTTTTTTTTTTCCCCCCCCACAGGTGGAAGTGGAGATATGCTAGTATCACCACCTTAGCCCCACCTCGGATCATCAGGCATTAGATTCTTATAAGGAGCAGTGCAACCTAAATCCCTAGCATACGCAGTTCATAGACGGGCTCACACTCCTATGAGAATTTAATGCCACCACTGATCTGCCAGGAGGTGGAGCTCGAGTGGTAATGTGAGTGACGGGGAGAGGCTGCAAGCACAGCTGAAGCTTTACATGCTGGCCCACTGCTCACAATCTGCTGTGTACTGGGTTCCTAACAGTCTGGATTAGTACTGCTCCTTAGCCTGAGGGTTAAGGACCCCTGGTCCAGCTGGCAGGTGTGACGCTGAGGGGATGAGGTGTTGGGGTTAGATGTCAATTTGAGGTGTCTACATGGTGGTGGTGTTTTGAGCCCCAGGGAAGTGTGCAGAGCGCCCTTGTCAGGTGCCCTGTGGGGCCCTGTCTGTGGACCCTGCAGAAAGCAGCTAGGCTTGCATCTCTGGGTCACCTGCTCGCTGACTCTCTCCCCTGCCTCCCCCTAAATGTCTTCCTGGCTATTCATCCCTATCCCATGATACAGGCAAGTCCAACAGTACACTCATGGTGTGATAAGCTCTGAGTGTTTGTGGAAGGATGGGAAGGAGGTGTGGCAGGTGGCCTGAGTTCCACACCAGCCAATGGGCCTTAAGATCAGCTGAATCTACCCTCCGATAGGCTTTCCTGCCTTCACACCAGGCTCAGCAGAGGAAAAAGGCTTCACTGGCGATTTTCAATCCTTGGTGCTCCCTTTAATATTGAGTATGCTGCCATTCCCCTGTTCCGCCCTCCTCGTTGGCAGGAATTGTTTTTGTGGCATGGACTGAAACTAACGCCACAGCCTGAACACCGGAGGTGGGATGAGTGGGGTGGGCAGGTTGGAGGTTAGTATATGACACATATGGGGTATGAGGTCTGGTGTATGACCGGTATGGGATATGTGGTATGGTGTATGACTCATGTGGGGTAAGAGCAACTGGCTGGAGGAAAAGTCTGTAGGGGGAAGTGGACAGAAGCTGCCATCAGGGTGGAGGCATCAGGCTGAGCTCTCTGCTGTTTACACCCTTTTATTGGCCCTCTGGATCAGGGCCCAGTTGGTCATTGAGTGCTCTTCCCTGAGAGATCCCGTGACAGGAGTGTTGGATGACCACTCTGCTCCCGGACCTCTTCATATGACATCACTCCCATTTCTTTATTTTCATTTAAATGGTTCTGAATTCACTATGTATCCCAGGCTAGCCTTGGACTCATGGCAATTCTTCTGCCTCAGCTTCCCAAGTTCTGAGATTACAGACCTGTGCCACCATGCCCAGCTTGTGTGGTGCTGGGGAATAGAACTAGGCAAGTATTTTAACTGCTGTGCCATTCCTCCAGCTCCTATTTCCATTTATCTAAACAAGTAAACACCCTAAGGGGAGAAGACATGACTCACTAGTAGAAAGTCTACTAAGTTGAAAATATTTTGTCCCCCCTACTTTTTTTTTTTATTTGAGACAGGGTCTCCCTCTGTAGTCCAGGCTGGTCCTGAACTCACTATGTAGCCCAGGCTGGCCTCCAACTCACAGCAATCCTCCTGGCTCAGTCTCCTGCATGCTGGGATTATTTATACTTGCGCACCATCATGCCCTGCTTTTGTGGTACTGGGGAATCGAACTCAGGTACCGCTTTAACTGCTGAGCTATTCCTCCAGCCCCTTGTTCCCATTTCTATTAGTATATATATATGTGTGTGATACACAGTGGTTACATTGAGCGTCGTGTCAACATTGCAGACCCCTCCCCCCCTTCTGGTCCCCTGCCCTCTTCCTTATCCCCCGACTCCCACTGTCACACCCGTTTGTTTCTATAAAATGCCTGTATTTTGTGTTTCTTACATTAGAGACCATGCAATACCATGTGAGCCTTCTGAGTTTGACTCACTTCTACTGAGCATGATTGCCTCAAGTTGCGTCCATTTTCTTACCTCAAGTCTGTCTTTATGGCACAGGGCTACTCCACTGTGTACATTTTTTTTTGTCTCCATTGGTCTGTTGATGGGTATTTTGGTATCTTCCACATTTAGCTACTGTTAGTTGTGCTGCTGTGAACATGGGTATACATGTATCTCTGTTATATGTTGCAAAGATACCCAGAAGAGGTATCACTGGATTGAATGGGCTATTTATTTTCACTGTTTTGAGGAATCTCCATACTACTAAATTGAAGATACTTTTAAAGCATGCAAGTTTACCCACTTTGACCAGAGTTAGGGTCTCCGGGCCTGTAGAATTATCAGAGAAGAGCCAAAGAACTAGCTTGTCACAGGATTTTTGCTCACATATAATGTGGTTGATGTTAGTTTAAGTACATTTGGGAATCCTTTGTTCCCGAGCGGCTCCTCTTTATGGTAGTGAGTGATCATTTTTCTTCATGGAGATGCTGTGGATGGGTGTGACTTTCCTTTGTTGTTCTGGTGGCCTGAGTCCTCCAGCTTCATTCTTGAGCTCCCTCACACTGCCTGCGCACAGTTAGCCCTGTCCTCAGACATGGTAGGGATTGGAGTTCCTCCTGTGTGCTTAACTCTGGGCTCAGAATAGTCAGTGATGGATGGGCCAGAGTCCCTGACCTCCTTGCGTCTTTGGAGATGGACAGTCACAGTCTATCAACACCATGGAACAAATGCCAAAGTAGACTTCCAGTTAGGGACCATGGGTGTCAGAAGCAGGTGCTGTGGGCTGTGGGAGAGCCGAAGGAGGTCCGTCCTTGAGAAAATTACATTTGGAACTAAGAATGTATTCAGTTTAGAATCCAAGCAAAGGCATTATTATGCATGCAAGATTAAATAATCCATGTATGATTTTTTTTTTTTGAGACAGGATTTTGCTCTCTAGTCCAGGCTGGTCCTGAACCCACTATGTAGCATAGGCCAGCCTGAACTTATGGCAATCCTCCTTCTTCAGCCTCCTGGCAATCCTCCTGCGTCAGCCCTCCTGAGTACTGGGATTACAGATGTGTGCCATCAGGCCCGGCTTTCCATGGTTACTACCCTCCCCAGTTCATAAGGCTTAGCTTCCCATTTTTTGAGTGGGAATATCCTTCTGTGATAATTTCAGTTCCTAGGAATCTATGTGCCCTGCGTTCCTGCTGCCCTGAAAACTTAAATTGTGCCCTGAAAATTTAAACTGCACTCTGTAATGCCGTAGTAACAGGCACTGTACCTGTACCACCGTGGGTCACACTTCTCCCAGTTGTGTCCTCTTGTCCATCCTTCAGGCTTTAGTGTTTGTTTGATGCTTATACTGGGATTGAATTTAGGCCCTCCATACTGTGCTGCATCTGTAGCCCTTCTTATATTTTTATATTAAGGTAGGATCTTGCTAAGTTGCCCAGGCTGAGCTTGAGTTTGTGATCCTTCTCCCTGCCTCAGCCTCCCAGAGTGCTGGGATTACAGGAACTAAGCCTGCGTGCTTCTTTTCCTGGTGCTCCAGAAGACTTGCTTGAATAAAATTTTCATTCTTAATCCTCTAATTTTACTCCTGCAAATCTATTCCAGAAATGAACAGTGACATTGGGACTTTTCATGAAATCATGTCAGGCACAAAGCAGGGTACACAAATTATATGTACACAATCCTTTTATATGAATTGCACATTTATGCATACAGTTTTCTTTAGCTGATTCTTAGGGAGCTTTTAATGGATGATCTTGATCTCAGATATTTTTATTTCTCATACTCTTTACAATGAACATTAAAATTTCAAGGAAAAAAAAACTCCATGAAGTATGAAATGATGAAAACAAGTAAGTCCAGAAATTAAATTTGGGAGTGAAAGGATCAAATCAGTAGCATAATCTGTCAGTGTATAAGGTTCTGTAAATGCAGACATGCATTACTTAACAGAGAGACATTTTGAGAAACCTGTCATCAGGCAGTTCTGTATTGGGCAGGCATCACTGCATAGGCTTGCACAGGCTAAGACAGCTAAGATGTCACTAAGTGATAGAGTCTTATAGGACCACCATCAGATGCGTCCAGTGATGATCAGAATATTATTAGTACACAGCTGTGCCTGCTGATGTATGTACCAAGGTTGAGAACAGAGATCACCAAGTACATGACTCTGGCTGGACTGATTTTGTACGTATGATTGCTTCACTTTTCAACATAACCCTGGATACTGGAAGTCCCTGGGTGGGCCTCAGTTTTCTGGTCTGTGTAGTGGTATGGTGGAAGGTGGGGGATCAAACGAGGTAATGTCTAAAGGTCCTGGCAGATCTGGAGCTAGGTCAGTAATTCTAGGCTTGAAGAGAGCTTTGACTTGGCTCCAGTCACAAGGCTGAATGTGACTGAACATTTTCAGGTTTCAGGTTTCTGCTCCTTATTTTCAGTAGGACCCCTGCACATAACCTTGGTACCTATTTTATTTCCTTGACTGCCCTGCCTGGGCCCTATTCCTTGGGCATCTTCTCTGGGCATCCCCTAGGCACACTTAGTTGGGATTTGTGTGACTGACTGCTCAGGCTCGGAGGAGCAAGAATGGGGGCTCTTGTTTTTGGAGCTGCAGGTACCCTCAGGAATTCAAAGGCCACTGGGGAAACCCCACCTACATCCTCCCTGAGACATTTTTAAATGGTTTGGCTGTCCTCTCTGAGGTGTCATGACCATCTAAAGATGACGTAGGCCATTACTTGGTATGAGGCAACCCCACCCCATCCAGCCACACTTACCTATGGGCTGACTAGAGTCCACTCCTTATCTTTTGCAATCTCAGCTTCTCGGCTTTGATAAGGCCTCCCATACTCAGTGGCCTTTTCTAGGACCTGACAGTTTGCAGTAATGTTGCTCCAGCACCTTAGAAACTTTTACTTTCATCCTCAGTAGAGACTCGGACCCCTCCTTCCTCAGTGGTGGGGTTACAGGCCCAACTTTGCCAGTCTGCCAGCTACTTGGTGCTCAGAATGAGGGGAACAGATTTGAGTTTGCCTCTCTCTGGTTCAGGCATTAAGGCTTGTAGAAGAGACATTATGTGAGATTCCCCGTTCTGTCATTGTTGCCTCCCAACTGTGCTATCCTTAATCTCACCTGAATATCAGGGCCAGTATTAGGTGGGGGGCAGTGGTAGATGCCCTGGGTAACGGGGTGCTGGTAGGGAAAGAGACCCCAGTTAAGCCCCCTTTGCTGATGTGGGCCTGTTTCTCCATAGCAACCAACAAATGAATGGGAAGGCAGCATCTCTGAAAAGCCTTGTATCCTGCACAGAGAAATCAGAGAGACCTCAGGGGCCTTTGGAGGATTTCAGGTAAGGACTTAGGAGCACAGATTTATGGGCAAAAAGTTCTCAAGAGGGGTGACCCATGAGAAAGGGAAACTTAAAGCTGAGTCAAAGCACCTTAGCAGGTTGTTAGATTGGGCACAAGGTGCCTGGGGCTTCTTCCTCCCACCCTTCTACCCTGTCCCGGTGCACTGGGACCTAGCAGAGTCCCGGCTTCTCAGGTTACTCGCCTTCTCCCTGCCCACCTGTCCTCTGGCCGGGCAAAGGTTTGCATTTTGGCACCGCCCCCTCTTTCCCAGCTTAGTAGCCTCAGTCAGGTGAGTTCGAGCTGAGCTCCTCACTGCGGCACTCCAGGCCACACACGGAGGCTGGGAGGCGGGCAGGCCTGCTGGGATCATGGCCCATGGCCAGGCCCCACAGCTGTGAGTCTGAGGCCTCCGTCCATCCCCTCGCTTCCCCAGACGGCTTCCCACCCTGTGCTACCTGCTCCTCTGCTTACTCCTTAGCCAGAGAAATGGGGAGGTGTTGATTTTCAGGGGTGGGCACATCTCGGGAGACTGCGGCTTAGGCCGGGCACGTACTGGTGTGTGTTGCTGGGGGAGATGCTCACCTGGCAGGAGGGTTCTTGGCCCCTCCCTGCGTTGAGTGATGCGCTTCCCGGGGAGGAGCTGTATGCTTGCTGTACGTATAATTTTGCTGTGTTCCCTAGAGAAGGGTTGTAGTCTGCAGTCACTACCCCAACTTTCTGGCTCAAAACCAGGGCAGAATTGGCCCTGAGGATACTTGGGCAGGACCCAAGGGTTCCTTGTCCCTGGAATGGAATGTCTCCTTTGCAGTCTGCACTGGCCTGAAGGCTTGAAGGGCAAGGAGATAAAGAAGTATAGTCGGGAAGAGGTAAGTTGTGGGGATTGACTTCTCACTGTTTATCAAGGTTGTGGGGGAGCATGGGCTGCTGGAATTCGGTAATGGCTTTTTGGCCTGTCAGCAGGAGCCCAGGAGACTAGAGTGGGTGTCCCTGCTCATATGGGAATACTGTGTGTTCCTCTCCTGTCACAGGCTGCTTGTCAGGACTCAGTGTTACTAGGAGATGATCTGTGCTGGGAACTCGCCCTTTACACCTACTCGCTGTTTACTGGCTGCTTCATATGAAGCCCCTGGGAAGAGGGCGGGCTGTGGAATTATTTCTGGGTGGCTGGAGCAGAGCCCTTTTCGTGTTCTGATTTCCCTGGGCTTCTGAGACGCAGCCTGTATGTTTGCAGACACTACTAAGTAAATACAACCAGCAATATCACAAGCTATTTAAGGACATCCCCTTGGAGGAGATGGTTCTCAAAGGTAAGCTGTTTCCTTGGTGTGGCTGGCAGGTGCCCACAAGTCTTGGGGCCCTGTCTTCTACTATGGAACACTCAACGTACAATTCAGATATGGAAGCTGGCTTCCCTTTGGATATAAAAGTGTGGGCTTCTCCAGAAGACTGGGCTGCTTTGAGATACGAAGTCGAATTTTCAAAGACTTCCTTGAGGAAATGTAAGGCTTCCAAATCTTATTTCTATTCTGTTCCTATCAGTGATAGTTCTTTCCTGCTCAGGCCTCTCATTGAGTGTGTAGGAGCATTTGCATGAACCAGGACCTCTCCCCTGGGCAGGACAGAGCCAGGCCAGGCCAGAGGTTCTGCCTCTGATGATGAAAATCCAAGTTTGGCTACTTGACAGGAGCCTGCTTGGGCTCTATGTGTTAGGGGAAAGGAGAAACACATAGCAATCTAATGCGGTAGTCAGCATCCTCAGGAGTAGCACTCTTAAGAGTACTCTGTGGAGGGAGGAGATTGTTTGGGACCAAGAATGGGGATGGGGAGTCTGAGGAGGACAGGTGCTAAGATTGGACCTTGAACTGGTAGTTATGAGGACCCAGGCACTGGGACTTCTTGGGTTGACCTTATTCATTGCAATCTTTCCCATGTCTTCCTAGTGTGTTCCTGTGCCCTCCAGAGGGACTTCCTTCTCCATGGCCGGCTCTACATCTCTCCCAACTGGCTCTGCTTCCATGCCAGCCTCTTTGGCAAGGACATGAAGGTACGAATAAGTGATAAGGGCTGACATGGCCCAGTGAGGTCCCAGCCCATGGTAGGACAATCTCTTGCCCTGCGGGTATGCCTCAAGCCATACCTGTCCCTCTGCATACTAGGCGCATGGTGAGATCTCTTACTGGTTGGATGCTTTGAGTTATCTCATCCAGTGTTCAGGGAAGTAGTCTTGCCCTCTTCAAAGATAAGGTTGGAGATATGAACTTGAATTTATGAATATTTTGACTCCAAATCAAAGCCAAATTGTTCTGCCTATGGGTATCTGAAATGTCTTTAGAATCAGAAAAGGGTGGGGACAAGCATTGGTGTGGCCAAAAACTAGCTCAGGAAACTCCACTGCTAGATTATGGGGTTGAGAACAACCATCCTTGCTATCCTGGATAATAACGATCATAGATAGGTGAGTTGCCAGTAGTTTATGCTGTGAAAGTTGGGGCAGAGTGGTGGGACAATTGGGCCTATTTCTCCGTAGTAACCAACAAATGAAGGAAGGTAGAAGGGTCAGATGTTCTTCGACATGAGGCTAGCCTTCCAGAATGTTCTTGCTTGGCTCAGTGCCAGTTATGGCTGGGCCCCTACATAGGGAGCAGAGGGACTGTGCCCTTGGGGCAAGTCCTGAGAGAAGCACTCTTTTCTTTCTCAGGTGGTCATTCCCGTGGTATCTGTACAAATGATAAAAAAACACAAGGTGGCTCGGCTCCTTCCCAATGGATTGGCTATCACTACCAACACTAGCCAGAAGGTCAGTGAGTCTCTAGCCCAGTGCTCCCTGTCTGTCTCCCCATCCCAGCCCCCATGGACTGACTCCAGCCTCCTCAGCATTGACTTCTCCCCATCCCACAGCTCTCCAATAGATATTTTAGGCTGTATAATAGGCTGGAGGAGACATTCACAGGCGGTAGTCTTGTTGGCTCTCACAGCCTCAGGTCCCTATGGTACTGTGCCCACTACCTGGATGTTGCTTGCTGGCCCGACAAGGAGTTTCATCTTACTCTGCTTCTTTCTGTTTCCTTTCCATGATCCAGTATGTCTTTGTGTCACTGCTCTCCCGGGACAGTGTGTATGATGTGCTGAGGAGGGTCTGCACCCACCTACAGGTATGCAGCTCTGGGCGGTGGTTGGGCCACGTGTGACCCCCAGTCCCAGGGCAGGCGCCTAGGGGAAGTCAGGCCACATTTCCAGCACAGGGAATAGGAGCTGGGAGAGAATAAGTGCTTGGACTCAATGTGCTTAGATTACGAAGCTAGGAGAAGTCTCTCTGAGGCCAGTGGGCCATTGGGTTCTAGCCATCTGTCATCTCTCTACTTTCTGCCCTTAGTGCTGCCTTATTTATTTATTTTTTGAGACAGGGTTTTGCTTTGTAGTCCAAGCTGGTCCTGAACTCACTATGTGGCTCAGGCTGGCCTCAAACATATAGCAACCCTCCTGCCACAGCCTCCCGAGTACTGGGATCATAGATATGTGCCACCATACCAAGCTTATGTGGTGCTGAGGAATTGAACTGAGAACCTTGAGCTTGCTAGGCAAGCACTATAACCACCGAGGTACACCTCTAGCCTTAATGCTTTCTTATTTCTTTTTGAGACAGGGTCTTGCTCTGCAGCCCAGGCTGGTTCTGAACTCACTGTGGAGCCCAGGCGGGCCCTGAACTCAGGGCAATCCTCCTGCCTCAGCCTCCCAAGTGCTGGGATTACAGGCGCACGCCACCATGCCCAGCTTATGTGGTGCTGGGGAATCGAAGTCGGGTACTTAAGTGTTTGACATAGCACTTGCTAGGCAAGTGCTGTAACTGCGGAGCCATTCCTGCAGTCCCCTCGTGCTTTCCTAATTACAAGTGGGCTGGAGTAGGTACTGCACCTCAGTGTGTCCTGCAGTGCTCTCTGGCTGTGACAGGGAAGGGGAGGGAGCAGCAGCATGGAGAGTAAGTTGCCTGGGATTTGCCTCTCTGCTTCGGTACTGAATAGGGTTCCTGCGAATGCTGCAAGTTGGGCTTCACCTGATGCAAATTGGCTTATTCAGAAGAAAAGTTCTTTTGGAGGGCTTCCCTATGTCTGATCTTACCTGTTTCCTTTCCTTCTCAGCCTTCCAGCAAGAAGAGTCTGAGTGTAAGACAACTTCCAGAGGAACCTGAGTGCAAGTCACTGGTGAGAGTCACTGGTGGGAGCAAAGACTGCTGGCCTGAGGGTCCTCATGGCTCTGAGGGGAATCCCAGTGCACAGCTGTAACATGAGGTTCAAGAGCTAGAGGCCACATTGTGCCAGGGGTCCCTCAGACTCCACACCATGTAGAGCTACTTAGGGCACTGGCAGATCTGCTGACTTTCTGAGCAGAACTTCAGTAGAAGTCCGGCCCCCAGAGTACTGGCCAGGTTGCGTCACATAATTGCATGGGTACAGGATCATGGATATATCCCATTTTCTCTGCTGGAGTCAGGAGGGTCTTTAAGAGGACAGACATATGCCTGGAGTAGAGCTCCAAAGGCTGTCACTGTACAGCCAGGCAGACTTGAGGTTTGCCAAGGTCTTTAACAGTTTCCTTTGGTAGCAGGAGCCCTGGTTAGGCAGAGCTTAATTTCTAGTGCAGAGAGAGGAATAAAAATGGCCCTGGGAACACAAGGCCCTATGTTTGATTCTTCAGCACCACGTAAACTGGGCATGGGGGTGCACACCTGTAATCCTAGCACTCAGGAGGCTGAGGCAAGAGGATTACCAAGAGTTCAAGACCAGCCTGGACTATAAAAGAAGACTTTGTCTCAAAAAAAAAAAACAAAAAACCAAAAAAAAAAAAAATCCTCTCAAGGTGTTTTAAGCCTTCTCAGTAACTATTAAGCATTTAGCCAAGCATGTATTACACATAATACCACCAGAAGGTGATGTTCCTGTTTTTGTTAATAGGAACGCTGAGTTTCCACTGCTAAAATTAGTGACTTACTTAGGGTTAGATCTTAGTTCAGAAGCAGCTGTAATTTATACCATCCTGTGCTGAGTTTTCTTGGATTCAGATCTGAGCACATACCTGGTTTATCTAAAATCCCATTGTGATTCTGTATTAGCAGTCTTCAAAGACATTGTTTTCTGGCTGAGGGGCTGGTGTCACTGCAAGGGAGCAGACAGGAGAAGCATGTGATTGCTATGGCAAATGTTCTTACTACCTTAAATCTGCTGATAGGAATGTGCTTCCTGGCAAGGCATTTGTGTTGGTAATATCTGGTGAGAGCTTGATGAACCTGAAGAGGGCCCCTTAGAACAACAGAAACACCAAGGGCCACAGTGATACAACTTCCTTCTTGTTCTGTCCCTTTATTTTTATTTTTATTTTTATTTTTTGGTGAGACAGGATCTGTCTCTGTAGTCTAAGGGGTCCTGAATTTACTATATAGCCCATACTGGCCTCAAACACAAAGCAATCCTCCTGCCTCAGCCTCCTGACTGCTGGAATTACAGGTATGCACCACTGTCTGTTCTTGGCTAATTTTTTTTTTTTTTTTTTTAACAGTGGTGCTATTGAATCGAACCCAGAGTCTTTTACATGCTGGGCAAGCACCTTAACCACTGGAGCTCTGCCTATAACCTCCTCTCCTGTCTTTTCTATAGGAAGTCCTCATACCTGAGATGAAGTGGAGAAAAATCTGCCCTGCCTCCAGGTCCTTGTCACTCCCAGGCAACATCCCTTTCATCTCTCAGAAACCCATAGACTCTACAGACAGCCTCTTTCCCACCAGAAAGCCTCCAGGGTCTGGTAAGTTCAGGGGACTTGTCCAAAGTAACTTCTTACAGAGGCCAGGCTTCCTCTTGTAGGTATGTAAAAAGGGTGACTACAGCTAGCAGGCTTCTGAGAGCCAATGCCTTCTTTCTCCAAAGTCAAGAGCCCAAGCAGCTTCAGTAAATGAGGGGAGGGCATGTCCCTTACTAGCTGGGGTTCTCTTTACCCCAGAAAGAAGCCTATGGTTCTTTTGTTGCAGACAATCCTGTCTATGAGGACCAGGCGGTGGAGGAGCCAGCAAGGGGCCAAGAGTTGAGGCTCTGGGATTCTCACCTTCTCAAAGTCATCTTCATGCTGTAGGTGACTATCTGGGGGAGGAAGGTAGACCCACCTGGGGGAGTCTAGGTGTGTGGAGGATTTTGGGGTCACTGTCTAGAGCCACAGGATGGTTCTGAGTCATCTTTAAGCTCTTGGGTGGTGCCTGAAGGCCCCACAATTGTCCTTCTGTACCAAAAGAAAAGATCTTCCGGTTTTATTCCTGAGAAGGGTTTCAGCCATAATGTAGACTTAAGGCTATACAATAGGAAAACTATTGAGAAAAGGCAAAGCTGCTGCCCGGGATTTGGGATTTGGGATTTGGGATGGAGAAGGTTAGCAGAATGAGAAAGGGCCATCAGATCACTGGGAGAACTCCTGACTAGGGGAAAAGCTTGCTGTCCCTGCTGCCCACTCCTAGGGCAGTTGCTGGAATCCCTTATTTACCTGTCCTCTGTCTAAGGGCCAGTGGAATAATGAGCACAATGGGAAGTTAAGTACACAGCCGCCTCGGTTTTCCCTCTGCCTGCCTCATCTGCTTCCTTGAGCCTTCCTGGCTAGGTTTGATTCTTAACTTTAGGCCTTCCTAGGCAAGTGGGCCTAGGCTGGTCAGAGAGAAGGTGGCACAACATCTGACTGTCCAGCCAAGGCTCAGTTGGTAGGCTCAGAATATTACAAGTCTCAGGACCCACATATGGCCTCTGGGAAGAATGAGGTCCAGGCAAGAACATGGCTGCAGGGCAAAGTGTTCTTTCTTTCATTCCTCCAATTGCAGGAGTAGCTTAGTCTGCACTCCTCTTTCTGGGGAGCCTTCCAAATGGCCCTTTTCTAAAAAAAATTATAGAACTCCTTCTTGCTCCTGTTTCGCCAGGATCTGCTTCTTGGTCATGTCCTCATCCTATCTGGCCTTTCGCATCTCCCAGCTAGAGCAGCAGCTATGTTCCCTGAACTGGGACGGTCCAGTCCCTAGGCACAGGTGAGATCTTTTCTCCTCCTAACACTGTTGGGATCAAGGGTTGAGGATGGGATCCAGGTTGCCCTTTGCCCGGGCTGGCCTTGTCCCTTTTTGGAGCTGGTGTGATGGCCCTACACAAGGCTGAGCTGTGTGTCAGGGTGCGTAAGTCCCAACCTGGTCCTCTTGCAGGGGTGTGGGGAGAAAGGCTTCACTGGCCCTTCTGCCCATGTCTCTGTGCTTTCCTGGCACTTCTGATCTGAGAGTTTTTCCTATGTGCAGGTAACAGTCACTTGGCCGTTGTCTTCCTATCTCCAAGAAGATTGCTCCAGGTGCTAAGAGTTCAACAATCCTTTGGTTTGTGCTCCTGCTGTGCTGAGACTGAGTATGAAGGAAAATAATCTATATCCCTCCTCCTTCACCCAAATCTTCTCCCTGCCTCCAAGAATGATCTGAAGTACTTGTTTACAAAGTAACTGGCTCCTACAATTTCTATACTCAAACAAAAAGCTAGATTTTTTTTTTTTTTTTTTTTTTTTGGAAGCAGCTGAGGAATTCTGTACACTAAGCTTCAGCAGCCACTTAAATGAGGAAAAATTTAACTTGCTCCTTGGGAACAGTTTTGGCATACACACTGAGCACCACCTCAAGAGCCAAAGGCCGTGTTCTGATACCTGGAATGTGGCTCTCGATCACATGGCACTCTCGGGCGAAGGGGAGGCCAAAGCCAGAACACAAACCACCTGTTTACTCTCCAGTAATACTGTGCTCTACTTTGAGCCGCTGAGAATCTCTGTGCTGGAGCCTGCAGGCTTCTCTGCAGGGAGTCACGCCTAGGGCAGGAGCTATGAATGCAGTCAGGAGAGTTCCTGGCTAGGATTCCAGCAAGAAATGAAATTTCATGTTTTGAGGTTAAGGCTTTGTGCTGGCCACCCTTGAGATGTCCAGCTGAACCCTGGAAGATGGGGATATTGGCGGGATGAGTGAAGAATGGAGATCGTGGAATTCCTTGTCTTCAGCCGTCACTTTCTGGTGAGACAGAGCAGGGCCTTTGGTTACTAGGGTCACAGACGTGGCACTAGGTATGTTCCTGGTATCCTCAAACATTTCCAAAGTGTTTTTCAGCCTCAGGAAGTAGGCAACAGAAAGGGTGGAAGCTTAGAGTTGAGATTTGGCTGTGTACTTGCTGCCTGACTGCCTGCATCTATTGGCTGCATGGCCAATAGCAGCTTGTTGGGAGGCTTGCCAAGGCAGCTAGGTGTGATGGTGTTGGTGCACCACACAGCTGAGACTACTCATGTCATCTGCAGTTAGTGTGATATGCCATGCAGGAGAGTTGTCTACACCATGGCGTCTGTTCTCCATTAATCAGGTGGGCCTGATTCAGTGTAGGGACTAGGTGAATGAAATCTCTAAGACAGGGGCTGGAGGAATGGCTCAGCGGTTAAAGCGCTTGCCTAGCAAGTGCTAAGTACCCTCATTCGATAACCCAGCACCACATAAGCTGGGCATGGTGCTGCATGCCTGTAATCCCAGCACTCGGGAGACTGAGACAGGAGGATTGCCTCGAGTTCAAGGCCAACCTGGACCACAGAGTGAGACCCTGTCTCTAAAAAAAAAAAAAAAAAAAAAAGAATCTCTAAGACACCTTTGGGAACAAAAGAGGTAGTGATGGTTTTGCCTTGAGTCTTCCTCTGCTGGGCTTCTCTCTTCTACGAGGAACTCTGGCATGATCTCCCCAGGGCTCTCATCTGCTAGGACAGAGCCTTTGGAGGTTCTGGGAAGGCTTAAGTGAGCAGGAGGCCACAGGTATCAGGGGAACCTTGTGGCGGGAAGCATGATGTTAGAAATAGCCACCGCTTTCCTCACTCTAAATCAAGAAGGGGAAAGATCCCGGTGGAAATAATTCTATCTGTTGCAGAGCTTTGATTGTCTTGTTCGTGACATACTCAGATGGGGACTGGTGGGAAAGACAGTAAGTGACAACTCCCTGCGCTCAGACTAGAGGTTTCCTCATCCCACTTTCTAAGATTAAACTTACAGCCTAGCCTTGGGTGTTGTTTGCACCAAGTTTTTATGCCTCAGGTGAAACTCACCATTCTGTTCTCACAGTGCCACACTGGATAAATGACCCTCCTGCCCCCGCCCCTTTTTAAGCCAGTCTCCTCCATCACTTCTTGCCATAATATTTTCAGGGAAATAATCTTCCTTGCCCCAAGGCTCCTCTCTCTAGGCCTTGCTGAGAGGCAGGGAGAACAAGTCCATTCTCTGAGCCCTGCTAGGGTGAGCCAGAGGCCACCAACAGTGCCAAGGAATGGATGGGTGTGCCAGAATGCTGGTGAGCCTGGTGGCCAGCCAGACCCCAGGTTCAGGAAGGGCGGGAAGCTTGCAGGAGGGTAGGTGGCTTTGGAGGCATGTTGGGGCTCCTGAGTGGTGGGGGCATGCCTGTCCCTCTGGAGTGTTTGTCCCATTTGTTCCCAACCCAGTCTTCGGGTTATGTATGTCCTGCTGTACTCATTTATAAGCTATGAGTATTTATACATTCTTGCTTGCATTGGCTAATGCCCCTCTAATTCTCTGATAATTTGGATTCAACATTTCTGGGATTGATCCACTATGGCATTAGCCTTTGAAATTTTTTTAAAAATAAAAATCTTGTTTTTTTTTTTCTAGTGTCCTGTGGTCTGAAAAGTTCATTTTTATCCTTTGATGACTTACTGAAGGTACTCTTAGTGACACACTTGGCACCAAACAGACCAGGGGAGCCCAAGTCATTCCCAGAATCACAGGTACTCTGCAGATCTCAAAGGACTGACCTGAGGCAATGAGGAAGGGTGAAAATGACCTCAGCAAATCACCACAGCCTTCACCTCTGTTGGGTGGACACTGGGAACGCATCCTCAGTTCTCTTGGGCAATTCCAAAGCAATGTCACTGGCTCAGATTGTATTCTATTCAGGAATAAATGTATGGAATTCAAATCCAGAAACCTCCTGTGGTTTAGAGCCTTAGGAGATTAAATTCCAGTTGGAGTCATACCATCTTTTTCCCCCCCAACAATACCCATTTTAGTAGTGTGCTTATTCAGTGTAATATTGAGCCACAGTATGTCCCAGCCGCTATGCTGGACACTGGAGATGTAGCTGTGAAAAAGTCAGGTAAAATCTACATTCCATGTACAAGGTTAAGTTCCAAGTAAATATGTAAACAAAAAACAAAGGAACTGCAGATTATGATTAGCTTCCATAAAGATAAGAAACAGTGATGTGAGGTAAAGAGGAAAATGGCTTTAGATGGGGTGTCAAAGTTCTTTGAGGTGACATTTAAATTGGTGTCTATAGGATGGGGAGTCTAGAAAGAACATTCCTGGAGGTGGAGTCAACCACTGCAAAAGACGGGAAAGAGTATGTATGTCTCTAGGCCACTAACCAAGTGGAGAGTGACAGAAAAGACGCTGGAGGGGCCAGGCGCATAGCTTAGTGATTAGAGCACTTGCCTAGGAAACCAAGGCCCTGGGTTCGATTCCTCCAGCACCACATACTAGCTGGGCATGGTGGCCTATAATCCCAGGACTCCAGAAGCTGAGACAGGAGGTCTGGTGTGGGTTCAAGGCCAGTCTAGGTCGCATAGTGAGTTTAGGACCAATCTGGACTACAGAAAGACCCTGTTTCAAAAGATAAAGGAAAAAAAAAAAAGGTAGAAGAAGCTGAAGCTGGAGAGGTCAACTCTGCAAACGACAACAAAACCCCAAACCAAATGAACTGGTTGAAAAGTAAGCACAGGACTTGAATAGACATTTCCTTAAAAAAAAAAATACACAAATAGCCAATAACCAATGAAAAAAATGGTCAACATCACTACTTATTGGGTGTTATGATTTAGAACTGGAATGTCCTCCAACAGCCTCATGTATTTGGAAGGTGACTGGACTGGGGGTGAGCTGGATCAAGTGAATTAACCTATTGGTTTCATATGCTGTTAATAAGAGGTAGGGCTTGATCACCTGGGGGTATAGGTGTAACACAGGCTGGTATATATTCTTGCCCCGGGCTTAACAGTCTCTGCTTTCTGGCCATAATGGGATGAACAGTTTTCCTGCACCTAAGCCTTCTGCCTAGACCTACCATTGCCAGTTGCCATGAATGGACCGAGACCGCTGAATTGTGAGCTAAAATGAACTTCTCCCTTAAGTTACAGGTATTGGGAATTGTATCCCGGTGTTGAATAAACAACTAAGATATTAGGGGAATGCAAATGAGATCACCTAATAATCATTAGAAAGGCCATTATCAACAAGATAAAAAGTAGCAAGTGTTGGTGAGAATGCAGAATAATTGGAATTCTGATGCACTCTTGGTGGGAGTTAAAGAAGGGTGTAACTTGTAGTTGGAGGTATAGTTCAGAGATAGAGTACTTGCATAGCATGCTAAACGTTATAGATTCAATCCCCAGCTTGTGCACAGACACAGATACATCTGGAAAAATATTGATATTCAAAAAACTAAAAGTTATCACACGATCCAGCAATTCTGAGCAAGTATTAAAACTGAAAGGAGGGTGTTCAAGGATATTTACAGTAGCCCTCTTCTCAGCAACATTATTCACAATAATCAGAAGTTAGGACTGGGATATGGATAGCTTAGAGCACTTGACTGACGTGCATGGTCCTGGGTTTGATCCCATGTACTGGAGGGAAAAAGAAGCAACTCAAGTTTCTGTTGAATGAATACTTAAACAGGATGTAGTAATACAAGCAATGGAATAGTATTCAGCTTTGAGAAGGAATGAAGCTCATACTCGCTGTAAAGGGGACGGACCTTGAGGACATTGAGCTAAATGAAAGAACCCACAAAAAGACAACATATGCTTCTATTCATGAGGTACCTAGAGTAGTCAAATTTACAGGAACATGGGTTGCAGATGTAGCACAGTGATTACAGTTCTTGCTTAGGACGTGCAAGGCCCTGGGTTTGATCCCCTAATACCACATACTGGCTGTAATCCCAGCACTCAGGAGGCTGGGTAGGAGAATTGCTGAGGAAAGGGGAAATAGGAAATGGTTTAAAGGGTACATTTTGCATTTTACAGGATGAAAAGAGTTCTGGAGATTGGCTTACATCAGTGTGAATATACTAAATACTACTGAATTGCAGACTTAAAAATGGTTAAATGGCAAATTTTCTATTACATTTACCACAATTTTAAAGAATTAAAAAGAAGAGGTTGGTAAGGTGAGTAGCAGAGCAGTTTGGATTTAATACACTCCCAAGATATAACAGCTCAAATGTGAAAGTTTGAGGCTGGTAGCTAGGTTTGGTGGTTTGCTGAAGCCTAGTGGTTTTTTATTTTTTGTTTTTTGTTTTGCCAGAGGAGATACGCCTCTGGACACAAAACATTGGAAAACACCGCTGTTAACAACAGACTTCTGAGGAATTTTTTAAAAAACAATTGATAAAATTATTTACAATATGTCCCTGCTGTGGTTTGGGTGGGAGTGTCCCCTACAAGCCTCATGTGCCAGTGGATACTATGTAGTGTTGGGAGGAGGGGCCTAGCTGGAAGGGGCAGGTGCTCAGGGACTGACCTGGAGGGCCCTGTGCTGGTTCTCTTTCTTCCTCCCTCACTTGGCTCTGTTCTGACTTGTCAGAAGGAGCTTTCCTGCTATGCCCCTGTCACGTGAGTTCACCATTGCTGGCCGCCTGTTTTAGTTACTTATTGGTTGCTGGGACGAAATATCCAACATCCACAACTCATTTTGTTTAGCTCACAGCTTTAGAAGGTCTCACACAGTCCAATCATAGTTAATAGACAGCCGGCAGCAGTGGGAGCACGTGCTGGAGGCTGGAGAGCTGCTCACAGCACCGCTGAGAGAAGCCAGATGAGCCTGGCGAAGTTGAGTTGGAGACTTAGACAAAGCTACAGCTTCCTCAGGAAGACACTGTGACCTTTCTTCTGCCTCCTTTTACTTAGTTCAAGCTGCCAGCTGGGCCTCCCACACACAGGATGGGTGACCCTTCCCGACTTGCTGGCCCACAGGTCAATGACTAACAGCTTAAAGCTCTACCCTAGGCACCTCTGAGTCTCAGCAAGAAGACACAATCTTTCCAGGTCAAAACCCAGGCATCTGCCCCTTTCAGCCAGGCACTAACTCCCAATAACACAAAGTTCCAATATTATCCCACTACATCCAAATACATGAGGCTTCTGGGAGGTACCCCAGATCCAAACGATAGCACCATCAATGTATGGACTATGTTTCTGAAACTGAGCTAAAATAAACCTTTCCTCCCTTTAAGTTGTAGATGTCAGGTAGTCTGTCCCATCAACAAGAAGGTATCTAAGACAGTCCCCCTTTAATTCCTGCCAGGAACTGGGTCATACCAGCAGCATCACAGAGAGGGCACATAATCACATGTTTCTAATGTTTAAGGTGAAATGAGCTAACGTTATGAAGGAGAGCTAGCTGCCTTATTTGGGATATGGAGGGAAATACACATGGAGACAACTCAGTTTTGCAACAGGGGTCTTAATAGGAGGAGGGGCAGACATTCTAAAAAAATAATAAGATAAAAATAGAATTCAGGGGCTGGGGTAGCACAGCAGTTCCCTGGGTTCAGTCCAAGCAGTTATCGCCATCTGAGAAGGAAGAGATGACAGTTGGACCATAGGTGGCAGCAAAGTCCATCAAGAGTATCTGGAGCCAAAGCCAGAGCAAAGTCCCTGCTGTCTGCCAGGGAAAACGGGCCAGGCTTTTCCAAGCCCAGCATACGCACCCAAGTAGTGGAAAAAGAGAATCTCCAGCCGGACTCGGGAGATCATTGTCCTCCAAGGGAATTGCTTTATCTTCCCCTTTGGTTCTTCTCTTTCCCTTCCAGCTCTCAGCCTAGGTCAAGGCCTATGATGGTGATTTAGAAAAAGAATCCGGGCTGAAGGAATAGCACAGTGGTCAAAGCGCTTGCCTTGCAAGCAGAGGATCCTGAGTTCAATTCCCCAGCACCACATAAAGCCTGGCATGGTGGTGCATGCCTGTAATCTCAGCACTCGAGAGGCTGAGACAGGAGGATTGCTGTGAATCAAAGGCTATCCTGGGCTACGTAGTGACTTCAGGACCAGCTTCGGCTATACAGCAAGACCCTGTCCCTTCCCCACCCTCACCCCCCCCCAAAAAAAAATCCACGGGTCCCCAGAATTTGTGGAGATCTGGCAGATGGGAAGGCAGAACCAGCAGTTTTGAAGAATAAGTGTGTGTTTGTGTGTGTCTGGGCAGAAGGCCAGAGAGTCAAGGGCAGGGAGCTAGGGCACAGAAATCCCAGGCTCTTCCTTGACCTGCCCTTGCTGTGAACAGCATCTTCTCTCACTCAGGGCACAGAATTAAAGAAGTCTGGTTCCTGAGGTGTGTGATACCAGGACGGCAACAACCGTTTCTCCTCCTTTCCTTAGATAGCCTGGTTTGGATCCCAGAGCAGAGAGATTTGAAATTTAACAGTTACATGTGCTCCGTCCACTAAAAGCAAGAGGGAGGGAGGAATTTAAGCCTCTGAAATGATAATCCAGAGAAACCTGAGTTCATCCCTCTGTGTGCCTGACCTCCGCAGAGACAAGGAGCACCTGGCGCCCAGCGGGCACCGCTTGCTAGGCCGCCTCCGTGCTGGCAAGGCTCCTTGCCTTCCCGGAATGTGCTCCTTCTTGTTTGCCACTCGGTGCCCGGCCCTGAGCCAAACCTGGGCTGCTCGGAATGTGATGCCCCCGCTCTTCTCTCACAGGATTTGCCACGAGGCTGTCTTCCGCCTGGGGAAAGGCCAGCCCCGTACTGTAGCCTCAGCCCACTAGTGTGACTTCTCTAGGAACGTGAGACCCTGCAGTGACACCGGGGAGAGGAGTGGGTGCCCAGCAGAGCCCAAAGTGGCGTATTGGTATCTCATCCTCTTGGCAGCCTTCTAAATCGGGACAGAGTGGGCAAAGAGTTACTCACAAGCTGTTCATTAACTTGCTAAATGCAGAAAGGCTGGCGTAGGCATCCCTTCGGGAAAACGTGACACCCGCTGCTCCTGGATTCAGTCTAGCATGAAGGCGTGTTAACTGGTGTAGGATTTCTGATGGAAGCTTTTCTTTGCGGCGAGTTCCAAATACCAGGCTCATCTGAGTGGCACACTGTCTTCGGCACATAGCTACACCTAAGCAATTTATTAAGGACCTTTTATAGGGTCCCGAGTACCGGATTCGATGGATGCAATGAAACTATCCTTCGCAGGCACTTAATTAAGCACCAGGCTCTCTACAGAGTGTTTTTTTATGCGTATTATCTCGTTTGATTCTCAAAACAACAATACAGTTTTCATACACTACACTGTGGAAAAATACCTGAATAGGACAGAAATACAGAACCGAGCCGTTTAGGGAGTTTAGCGAGAGGTGAGCCAGAGGAAGCTGCTTGATAACAGCGTAAGAATGGCGAGGCCGCGGTAAGCTCCAGCGGGGAAGTCGTACAGACGGACTCAGTGGCGCAGGGGCGGGCAGCCTGCGTCGGCTTCAAGGGGTGAGTGAGTAAGGCTCGAGTCAGAGGAGAGATGTGGGGATGTATTTTGAGATGTGACATCAGTGAGGAGGGCGGTGCTGGTGTAAATTTAGGAGGAGCGGAGTTCCTGCTTCGTAACAGATACGTACGCGGAGATATCGCTGGGGATCTAAATGCCAGGATGAAAAAAAAGACGTTTGATCTTTCGGACAGCAACGTTACTGGAGCTCCCGAGGCTTAAGAGTGATGAATAAGTTTGATGGTTTAGGAAGACTGGCTTGGCAATGGAGTACAAGGTGGATTAAAAACTCTATAGAATATTCTGGATCATGGTTTCTCAACCTCAGCACTACGGGCATTTTGGCCTGGAATTCTTTGTTATGGGGGGCTATCCTGTGTACTGTAAAACGTTCAGTCATATTCTTGGCCTCTGCCCACTTGACACCTGTGTCACTCCATCAGCCCCACCTCGGGTGGTTACAACAAACATTTCTCCAGACATGGGCAAATATCTCAGGGGGGTGGGGGCGTGGCGGACTAGACTGTCCTTAATTGAGAATCAGTAGTTGGGATGGCAGGAATTTAGGGCTTGGAACTCAGAATATTGGAAGTTTTTTTTTTTCTCAGTGTTGGGGGAGGGTGCTGGGCCTCATGCTCCGCCACTGAGCTGCATCCCAGCCCAGAGCTATGCTCCCAAGTATTTTCTGAACACACCGCAGTCAATTTATTGACTTCCAGAATAGCTGGTAATAGTAAAAATGGTTTCCTTGCCACAGGAAGTCCATAATCAATTCCAAAGACCTTAATGGCATAAAGGAAAGAGGCTTCAGAAGTAGATCGTTCTGCATATTTGCAATCTCTGGAGGATAACACAAAGTGGTAGCTAATGTGCTTGAGTTCGTCAGCAAGAAAGTGGCTGATATCAGCCGGGATTCATTTTTCCACCCAACCCCCAAGCCAGGAAGACGTGGTGTAAGGAATGCTTTACTAGTGTGCATGACAGTATCAATCTGAAATTTCCCTAGGTTTGCACTCACTCTTCTAGAATTTTGTTTTTGGTAATTGGTAGAGTGGATGACAGTGACAAAGCCTGACCTGTCAATGGAGAGACTTGATTTACCAAGAAGTGCCATTGTCCAAAGCAGGAAATCAGTGAAGGATGGCCTAGTGGCTGGCTGCTTATTTTTGTAGATAGTTTTATTAGAAAACAGCCATACCTGTTTGCTTATGTATTTCTACTGTCTCTGGTGCTTTGGAGTTCCAAGGCAGAGTTAGCTACTCACGATGAAGACATATGACTTGCAAGCCTGAACTATTTACTGTCTGGCCTTCTAGGAAAACTTTGCCAATTTGTACCCTAAAGGAAAATGACTATGTTGTACAAAATTGTGTATTCTTACTCTCATTCTATTGGTAGGGGTGACAGATATTTTTTATTTTTGATCTTGAGGCAGTCTCATCATGTGGCTCAGCCTGGGCTCAAACTTGTTATCCTCCTGTTTCAGCCTCCCAGAGTGCTGGGATTACAGGCCTGTGCTACTGGGCTTAGTGACAGATTTCTTTTTTCATTCAAGTAATTAACATTGAGTGTCTGCCATGGGTTTGGCACTGTTCTAAGGGATTGGGATATACTAGTGAATAAGGCAAATAAAGATGTTATCCTTCATGAAGTATATATATTTTAGTGGTGAGGGGATGGAGATAGATGGCAGGCAATAAAGACAAACTATACAGTATGTTAGAAGACAATAAATGCTAAGGGAAAAGAAAAAGAAGAATAAATGTAGAGCCAGACGTAGTCAGTCGAGCCTACAAACTCAATGACGCAGAATGCCGTGGTAGGAGGAGGGCGAGTTTTGAGTCCTGCATGGGCAACTTAGACAGATCCTGTCTCAAAAAAGAATGAATAAAATGGAGTAGGGGTATAGCTCAGTGATAGTGACTGCCTAGCATAGGCAAAGCTCTGGATTTGATCTTCAGTACTGCTAAAAAAAAAAAAAAAGGTAGGAGGTTGGCAATGCTGAGACGGTCGTTGCCAGAAGACGGTTAGGTAGAGTCCAATTAAGAAACTGATATTTAAGCAAAGACTTACAGAAACACAAGAATAAGCTTTGTTGAACATCGCAGCAACAATGAATAGCAAAAACAGAATATAACGCAGAAGGTGTCTGGCTTGTTCATCAGCACAACAGATCCAATTGTAGCTGAAAGTGAGCACGAGAAAGGAAGGGCTAGGTGAGGTCAAAGGGGATGGGAAAACCAAGAGATCAAAGAGACCACCACAAGAACTCTGGCTTTAACTCTGGATGAGATATAATAACCTATAATCCTACAGGTTTAAAAAGATCATTCTTGGTTGCTAGGGAGAAAAAGGTGGAAGCAGGGAGGTGGTTAGGGGGTCTGAGTATGTAACGAAGTAAGTGATGATGGCCGTTCTGACTAGGGTGGGAGAGCAGAGATGGTGGAAAAGGCAGATTTGGGATACAGTCCCTAGGGAAAAGAAACAAGGCTGCCTATCAAACTGGATATGGGGTATTATAGAGAGAGAGTCTTAACACTGTAGGTAGTGCCACACGCCTGTAATCCTAGCACTCTGAGTGGCTAAGGCAAGAGCATTCCATGTTTAGACCCAGCCTGGGCAATTTAGCAGGTTAGTGAGATGCTGTCTCAAAACAAAAAATAAAAAAGAACTGGGGACATAGCTAAGTGTGAAAGCACTGGGGAAGAAAAAGTCTTAAGGACAATGTGATGGTCTTTTTTTTTTCTTTTGGTAAATGCCATAATTTTTGCCTTGAAAGGATTGAGATGGAGAAAGCCATGAGTTGGTACAGTTATGGGGAGGAAGATTAAAAGTGTAATGTTGGACATTTTAAGTTTGAGATGAGTTTTAGACATGCCAGTGGTCATATTAAATGGGCAGTGGGCTAATATAAGTTCAGGAGGGAGGTCTGGGAGATACATATTTGGGGGCTTCCAATGTACGGATGGTAACAATATTTAAAAGTAAGATATGGATGGTATCACGAAGGGACTTAGAGTTTGTTGACAGAGGAGAGGCTGGCAGACTGAGCCCTGAGACACACTATCAATGAGAGATCAGGAAGAAAAGGAGGAACTGGCAAAGGAAACTGAACAGGGCCTGATAAGGAAGAAAGAACACCAGAAGGCTCTGGTATCCTGGACTTTAACTGCCATGCACTGGGGCAGAGAGACAAATGTTGATAAGAAATCAATTTTACTACAAATTTTCTTTTCTCACTTTAATGTAACCAAGAAGTTTCCATCCTAGACAACCTCAAATTCACATTTACAGGTCTAATATAAAAATGGCCTGAGATCCATTTATAACCACTGTGGCAGGTCCTGAGACCTCAGTTTCTCCAAGTGTTCAAAGGCTGCCTCTAAAGCTCCAGGTCAGAACATGATGCAGTCTGTGTGTCTACCGGCTTTTTGCTTCAGAATGTGCCACTTATCCTCCATTCTTCCAAAGGATCCACTACCAAGAAGAAGGTTGCACATCTCCCAACTGTATGAAAGCTTTAGGGTTAGGAGAATACTATACTGCAAAGCAGAAAATTTCAAATTCAATGTATAGGTGATTGATTATAAAAATTTAATATATTAGCTTGGATATAGAGTAACACACACACTCCGGGTGTCGTTTCAGTGAACGCAGCCTCCTCTCATTTATTTGGGAAGTACAGGGGCTTAAATAGACTGAGGAAGCTATTTTGGGCCAATCAGCAAGGCCTCAACCAGCAGGGGGGCGGGGTCACCCAGAGGGAGGAAATGAATAGAGGTAGGAGGATGGAATACTCCAGTTGGTTTTTAGACTCTTAATTATCAACCGGCAGTTCTGTGTTTAAGCAAAACAACACCTAGCTTAAATTACAAGTAGTAACATTTCTTCCTGGGAAGGAAGGAAATCGGCCAACGTCAGCTATGCTGAGGCTCTCGGGCCCAGAAGGCCCCAAGTTTGGGTTCTTTCAAAAGACAGAATTTACAGATTTTATTACAAAAGGGTCTATTAGGAAGGCTTACAAATCCAAGGACAGAGGTGGTCCAAGATGGCTGCTCAGCCGTGAAGTAGATATCCCATCTGGGACTGCAGGTCAGCCCGTGAGGTGAGAGTCTGCTGTAGATCTCAGGTGAAGACAGAAGCCTGAAGATCAGCGACTGAAGAACGGCAACAGGCAGACAGGCACAAGTCCAGACCTGAGTGAATCTGTGCTGATGACCTGCGATGTGTAGTAAGTTGGCAAGTTGGCGTCTGTAGACAATCGTGAAGGCGACAGCTTTCCCAGAGGAAGAAGCTGTGACAAGATTCCCTCTTCCTTTCTTTTATACTGTTGAAGTTCCAGTTGGCCCTCCCACATCTGGGTGGGTGCTTTTCTCTCATTGGCCAGCCCACAAATGACTCATGCTCTAATCCAGACCAGTTCTTGATCCCCAATCTAGGGTGGTTGACAAATCCTAATCCTAATGGAGGTGTGGACATAGTCCACACAATTTGACATAATCTCTTCAATGGACACATTTAATAACCATTTTCTATGAGAGGGGGAAACCTTTCAAGGGCCAGGCCCTCTACTACTAAGTCCTTGTCATCTGCCTTGTTTCTGAGATGCTTAACACCTCAGTTTTTTTCACTAACTTCTCCCTATACATTTCTATTCTAAGCTTCACTCTCTCTCTTCAGAGTATGGAAACTTTCCTTTTAGTATTTCAGATAACTGATTTTTAAAAATCTCCTTGGTCCACATGGGCTAAACCTTTTATTAACCACAGAGATCCAGATGTTTACCTCAACAAACCAACAAGATCTCTAGAAGAGTTTTAATAATATATTTCTATTCAGTTTTTGGCATCAGTAGCAATTTTCCTGTCTACTAATAGAACTGTTACTAACAACAACCAAGATATAGTGCGGCATGTTGTTTGGAAGTACAGGTCCTGAAATCAGTATATCTACTTTGAAACCTCTTTAATTTACTTAATTGGACCTTTGTTCTCTCACCTGTAAAAGAAGGATAATAGTAGTACATCTTGAATATCTCTAATCTGAAATTCTAAAGTTCAACATGCTCCAAAATCCAATATTTTGAGCATCAACACGATGCCGTAAGTGAAAAATACCACATCTGACCTCATGTAGTTAATTGTAGCCAAAATGCAGGTGAATAAAAATATTGCCTAAAACTGTCTTCAGGCTACTTGTACAAGATGTGTAAGAAACATGACTCGGTTTTGTTGGGGTCTGTTATGGTTTGGATCTGGAATGTCCTCTAAAAGCCTCCCTCAAGTATTTGGATATAATGAAATACCTGTGGAACTGTGTGCTGCTGGGAAATGAGGCCTGGCTGGAAGGAATGGATGCTTGGTGCTTGATCTGGAAAGATTACATAAATTTGTTGAGATTAGGAAACATCCAGGGCAAAGCCTTCAGGTGCATGAGATTGCCCAGGACACCAGGAAATGAGAGAAGAACATCCACCCTGGCTGTAGTGGCCCAACTGTCAGCTTGCACTAAATAAAGGAAGGAAGAAGAAACATTATTACAGCTCCTTCCTGGGAAAACTCGGGGATTTGCCTGTGTCTCCAGACATCCACTTGCTCCTCCCTCACTTGGCTTTCTATCTGCCGTGTTGTGAGGAGCTTTTCTTCCACTAGACTTTTGTCATGTGCTTCCACCCTTGCTGGCTACCCATAAATGGATTGTGACTTTCTGAAACTGTGAGCTAAAATAAATCTTTCTTCTCTTAAATTGCAGATTATCAGTCATTCTGTCCCAGCAACAAATAAGTAAGGCAGAGTTCAAATGACAAGATATCTCATTATACATATACAAATATTTGCAAATCTGAAAAACATCCCAATGTGAAATGTCTGGTCTCAAGTATTTAGGGTAGTGGGGATACTCAATTTCTGCTTATCTTTCAGGTTTATGGTGGCTATTAAATGACAAAATTCATACAACTCCTTAGAATTCCATGGCACATAGAAAGAGCTCAATAAATGTTAAATATTACTTGTTACACTTCAAGAAATAAATGTAAATCAATACAGTTGAATTTAAAATGTGTGAAATCTCAGTGTTAGTAGGGCTATATCGAACTTGACATAAATTTATATTATATAATTTTAATGGGACTATATATTGATTCTTTTAAGACAATTTTCTGGCTATGTATATGAAGGGATATAAATTTCTCATTTGCACCTAAGTCCTTTTTTGATGTCCTTTTTCAAAAACAGATTTATAGTAATTGTATCTATTTACAGAGTACTGCTTTGATGTGTCCTAATCTCACTTCTGTATTACCCAAGGAGAAAATTTAAAATACAAATGTTATTTATGGCATTTGCAGCACTGCTATTCAGAACAAATCTCAAAACAGAACTAACCAAAAAGCCCAACAGTGAAGGCACAGTTAAGAAAATCACAATCTTAACTTGATGTCATCCCACTTTACCTCTAAGATAATGCTTGCACATGAATTACAACTAAGTAAAATGTGAAAATCCCTAAGAAATCTGCAGACCAGCTGAAGAGATACCCATGGTTATATTTACACATTTAGACAGTTCCTCATTTAACAGGCTTCTTACATTCATCAACTCCTTCCTTCTACGGAAACATGAAGTTACACCGAAAACATGGCATTTTGATTTTTGCAGCTATACCATAAAAGGATGGTGGTCTTTTTTTTCTTTGACAAATAGTTTCTGTATTTTCATTTATCCATTTAACAAATAATAATGAGTGTTTGTGTGCCAGATACTATGACAAACAGCGGAGATTCACTGGAGAAGATGTCAGACATGCTTCCTTAGTTCTTCAGTAGTAGTGGCAGAGAGACAATGCATATATTGCATGTGATTTGGACACACTGAGAGGATTCCTGATTCTAAGGAATTAACAAGGAAAGCAAACTACTCTGATGTATCAGGAGACAGCTCCCTGAAGGAGAGATTAGATAGGAATTTCTCTTTTGAGGAATAGGGGAGAAGAGCAAATAGGAAGGTTTTAAGTCTTTATTGGAGGAACTGCAATCTAAGGCAAGAGTGATATGGCTTAGAAAGAGGCAGTTATGGGGAGGGAACAGATCATGCAAAACTTCCTAAGTATATAGCCAGGCAAGGGAGAACTCTGCCTAGTAATAAGGACAAGGCTTTGAGTTTCATTCCAGAAGTGTGTGTGGGGTGGGGGTCGGGGGGAGAATCAACATGACTAGTAGGTTGATGTGAAATCTGGCTAGAACCTAATGAGAAAGTGGTACCATTTCCTGAGGTAGGAATACTGATGGAGATGGTTTGAGGAGGGAGGATGATTTTGAGCTACGGGAATTGTTGTATTTGAGGATCCTATGAAATATCCAAGTAAAGATATCCAGTAGGCAGGTAAATGGCTGTACAGGTTGAAGTTTGGGAGAGCACAGGAGAGAAATATAGGTCTTATGTGTCTAAATCTATCATTGGCTGGGTCAGTGAATGCGACAAGTATGTAGAGTAGAAAGAAGGTTATGCATAGGACAAAACCCTGAGAAATCTAGATGGTAGAGAGAAGGAACTAGCAAATAAGGGAGTGATCAGAAAAGAGGTAAACTACGTTTCATATCAGCTAAAGGAAGAGTAGTTTGAAAAAGAGTTTAATGCTACTAAGAGGTCTAATTAAGGAGTACCAGTGATCTTATTGCGTTGGTTTTTTCTTTTTGTGTGTGAAGTAGTGGGGATAGAAACCAGATTGAGAAGTGGATTCTGGGTGAGTCGAGAAGTGAGAAGTTGAGAAACTAATACTCGTTATAGATCCTTTAGGTTTGGCTGTGAAGAGGTCAATATCAAGAGACAGACATGGGGTCATGCTTTTATTTACCTTGAAAGATGGTGGAGATTTCACACATTTTAAAGCTGATGGAAAGGTGCCAGTGGAGGTTAATGATGCATGTGTGAAGGAATTATTTGCACAAGATCCCTGTGCACAGATGGAGTGATTAGCCTTAGTGTTGAGGGGCATGTAATTGCAATGAAGGCTTACAGAAGGGATTAGACACATATAAGTCCTTAGGTTTGCCATCAGGAAAGCTGAAGGAGTTGATTTCTGGTAATTCTGAAGTAGGAGAGTAAGAGTGGAGGGAACAGCTGTGGAGAGCTTGAAGCACGAGCTGGCCAGGCAAACAGGACGGTGCTAAAACCTGGCCTGCATTTGCACCTAAAGAAAGAGGTTTCTCCTCCCACTTTACCCCCTGACTCCAGTTCTGAAGATCCTTATCTTAGCCTCCCAGGGTGCTGAGAGTACAGGTCTGTGCCACCAGATGTGGCTAGAGGTTTCTTGTACATACAGGTTGCTTGGTTACAGAACAGGTTGCGGGGAGAGTGGGGATCCAGAAATATACCTACATCTTTTTTTTTTTTTTTTGAGATAGGATCTCGCTCTGCAGCCCAGGCTTGTCCTGAACTCACTATGGAGACCACGCTGGCCTTGGACTGATGGCAATCCTCCAGTCTCAATCCTTCAGTCTCAGTCTCTGAGTGCTGGGATGACAGGCGTGCGCCACCACGCTCAGTTTATGTGGTGCTGGGGAATTGAACTTGGGTACTTAGCGCTTGACACAGCACTTGTTGGCAAGCACTTTAACCGATGAGTCATTCCTCCGGCACTGCAGATTGTCTTTTAACAAAAACTGCAGGACATAAAAATACTTTCTTCTATTGTAATAGCTTCTCCCTACTACAGGCATTGCAGATGGCTACCACGTTCTTTCACACTTTTGACATGTTAGCTTTTCCCTGTGTGAGAATATTTAAGCGCATTTAGCACTTTTGTTTCTCCTCAGTAGAATTTCAGCCTCATTCTGGAAACCTGTGTCTAATTTTTCCACTGTTGAGCAGAGCACTCCCGTCTTTGCTTAGTCCTGAGTTTTTGAAGTAGTCCTAAAACCTTCTTTTAAAATGAAGGTATCCAGGCTGCTGCTTTTGTTTTACTTTCCATTTTTCATATACATGGGATTGAAAGGTGATTTATACAGGAAAACAATGTAGGGCTTTTAAAGTGCCTTAGGTCGATATAAGGAACCAATCCAAATTTTGTCTAATGTATAAAACACAAGCAGTTATTATATAGGTTCTGCTGCCTAGAAGCCGAAATGATGATTTCTCATTATTGGTTCCATAACATAAAGTAGAATATTTAAAATTTAGAAAGGGAAGCCAGATCACATTTAAGATAAGCAAGGAGTTCTTGCTACCATTTTTAGAAGAAAGAATAGGTGAAGACCATAAGGAGATAGAGGCTATGTGGCTGAGCTTCTTGGCATTTATTTATAAAAATAAAATAACAGTACCTGAAATAAAGTGAATTAAATAAAATTATATATGCATACATACCTATATACATATATATACACAGTGTAAAAAGGTACAAAGTATGTATGCAATAACATATGCTTACAGTAATGTATCTATATGTGACTGTATAAAGTATCTGGTACATTATATATAGTGATATAAAGGTTCTTTATTGCTATTTACCACCAAATAAGCTTTTCTTTTGTATCTAAAAGTATCAGGTAATTTCTTACACAGCTGTTCTATTTCATGGCGTATGATTGAGTTTTCAAACTTGCTCTTAGTTTTAAAATGAAACTGACGAGTAGGACAGAGGGGAAATTAGGTTTATTTTAGTGTCAATCACACAGCTTATACACACGATTTAATTGTTATATTAACAGTACCTGCCTAAAGAGACTGTCTTCATTTCACAGACGAGGCCCTAAATCTCAACCTTGCTAAAGGCTGTACGTTTGTAGCTGACAAAGCTTGGATGTGATTACAACATTCATCATTTTTTTCTAATGCTACAGGATGTAAATTTCTGTAATGATGTTTCCCTTTTCTATTTTAAATGATGAAAAGAAAAAAAATTCAGTATCATAACCATGTGACTGAGAAATTCTTATTTGCTATTTCAATGGGATGTCTATTATTAAAACACATGGTCAGTGTAGATATACTGAAAAATTAAGAGTCAAAATCGTAAGGTACAGCTCAGAAATATAATTCACTTGTTATTTTTAAGTTGTTCTGATCTAGTTAGGTCCAGTGCTTGTGAACTTCAGCAACACCTAGCCAAAGGGTGAAAATATTTGTGGTTTAGGCAGTAATAAATGGAAACTTCTATTTTTTTTATACCCTCTACAGCTGGGTTAACACCTAGTGACCTTTCATAACTGCAAACTAAGATCTCAGGGGACAAATATGAAAATACTTAGGGGCAATGCAACAGAATATTTGAAAGTAAGATATTTCTATTGATAACTGCTTAATGCAATCTGAAATGTTGTTTTTTAAAAAATATTTTGGAACTGAATTTTGCATAGTCTATAATTTTGACTCTGAGAAGGAAGCACAATACCAGTAAAAGATCTTTCTCCTATTTTGTATCATGTAACATTAATGGTGTATGGCCAACATGATACATAATTTATGGGCTATTATAGTATCCAGCAAAACACTACAAGTTGCCCGATGTGGTGGCACAGGCCTGTATTCCTGACACTCTGGGAGGCTGTCAAGTTTGAGTCCAACTTTTAGCAATTTAGCAAAACCTTGTCTCAAAAGGAAAAAAAAAAAAAAAGACTGGAGTGAGAACTCCGTGCAAATGCCCTTGGATCCATCCTCCAGCACCATACACACATACATCCTAACTAGTAGTTAAAAAGTAATTTCTGGTATGAATCTTAGGGATTTTAAAAGTATTGTTCTCATATGAATTAATACAAATAGAAGATAGCCTGATATTTAAGTAAATGTCCTTTGCAATTATCAGAAAGACAACTTTTCCCAGAGAGGATCTGACTATTTCATAGTCTAGACCAACTGCTTAAGTCAGTAACCTGTGTTCTTGCTGACCCTGCCTCCCAATTTCACCTCTATGGCTCACTGGCAATTTGTAATTTTTTTCTCGCATTGTCTTCCAGTAGGTCTCCCTCTATCTAAAACAAAATGAAGCAGAGATTTTTTTTTTTGGAAGCTTTCTCTTTTTTAGTTCCAACTCCCATTCACTCAGGCCTGCTATGTAACCTGTACTTATTTACATTTACTGTGTCTTCCTCTTCCCGGCTAAAAGGAACTGAGTTACCGCTCCTTGGTCACTGGGTGCTGAGGTTATTTTCGGCCATGATGACTGGGCCCAGGGTTAGGCTGAGGAGGTAGCTAAAATAAGACTCAGAACTGAAGCTGATCTTTGGTTTTCAAGTCTTATATACATTGTAATTTAGGAACTGAATTAAGATATATGTCTAACTTAGAATCTGATGGTTATTTGAAATAACAAACAAACAAACAAAAAAAAAAAATCACAGAAGGATTTTACTTTTGGTTCCACATTTTAAAAATTACACTGTCTACATTTTGAGTTTGGTGAAAGGGTTGAGAAAGGTCACTTTTCTTCCTTTATATTAAAAAAGCCATGTGCATGGAAAATAGACAAGGCAAAGAAAAGCTGGTTATAAATGCATAGTTGCAAGATGACCCACTCACTAAGCAAATTAAGTGGTTCACTATGGCAGTTTATTTTAATAAAGTTACTCAAGAGTTCTCCCTTTTAAAGCATTCCAGGTATCACATGGAGGAAGATGGGCAACCTTTATCAAATACTGGCAAAGATTATGTTGATAGCAGGGAAAAACATTTCTATTGTGATTGGAAAAAACATTACAGAAGTGAATGACTGGGTCTCAAACTTAGGTCTTTAATGAAGTTAGGCACTGATCTGCTTTTAGCCTGTTGAACTCTAATTATGTAGACTGCAACAAGTTTTTGTTTTTCTGTAGTTTTCTAACTGCATTCCTTTAGATTTCATACAGTCTTGGTTTTAAGATCACTGCCTTCCATCTGGAATAGGTCAATAAAGGTAAAGGGGACAACAGAATTAACCTTATTCCAATCAGAAGAGTCACACTTGAACCTCGTATGTAATAAATGTTAAGTTTAAGGTTTTGGTGCATAACTTCAAGACAGTTTCTCAGAACACACTGTTCTCAAGTCAGGATTAAAGTGAAACTTCCATTAGGATATTGCAGAGGATAAGGTACTTAAAACCAAAAAGTAAGTTTTCCTGTATTAGGCATTTTCCCTCAGGCACTAAGACTGCAGCCATCCAATAAATGGGGAAGGGCAGAAAGAGGAGACTTCAAAAATCAAAAATATTCTTCAACAGCTAATTTTTAGCAAGTCTGACAATGAGATTTTTCCATTCTTCCCTCTTCTCTGTGATGTATCTAGGAGTGAGTAGTTCCAACAATGATTCTGGCTTTTGCCTGAAGAAGTTCTGACACAAGGCCTCAGTGTTACATATCACATACATCCCACAGTCATAGCTGTTTTGTTGAGCTGGGGCTTTCTCTTCCACAAAGACCAGTTTGTCTCCTTTTCTGCCTAAGAAAGCCTCTAGTTTCTCTGCTACCTGCTTTGCATGAATTGAATTGCTTTTGCTGTGGGAATCGTAATGAAAAAAGCTATTTTTATCTTGGAGATAAACCAACAAACTCCAGTGGGTTCCCCCAGCTGCCTGGCTGGAATTATCATTGATGGCTAAAAATACAACTCTCTTGTAGGGAAGATCCAGAGGCTCAAGGAACATGGCAATTTCTGCTGGTTCTTTGGTACACTTGATGAACTGGGTAACTTCAGGACTGATAAAGCATACAAGGTTAGAACAGTCATGAAACTGACTGTTGGCAAAATATTCAAAGGCAAACCCAATAATGTGGTCATTGAGCCAGTTTGGAGGATCCAATAGTGAGACATCTGATTGCCGCAGTAGACTGTCCTTATAACTCAGGACTACAGGGTCCATCTTGCACTGACCAGGCTGCCCAGAAGTTCCAGAAGCTGAAAGAGAGGCAGAATACAACATTTACCACTGAATCAATGATACAAGGCTGTAAAATAGTTATTCTTACAGAGTTGTGGCAAACATAAATATAATTGTAAAGTATTTAGCAACAATGCTTGGCTAGAAGTAAAAACTCAAAAAAATCTAAATTATATTTTAAAAAATCCTGTTATCTTTTTTTGCTTGCTCTATATGCAAACAATTACAGTGAAAATTTTGGACATTTTCTTTGTAGACAATGAGTATGAAATTTTAATTTTCTATTTACGTGTGGACTGAAAATTACATCTAATATTTTACTAAACACCCTAGCAGTAGCTATATTTTGGCTCTTTAATGAATATGCATATTAACAGCAAATTATTTTTATATTAAACTTGAATTCAAAGAGACTGAGAAAAAAAATCTACTAATTACCAAGGGGAAAAGTTTTTATTTCAACACTAATTTTCAAGAGATTACTGTTTCCTTATTCCATAACAGAAAGTGATAGTGATTAGAGTTGTAGTTAAAAGAACTGTAATTTCAAGAACAGAAAAATCACAAAAGTAATACAAATAAAATTTGTTCCTGGTTCTGCCTAGCTGTGAACATGAATGATTAACGTGTCTTTGCTCATTTCCCATCTTTAACCTCAAAGAAGTGGGATAAAGACTAATGCATATAATTAAATTAGAAAATCTTTTGACTTTTATCTAAGGTACTGGAGATTGAACCCTGGGAGTACTGAGCTACACGCCGGCTCTCTTTATCTTTTGAGACAGGATCTCACTAAGTTGGCCCATTGGCCTTGAACTGGTGATCCTCCTACCTCATCTTCCAAGTAGTTGGGATTATAGGCATGGGATACCACTCCTGGTTTTTGTAACTTTTTGAAAGGTAGTATGGCACAGGAATCAGGAAACCTCAATCTAGCCCTAGTTTTGCCACTGATCTGCTAGTATCATTTTGAGCAATCAATTAAATGATTTTTTTCCCTTGCTTTTGTCATCTGTAAAAAGGAGTTCTACTTGCTTTAACATACCTCAGGGAGTTGCAGGGAAGGCCAAATAATTTTACTTGAAGGTACCAGGAGTTAAAAAGTTCTACACCTTATTTATGTTATCAACTACTGGATATTAGTAAGATGATCAGAAAATCCAGACAGAACTCCAAAACAATCAAAGCAAATAAGAGTTTAGAAACAAATACCCATCCACATTATCTTGTCTAAATAACAGAATGACTAATTTAGAACAGGATCAAGCCAAGTTGTTTGATGGAATTTACTTTGTATCCCCCATGGCACGGTACTAACAAGACACCTGGTGTGTATAGTAGATGATAATATTTGAGCCTAAAGACTTGCTAGAGTTAATGGTGACCTGAAAGCAGAGTATTTCTAAAAGTCACACAGCAACATACTGTTATGTACAATTTGAGAATGTAAGATAAGCCACATTGTAAGGAAACAGTAGTACTGTTGTAAAAGATAAGGTTAGAGTTATGACACCAATTTAATCAATTCTAGCTATTTTAACCATTTGATTACATATTAAAACAACATAATTTTGTGACATAGCCATTTCCATGTAACCAAGACTTCACATAAACCTATATAAAAAGAAAAATGTACCTGTCAAGAAAAAAGGCTAATGAAATGAAATAATTAAGATATCCAGGATAGTTTTATGTACATACATTGTGTCATGATTTGGGCTACTTCTGAAACAATATAGAGTTGTTTAAGAAAAAATTTATACATCAGTAAGAAGGTATAGATTAAGATTTTCTTAGGAATAACTAGAACAGAGACATAAACTGGAGCCAGGAATGAAGTTAACGAGGCATAAAGCACATTTGTTATGGGTGAGCCACAAATTTGGCTCTAAGCTTTTTGGCAGTTAACCAGAGATTTAAGTTAAACATTCACAGGTCTGTAATGTTTAAAAAAAAAAAAAAAGCTATTGCTCAGGAAAGGTAAAAGCATTCCTTGCAATAAGGTCAAATAGTTTTTTTCTCAAGAAATTTTAATGAAATCAATGAAGGTATATCATAGCAAATATTTCCCACAATATCCTTAGAATAGATGCAACAGTCTGATAGGATTATTTCTTATTGTTCCTTAACATCTAGACTAATGGGAAATTACAATCTAGGAAGAATAATTTGGTAAAGGCCAAATCTGACTTGCTCAAAAGTAAATGTATATAGAGGGGGAAATGACTGCCATGTGTCATGCAAGGCTCCCTGTATACCTACCCCCATCCCTTCAATGAATACACTTTAGTTTGAATGCCAGATGAATATCTTGGCAAATCTCTCGGGACCTGCTCTCTATGGTGCCAGCTGAAATCAGATCTCCAACTTAACAGCCAGCTAGGGATAGAAGCCTACAAGAAAAGAGTGACTGAATAGACAGTCTCTCACCCTGGAGGAAGTGTCCACAGGAAGGGCCAATATTTTCTGCTAAAATAATTTTTGTAGACTGGGACGATGGCTCAATGGTAGAGCATTTACCTACTGTGTGTGAGGTGCTGCATTCAATCCCCAGCAGTGCAAATGTATTTTGTATTCTGTTTGAGCTTTAAAATATTCAGCCTGCAGACAAAGAATTAATCTACATAATTAATTCTATTTCACATAGCATGATTAATAGTTTAATCTCCAAAATTCGAATGCAAAAAGAACTAAACTAACCTTTGGCCTAACTTCTTTGGCCAAAAAGAGAACTCCAACCTTTCATCCTAAAGGCTTGAATTTTAAATTCAGTTCTGTTGCTCATTGGCTGTGTGATCATAAATATATTACTTAAACCAGGGTGTGGTGATGTGCACCTCTAATACACCACTCTAAGAGGCTGAGGCTGAGGGAAACAAGCTTGAGTCCAGTGCAGGCAACTTAGTGATTCCTTAAATCTTTAAGAACTTTATTTATCTTTTATTCCCACAATTTTTATTCATTTACATATATATGCAATACATAATGTTTACAATGAATTTGAGTATTTTGTACACATATATAACACATCAATATTACAATTCCTTTCCCTCCCCATTTTTGGCATTCCCATACCCTCCCCCACACCTCCCCCACCTCTCTACCTCCCACTATCACAATCATTTGGCTTATTTTTTTTCAACTCAAGATTTAAAAAAAATAAGTGCTTTGTAAGGAATTGTGTGAGGACCTAAGGAGAAAGACTGCAACAAGTAGAGTTAAGTGTAACCCAACAGTACAGAGGAGATTTGTTTCAAAGTCATGCTTGTACCTAGGCAAGTTAAGTCCATTAACACAATGCCTTAACAATACTGACAGTTAATGTTGGGGCACTAGGATTCCCAGAAAGTTAAGAGACATTCCTAACTACTATGTACCTCTAACCAATTAACCAAGAAAACTTCAGTGCAAAAATCAAAATGAAATGTTGCCTTGTTTCATTTAGAAATAAGATAAAAATCCTTTGGACAAACAGAAAGAATACATTCTCTTTTTAGTTTCTTTGAAAAGAGGCGTGGGGAATCTGGAGGGGGTGTTAATAAAGAGGCGTTTGAAAAGTACAAATTTAGTGTTGCTTCTAAATTAAGTAAAATTTAGAGGGGGGGCTAGATTTTTAAAACATTTTTGAATATATGTTCATTCAACCTCTGTATGTCACAAACTCAGAAAGTTTCTTGAGTTGTGAGACAGAAGAAATTTAAAATTCCAGGCAAGCAAAATGGATATTTAAAAAAAGGGGAGAGGGGTGGAGATCTGGTTACTGAACACACAGCAGAACTTAAAAAAACTGTAATGCATTTGGTTCTATAGAATGCCCGTGTTCTGGGTTTCCCAAATCAGAGAAACTATGCAATATTTAACATATTTAATCTTCTGCATCTGACTCACTTTACCACTCAAGTCACCACTTATTAGCTCAGCTTCCCACCCCTAGAATGGGCTGCAGTGGCTATAGCTTGATGCCTCTTCTCTGGGTCCAGCAGAGCCCTTTATTGGGGTGATTTGCCAAGTTCTTTTTTTCTGTATCTTACTATATCTTTGTTGATTTTCTTTAATGTGGCTTCACCCATCAGTCCACAAAGAGAACCATAACAATGAAATATATAAGGCTAGAAAACGTGAAAAAGAAAGAAGTTAAATTTTACATTCCTTAGCTGAACACTGACAGGTAAATGTTACTACATTCAAAAGACATTCAGGTTGTCATTGCATTAATCAGTTTTCTTAGGATAAATTTATTCAAGACCAAATGAGTGAACTGTTACATTAAATGAGCTTAAGTCTCTATTGAATTGTTATATGAAATGAAGTTAAATTTATATCACATAAGTTACTTCAGATTTTTTAACTTTCATAAGTTATTTACTGACATTTCACTAATTACTAACATTTTGCCAAATTTGATTTATACCAATTCCCCATGTTGAAAATAACTGTTTTGCAAACATATACTATTGAAAATAATAATGGGGGGGGGGAAGATTCACAGATTTTATGAGACAGTTGATATGGTTTTACAAGGATACCAATCTATTTTTTGTTACACTTTCTCTTTAGGTATTTGCTTTCCTCCATGATTTTTGGTGCTGCTTGTCTCTCTGCTTCTCTCAAAGATTCCTTCAAATACTTTATGCAATGCTGGGCTAGTGGTTGCACATTTCTTTAGGGATTCTTGATGATGGAAAAATTTTACTTCTCCTTCAATTTTCAGGGATAATTTTGCTGGATATAACAACCTGGGTTGACACTATCTTTTAAAGCCTGAAAGATCTTGCTCCAGGCTCTCTTAACCTTTAAAGTTTGCAATGAGAAATCTGCAGTAATTTGAATGGTTTTGCTTTGGTAGAATAATACCTGTTTTTCCCTTACTGCTTTTAATATCCTCTCTTTATGTTTTATTTCTGGCGTTTTGATTATGGTATGTCATGGCAAGTCTTGTTGAGGTTATTTGTGGCAAGTCTTGTTCAGGTTATTTGGTGTTCTATAAACTTCTCGTACCTTAAAATTACTTTCTTTTTCTAGATTAGGGAATTTTTTTGCATTATTTCACTGAATAAATTCTTTATGCCTTCGGTGCCGTCTTCTGCTCTTTCTCCCACACCTATTATTCTGAGATTGGTTTTCTTTGAATCATCCATCAGCTGTTGTATCCAGCTACTTTGCTCATTTCTAATTTTGGAGCCATGCCTAATTACAGTATTTGTTTCCTCATCATGTCTTTAAGGTCTGAAATTCTGTCCTCACAATATTTGAATCATCTTTCCCTGCTTTCACATATATTTTTCACATCTTGAATTTCAACTAGATTTTTTTTCAGAATTTCTACTTCTCTATCAAAATGTTCTTTCATATCTTGCATTTCCTTATTTACCTCAGCCAACTTTTTATTTCTGGCTTCAATATGCTCAGTGAGCTTTTTCTCCATTAGGACCCCTATTTGATTAGTAAGTTCCTCTCTAAGCCTGCCTATCAATGCTTGCATTTCTTTGAGAATATCTTGTTTGAATTGGTTGTTTGACTCGTTTATTTGCTTTCTGACTTCCTTCTCCATGAGTTGCACTATTTCAGGGCCCATGAAAAATAGTTTCTGGAGTCTCTGTGGGTGTCCTGTTGCCTTGTCTTTTCCCCATGTTTCTGTTGTTGAGGGACTTCACTTTAAAGGCCTAGCAAGAGGTTTCTTTGAATGACTATGATGGTATGTGGGGGAACTGCAATTCCTGAGTTCTGTGCTAGGAGTAGGCAGTGAGGGAGGACCTAATGGTCTGATGTCTCTGAGGTATCTTGCTCACCCCTACTCCCCTCATCAAAGCTCTCCTGCCTGTCCTAGCTTCCCTCCTCTGAGGGCTGGGCTTTCTACCCTTGGACCTGCTCCCACTACACTAAGCTGTTCAGGAGGTTGGCAGCCTTTCTCTCCTCTCTACAACTGCCTCTTCTGCCAGTTTTTTGCTAGGCACTGTTTAAGGGAAGCCCTGATGTGCTCTTTTGAGCTTTCTTTTACTCTAAACAGTGCAGTCTCAGGTTTTTTTTAAAAAAATGGCTACTACTTATGTCATTGCCTGTTATGGCTACCAAGTACTGCTTCAGATCTGGCCTCCAGAAGGCCTTTTCTATGGGTGCTCACATTGCATTTGTAGTATGCACTACCTACTGGTTGGGTTTTTGGAGGCTGGGACTTCCAGCTGCTGACTATTCCCACTTTTCCCAGATTCACACTTACCTCAATCTGAGGTTCTGGACTCTGGGCTTTCCTTGGTCTGTGGACTGGTGATGCTGGAAGCTCAGGGCTGCACTCAGTTGCCTGCTGCACTTCTAATATGTCTTTAGGATTTTTGATCTTCCTGTGGCCTCCTTTCAGTTGTTGGTGTGCTCCTTCCTCTCCTAGCTTTGTCAGAGTTCTGGGCTCCACACAAGCTTTTCTGTCTGCAGCTCCCCGCAGCTCCCAGCTGTTTGCAGCTGGCCTGGGGCAGCTTTCTAGGCTGATGTTTTTTTTCTCCACTTCCAACGTTCCTTCAGGATTTCTGATCTTCCCCTGGCCTCCTTTCAATTGTTGGGGTGCTCTTCCCTCTTGTAGTTACATTGAACAGGTGGTTTTGACTAAATTCTCAACTCTTTATGTGGGTATGAGGAGACATTGTGCAGCTCTGTTACTTGGCCACCATCTTGATTGGAAGTCCGGCAGAACTGTTCTTAAAATAAAATATAAAAAAAAGTAGGAGATATATAGCTCAGTCCAAATGTACTCCTGGTTTCAATACCCATATAGAAAAACAAAAACAAAATTGAAAAAAAAAATCCCCCAAACCAAAAAACTTTAGTTTTCTTTCCCTCTTTTGGAGACAGGGTCTTGCTATGTAGTCTACTCTGGCTGAGAACTAATCAGCCCAGCCTGGCCTTGAACTCATGATGATAATCTCCCCTTGGCTTCCTGAGTGCTAGACTTAATTTATGTAACTATATACCTACTTACCTGCAATTTATTTATATTTTGAGACACTACTATAGGTGTGAATTACCATGCTCAGCGAGACCTAATTTTTCTTTGCTTTCTTTTTCTTTTTTTTCTGAGACAAGGTTTTGTTCTGTAGTCTAGGCTGGCCCTGAACTCATTGGTATAGCACAGGCTGGCCTTGGTCTCAGGACAATCCACCTGCCTCAGCCTTCAGAGTGCTGGGATTACAGGCATGTGTCACCACACCCAGCTTTGTGTGGTGGTGGGGAATCAAACTCAGGGACTTGTGCTTAGACGGCAAGCACTTTAACCACTGTACCGTTCCTTCAACCCAGACCTAATTTCTTTAAGTCACAATTTCCTCTTCTGTAAAGTGAAACTATTAATACACAACTTTTAGCATAGTTTGTCAATATGAAAGGAAACATACATAACTAAGATTTTAAAAATCTAAAGCATTTTCAAATATCTCTTATGCCATCAAAAAATTACAGCTTAATAACTGATTAATTGTAATGTATTTCATATAGAAAATGTTTATTAGCTGCTTCCTATGAGCTAGGGGCTGAAAGTAGAGAAAGAAAATAGAATGAACACATATTGCCTATACAATTCTTTTAGTCACTAAACAAACAAAAAATAATATTAGGTGTTATAGGGCATATAAATATTTCAGGTATCTTATAATTTGTGAAATAGAAAACAAATAAAATGTATGTGAATCCAGAAGAAACAATATTCCCAGCTAATAGGGTAAGAAGGAGAGGACGTTAAGATGAAGAAAGGCTTCAAGGATAAAATGGCATAACAGTGTCCTCTTGAAAGGTAGGTAGAATTAAATGCATGAAGAAAGGCTTTAAGGTGGCACAGACATATGGAAAGGTTGCTAACTTGTCAAGAATTCTGAGTAGTTCAGCGTGGCTGGAATGAAGCAGGAGTAGGTAAAATGTAGGTGAAGGTTAGAGAAAAAAACTGTGTTAGAAGTTAAATGGTGACAGAATGAATTCCATGTGGAGAAATTTGGAAATCATACTGAAGGAAATGGGGAGCCATTAATGGCTAGGTGAGTGCTTTAGAAAAGTTAAGAATTTAGTCATAGTATACATAATTTTTTTTGTATTGGAAACTTTTATTTTTTTGTTAAATTTTTCCCACTATTTTTATTAATATACAGATGTAATATGTAGTATTTACAATGAATTTGGGTGTTTTGTACATCTATGTATCACATCGACTTCACAATCCCTTCCCATCTTCTTCCCACCCACCCCCTCCCTGTCCCTTTCCCCGGCTCTGGCTATCACTTCATATGGTTCCAAAGAATGTCTGTGTTCTGGGTTTTCCAAGTCTGAGAAACCATACGGTGTTTAACATATTAATCTTCCGCGCCTAAGTCATTTCACTCAAGTCACCACTCCACCCCAGCTTCCTATTCCTCTAATGGGATCGCAGTAGTCAAATCTTGATTATCTCCTCTCTGAATCCAACCAATCCCTTCACTGGGATATTCACCAAAAGTTTTTTTTTCCCCATATTTTCCTACAACTTTGTTGTTATTGTTAAACCTGGCTGTACCCACCAGTTCACACTAGAAAATAATTATAAGTATGTAGTTCAAAAGCATAGTTCGGGAAAGAAGAAAAAATAATAAATAAAATTCAATTGCCTTAGCTGAATACTGGAAGGTGCATATTTGTACATTCACAAGGTTATGTTTACATCAATCAGTTTCCTTAGGATAAACTTTCATTAGTGACCTAATAAGTGAATTGCTACAACAAAACAAAGTTAAAACTATATCACATTGCTACATTCAATGAACTTAAATCTATACCACATACATATACTTAAAGCGACAGATATGTAGGCACATCGAATAATTTCTTAATTTCCTAACTTTCATATCTTATTTACTCATATTTCACTGATCACTAACCTACTTTTTTCTCAGGTCCTTCTCCTCTAGCTGTTGTCACTTTTTCTCTGGGGTCATTGGTGTCCCTGGTCTCCATTTCACTGTCCAAGTTTCCTTTAAGTATTTTCTGCAATACTGGCTCAATGGCTGCAAATTCCTTTAAGCTGTCTCTGTCATGGAAAGTTTTAAGTTCTCCCTTTAAGTTCAAAGATAATTTTGCTGGATATATCAGTCTTGGCTGGCATCTATGTTTTTTTAGTGCTTGGATGATATTGCTCCAGGATTTCCTTGCTTTTGGAGTTTGGGTTGAAAAATCTGCTGTTATCCTGATGGGTTTATCTTTGTAGGTCACCTTCTGTTTTTCTCTTACCGCTTTTAGTATTTTCTCTTTGTGTTGGGTTCCTAGAATTTTAATTATGATGTGTCGTGATGAGGGTCTCTTCTGATCAAAGTTGTTTGGTGTTCTGTATGCCTGCAATAGTTCCATGTTCATTTCTCTTCTTAGATTTGGGAATTTTCTTCCATTATTTCATTAAACATGTCCTTTAAGCCTTTTGTTTTGTCCTCAGTCTTTTCCTCAATTCCCATAATTCTGAGGTTATTTCTCCTTCAATCATCTATCAGTTGTTGTAATGACTTGCTTTCTTAATTTACTTTGTATTCTTCATGGCCTATATGTTGCAGCTTAGTCACTTTATTTTCTAGGTCTGACATACTATTCTGCAGTTGTTTAAAGTGGTTGCTTATTACTACCTGCATGTTTTTCATTTCCTGAATATCTGCATTTAATTTTTCTATGTCTCTGTTGTGTTCTTCTCTAATTTCTTCTTTTGTCTTCATTATTTTCTGGTGTATTTCTTCTCTGGTCTCCTCTAGTTGCTTTTGAAGTCTTGCTTTTTGCTTATCTATGTATTGGTGTAGCTCTTCTGCTGTCTGTTTTATTTCTTGCTTTAATTCCTGTTTTAATTCACTGAATTTCTGGGCCCAGAAGTTGCCATCATTTTTGCCATATTCATCTTTATTTACCCTGACTTTCATCTCCTGGGGTTTCAGGTCTTTTTGTAGGAGATTTGTGACTGCGCTTCCCCAATTCTTCTTTGGTCTCCTCTAATTTCTTTTCAAGGCTTGCTTTATGCTTAGCTAAGTGTTCTTGTAGTTCTTGCGCTGTCTGATTTATTTCCTGCTTTGCTTCCTGGTTTAATTCCTCCTTTAATTCACTAACTATCTGGGCCCAGAGGTTACCATCATTTTTGTCCTTTTCTCTGTGTTCTACAATTTCAGCACCCCTTGCACCCTCCCCTGGGGAATCAGATCTTTTTGTATAAGATTTGTTATCATGTTTCTCCATGGTACTGCTACCTCTGTCTCTAGTGCACAGGAAAAGAGAATGGCTCCTGCTGACGTCACTGCCTGCGACGGCTGTAGAGTCCTGTTTCTGATCTGGGATCCCAGGACCTTTTCTAGGGGAAGTACACACTGTATTTGTAGTACACACACTCGAGGGTTGGTGCTTCTGAGGCTGGGGCTGCCCGCAGCCAATGATTCCCACTAGTCCGGACCAGCGCTTACCTCGGGCTAAGGTTCTGGCCTCTGGACCTTGTTTGTGATCTGTGGGTGCTGGCAGCTTGGAGCCAAGCAGAGTTGGCTGCTTCTGACCCGCCCACACTCTCTTCTCCCGTTGTTGTGTTCTCCATCCCCTCCCAGCTCGGTCCTCTCCCAGCTCCGTTCAGTCAGATGTTCAGGTCCCCGCAAGCTTTCCTCTGTCTGCTGCTGCCTGCCATTTGGCGCCAGCCGTGGCGGCCTACTGGACTGTGGGGTGTTTTTTTTTTCCCCCTCCGGTTTTGATGATCCTTCTGAGTTTTTGTCCTCCTGCTGGTTGCCTTTCAGTTTCTGGGGATGCGCCTCTTTCCTAGCTACACCAAACACACTTTTTCTAACTATCTTCTTGACTTTTTAAGTGAGTTGATGAGGAGACTTTGTGCAGTGCTGTTACTCAGCCACAGTCTTGGTATACATGATTTTAAAGAACTTATAGGATGAGAAATTGAAGGCAGAGATCAGTTACATTTTTACTGAAAGTGAAGTTGGAAGCTAATTACTCAAATCAGAAGACATGGTAATAGGAATGCAGAGGCAAGGAGGAAAAGATATTCCAGACAGACAATCAGTAAGGTGATCAGAAGAGAGTAGTAAGACAGAATTACTGGAGGATGATTAGTGCTGTGGAATGAAGTGAACCCAGCAAAAGAACAAACAGCCATCTATATCCACCTTAGGAATGTTTCCTTTCTACACAGTGGGCAATGTCCCTGGTATATTTGAGGTGCAACACATTTTTCTGTCAGAAACTACAGAGGAAGGCAGAAAGCGAACAAGGCCTAAGATTTGTTTCTTTTTGGTACTAGGGATCGAACTCAGGGCTTTTGCACTCAACTAAATTCCCACTTCATTTTCTTTTTGTATTTTGAGACAAGGTCTTGTTAAGTTGCCCAGGCTGGGCTTGATTCTCCTGTGTCTATCACAGTGTCCACCTGAGGCCCAAGATTTTTCTATTATGTACCATCCCTACATTTACTTTGCCTGTTTTACTTTGGCTGATTAAGTCCTTGGAGCTGAAGGAATGGCAGAGAGGTTAAAGAGCTTGCCTTGCAAGCGCAGGGATCTGAGTCCAATTCCTCAGCACCACATAAAGTTGGGTGTCGTAGTGCATTCCTTTAATTCCAGCACTGAGGCTGAGGCAGGTGGATTGTCCTGAGTCCAGCCTGGCTATACCAGTGAGTTCAGGACCAACCTGAACTACAGCGTGAGATCGTCTTAAAACAAAACACACACACACACACACACACACACACACACACACACACACACACCCCAATAAATCCTTCAGAATTAAAAGAACTGTATGTTTTATCTTGGCAGACATTAAGTTAACTTGCGGGAGTAAAATGAAAGGTGGCTGAAGAGGGAGATGACACTCTTCTATGTTTTGGGGTTAGGACATTTTGGTTCAGGCTCTAATTTTGTTATCTGCTGTCTATGTGACCCTGGGAAAGGTATTTATTCTCTTTCTGGGCCTTACATTCCTCATTTGTAAAATGTTATAGAAATAAACTTGCCTCACAGGGTTGTTACATGAATTAAGAATATGTTAAAAAATAAGTTATCTGGTATATAGTATACTCTCAAAAAGTTATTTTTCTTTCCTGCTCTTTGTATTTGGATGGTGCCATGGTTTGGATCTAGAATGTCCCCTAAAGCCTCATACTTGGATGGGATAACTGAAACCATGTGGTGTTGGGAGATGGAGCCTGGCTGGAAGGGGCAGGTACTTGGAGTTTGACCTGTAGAGATTGTGTCAACTTGTTCAGAGAGGAGGGGGTGTCCAGGGCAGGTCTCTCAAATGTGTTATTGATTTGCTGGCCAGGAAGTGAGGGATGCACACTCATTCTAGGTGTGCAGGGTTCAACTGGGAGCTTAAATTGAGTAATGTAAGGATAAAGAAAATATTGTTACAGCTTCCTCATGGAAGCTCTGGTCCTGCCTGAGTCTCCAGATAACCCCTCACTTTACTTTTTTCCATGTTTCACTTGGCTTTCTGTCTGTAATGCCATGAGCAGCTCTGCAGCCTCTGCCATGTGCCTTCACTATTCCTGGCTGCCCACGGATGGACTATGTGAGATCTTTTGAAACTGCGAGCTAAAATAAACCTTTCTTCCTTTAAGTTGTGGATGTTGGGCATTTTGTCCTAGCGATGAAAAAGTAAGAAAGACAGGTGGTAATACTAAACCATAGTTTTGAAAAGAAAGCATTTGTTTACATAAAGCCATAAAGCCATCAAAGGAAGACTGAGCCGTGGCACAACTCTGTTCTTGTGCTTTGTCTGTAGTATAAGAGTAATAGCAGACTGCAATTCCAGGTGTAGTTCAAGGGCAGAGTGTGTGCCTAGTGTGCTTGAGGCTGTGGGTTCAATCTCAGCACCAGAGAAAAAAGAGTGAATATTAACTCCAGAGAAAAGTGTTCTCTCAACCTAAGAGTGAATCAATGTTGTTAATGGGTTGTCAGTATGTACAAAACCCATGATTACAGGGTTTGGTTTACTGTATCTTCCAAAATCTGTAGCTAAATGAGGCCACTATTGAATTTACACTGTGGAACATTTCCTAAACAATGGTTTAGTTTTAATAGAAGAAAGTATATTTTCAGTATTAATCTCAAAATATTTAAAATGTATACTATTTGATTATTTGTTATTCAAAGCAAAACTTTTAAAATAAAAATAAAAACTAACTTAAGAGGAAATTTTATGATTCATAAGGAGCCATTCTTTTTTTAAACTTTTTTTAGTTTTACTTTTTTTTGAGACAAGGTCTCGCTCTGTGATCCAGGCTGGTCCTGAATTCACCTCAGAGCCCAGGCTGGCCTTGGACTCACGGCAATCCTCCTGTCTCAGCCTCCCGAGTGCTGGGATTACAGGCGTGTGCCACCACGCTTAGCTTATGTGGTGCTGGGGAATCGAACTCGGGTACTTAGCGCTTGGCTTAGCGCTTGCTCAAGCGCTTGAACCGCTGAGCCATTCCTCCAGCTCCAAAGAGCCATTCTTATAATCTGTTGATGTAAGTAAGGAAAGAATCTTCTGGTTTAACAGAAAAAATTTAAGATGGGAGTTTGAAGATTTAGGATTCCATTGAGATCTCTGATTCACTAGCTGTTTAACTCTGGAAAAGATACTTAACCTCTAGGTCTCAGCTTCATCATTTGTAAACTGAAAGTTTGAGTCAGATAAATAGTGGTTCTAGTCAGTGCTCATCAGGTTATTTATGGGCATTTTATTATTTATTTATTTATCTATTTATTTTGAAGCAGAATCTCACTCTATAGTACAGGCTGGTTCTGAACTCACTCTGTAGCCCAGGCTGGCCTTGAACTCAGGGCAATCCTCCTGCCTCTCATCGTGAGTGCTGGGATTACAGGCATGTGCTACCACACCCAGCTTATGTGCTGCTGGGGAATCAAACTCAGGTGCTATAAGCACTTTAACTGCTGAGCTATTTTTTCAGCCCCTCTTATGGGCACTTTAAAGAGCATAAAGAATCTTTATTTGGGGGCAGAGCTAGGCAAGTACTACAGCATTGTGCTATACTCCCATTCCTTTTTAATTTTATTTTGAGACTAGGTCTAGCTAAATTGCCCAGGTTGTTCTTGAACTTGCAATCTTTCTGAGCAGCTGAAATTACAAGTGTGTACCATCAAAGTTGGCTGTTATTTCAATATGAATTATTAGTGAATAAGAAATACCAAAACTGCTAGTTAAGAGGATATAAACAAGGTCTTTTTTTGAGACAGGGTCTTGTTCTTTAGTCCAGGCTGGTCTTGAACTCATAGCAATCCTCCTGTCCCAGACTCCTGAGTTCTGAGAGACTGCAAGTGTGTGCCACCATTCCTGGCTTATGAACCCAGTCTTGAGCTTGCTAGACAAGGACTTAATTGCTGAGCTATTCCTTCAGCCTGAAGAACTCTTTTATTTTTAAATACGTGTATAAGTGAGTATTCTATGAGATTGAAAATATGTATTTAGGGATCTGGAAGAATAGCAGAGTGGCTAGAGAACTTTCCTAGCAAGTACAAGGTCCTAAGTTCAATTCCCAAGCATCACATGAATGGGGTATGGTAGCACATGCCCGTAATTTCAGCACTTAGGAGGCTGGGGCAGAAGGACTGCCGTGAGTTCAGGGGCAGTGTGGGTTCCATAGTGAGTTCAGGACCAGCCTGGACTACAGAGAGAAAAAGGAAAAGAAGCAAGAGAAGAAAAAAATATTAGCATGTTAACAGGAGTTTCAGAATGCATACATCAAGTTTTGTAACTTCTGGGAAAAAATGTCTGTTGAATAGAGCAGCAATCCAGATAAATTTTACCATAAAGCCCAACAGAAAATCTATGATCCCAGAATTGTAACCTTTATTCATTTTTTTCCTGCAATTGTTCAATAAGTGTTCTTGAGAAAAAAAAAAGGAACAGACTATTTTATTTATTTGTGGTGCTGGGATTGAACCCAGGGCTCACATACGGCAGATAAGCACTCTACCACTGAGCGACATCTCCAGTTTCAGACTTCAAATCTTTTAAGTGGTAACTTAAAATATTCTAATTAATGACATAAACACAAACCTTCTGCAGCATAACATGCACCATCAGCACAAATTTAAAAAAATAAGAGATGAATGCCTACAGAACTTTTGCATCCATGGCAGGCAATTTTTTTCTTCATTCATTCTATTCTGCTCACTTAAATATTTCAACAGAACAACCCTGTTCATAGCTGATGTGTCTGCAACATAAATGCTCAACTCTTGGCAACCAGATTCACTAGATTAATAAAGGCATGAACAAAATCTTATGGTTTAGTTGCAGCTTAAATGCATATAAGACCATGTATCAAAACAAATTTATTTATCTGGTCAAAGTATATTTATCAGTATCTTGAGGGCCAACTTTGCTTGTAATAATTAGCCTGGAAACGGAACTTAACACTGTATAATAAAATAATTCCAGAGTTTTCTATTTTCTTTATATCCCACATCCAATTGATAAGAAGTCTTGTTGGCTTTATACCCGAAATATTTTGAGTCTGTCCAATGCTTCTATCTTCACTACTTTCTATCGTCACTTGACTATTAGTCAAATCCATCACCATTTCTCGTTTGACACAGCCCCAGTAGGTGTCCTTACTTCTATCAGCGATCCCATCAGAATAGTTGTTTAAAAATTTAAGTTAGAGGGTAGGGGATGTGGCTCAGCAGCAGAATGGTTGCCTATCATGTACAAGTTCCTGGGTTCAATCTCTCAGAACTATTAAAAGAGGGGGAGGGTCACATCGGTCTCCTGCTTAAAATGCTCTAATGGCTTGCTACTTTATACAGGGGAGTAAAAAAGGAAAGAAAAAGAAACTCCCTACTCTAGCTTACAACACCCTGCATTACAGAATGGGTCTAGCTGCTTCTCCAGCTTCCTCTCCTACTACCCTGCCTCTTGTCCACTAAGACCCACCCATACTAACTTTATTTTAACTCATCAAATGTGTCAAGTCATGCTTTTTTCCTCCTGAGAGCTGGTGTATGAGCTGCATGTGCACCTTCTAGACTCAGGGTAGTCTCACCTGCCAGAATAAAGAGGTCACCAGTCACTCTTTATTGTTCCATTTCAATTCCTTGCATAGTACTTATGACTATATAACAGTTCTTTTTTTTGAAATTTGCTTGTGGGTTACTATTGGCCTGGTAACTGACCCTCTCCTAGTCTAAAATAGAAATGTAGGTTCTATGAAAATAAGAGGGCTCTGTCTGCCTTGTTTACCATTTTAACACTAGGGCCTGAAACAGTCCTTAACATGCAGGTACTTAATACATAATTGTAGAATAAATAAATGATACATGGGATATGAATTTCAACATGGTATAAATCAAGTTCTGCAAAAACGTCCACCTTTATAGAGTCATAGCATTGTAAGGAACTTTATGATCCATGCTAGCCCTATTTCCTATTCCATGCAATGATTCATTTCTGCTCCTACGGAAGAGGGTCCTGGAGCCTGAGTCAAAAGTGGATATGTGAGATTTGAATAGGAACAAATAAAGGAACAATACAAAAACAATCCTGAGCATGTATCACAGATTTAAAATATGAGGCAATACAAATCAATGGGAGAAAATATGAATTATTCTAGTGTTTTACTGTATTCCATTGAACACTTCATTCTATAGAAATTCTGAACAACAGGACTTCCTGTAAGAATGCAGTGTTTTTTACATGCAATGTCCATGACTGTACTCACTAGCCACTACTACTGAGTACTTGGAAGTGTGGCTACCATAATAAGGAATTAATTATTTAATTTCACTTATCAAAATTTAAATTTAAATAGCCTTATGTGGCTAGTGGCTGGTATATTGGACAGCTCTGTCCCACATGCTTTCATATGAATTTATTTTTTTTCGAGAGTGTCTCTCTGTAGTTCAGTCTTGTCCTGAACTTACTACATAGCCCAGGCTGGACTCAAACTCATGGCAATCCTCCTGCCTTAGCCTCCTAAGTGCTGGGATTACAGGCGTGCAACACCACACCAGGCTTCTGTGATGCTCAGAGACTGAACCTGGGGCCTCCTGCTTCCTAGGCAAGTGCTCTAATCCCTTAGATATGCCCCCAGCCCTCATGTGTATTTCTTGAAAAAAAAAAACCCAAAAAACCCAACATGACAAGATGGCTAAATAAATTAGGTAAATATTAATTCCTAAAACTTATTAGAGACTCATAATGCAGTCAAACATATTAAAGATTAGAAAAAGTTTGACAATAAGTCATTACATGGTGGTATATATCTGTAATCTCAATACAGGGGAATCCCCAAGTCAAGGCCAGCCTGGGCAAACTGAGTAAGACTCTGTCTCAAAAAACCCAACAAAACTAAAACTAAAACCAAAACCTATTACACACACACACACACACACACACACACACACACACCCTAAAAAAACTTAGTGGTAGAATGCTTGTGTTAGATGTATAAAGCCTAGGGGATTAAGTCCCAGAACTGTAAGGAGAAAAAAAAAGAATTAATTTAATAATAAAAAGTTTTCTTTGATCTGATCTTTTCCCAGACTCTTCTGACCATAAAATACTTATTGCTACTGCTGCTGAGCATATACTAACATCTTATTGTCTGTGAAATGAAGTCTGGTGTATGCTTTTTAATTAATTAGTATTGGAACAATGTTCTAATCATTTGAATTAATGTCACATTAAAAAAAGATAGAGTTTGAATGTTAAAAAAGTGAAATAAAGGGTTGGGGAATATAGTTTAGGGCATGCATGAGGTCTTGGGTTCAACTTCTAATATCAGAAAAAAAAGAAATAAAAATTATTAAAATATGAACTACATAAGAAAACATAAGACAATACATTTATTGAATGTAATATATTCTTAATTTTTTTTTGAAATAGGGTCTCACTTTATAGCGCAGGCTGGTCTTGAACTCAATATGTAGCCCAGGCTATCCTTGGACTATGACAATCCTCCTGCCTCAGCCTCCTGAATGCTGGGATTATAGGCATGTGCCACCATGACTGGCTTTATGTGGTGCTGAGGAATTGAACTCAGGGCCTTATGCTTGTTAAGCAAGCGCTTTAACTGCTGTGCCATTCCTCCAGCTCCTGAATGTAATACATTTATATGACTGGTCAATGAATGCATGTACTCAATACCTCATTTGTATTCATAGAAATAAGAGTTAAAACAAGGAAGAAATGCAAATTAAAGCTGAATTTCCTTTCTTACTTATCAAGTTAACCAAGAAGGCAAACTAATAATAACCAGCATTGCTGAGACTATGGAAAAATGAATACTTCTGATAAAAGCACAATCAAAATGATTTGTTTTCCTTTGCAGTACAGGGGTTTGAACCTAGAGCCTGGAGCATGCCAGGCAAGTGTGGTACCACTAATTGACATCCAGTCCTTTTTAAATTTTATTTTGAGACCAGGTTTCTGGGTCTCCCTAAATTGCCCAGACTGGTTGAGTATTTGTATTCTCTTATCTTAGCCTCCCAAGTAGTTGAGATTATAAACACCTTGGATTATTGATGTGTGCCACCATACTCAGCAATGCAAGGTTTTTGAGGATTAACATGGCATTACATTTTAATTCTTTTTTTTGGGGGGGGGGTACTGGGGATTGAGCACAGGATACCATTTTTTTTTTTTTTTGATTTTGAGACAAAATCTTGCTAAATTGTCCACTGTCCAGGTTGGGGACTGTGATCCTCCTGACTCAACTTCCCACAATTCTAGGATTACAGACATGTGTAGAAATATACATATGTAGGAATGACACTTTCAGAAATATACCTTAAGGGAAACATTAAGTGTGAGTGTGCGTGAAAAAGGTCACCACAGCAATCTTTGTAATGAAAAAATTGGAAACCTGGAGCTCAAAAACAGGACTGGTATATTTATAGAGTTCTACAGAATGTAGATTTCAACCACTAAATATAAATATGTAGGTGAACTTGTTGACATAGAAAAATGCCCATTATATTCTGTGAAGAAGCGAATAGGACATTTATATAAAATTTGTAATAAAAATACACATGAAAGCAGGAACAATATCAAAAATTCAAATGTAGTTTTTTAAAGAAAATAGGGCTAATATTTATTTTTGCTTTTTTGAGTCTGCTTAATCCTCTCCCCAGTTTTTTCTTTTTGTAGTACTATGAATTAAACACAGGGCTTCTCACTCTCTCTTTTAAAAAAATAATGATCACATATATGATAAATACACTATTTCCATTTTGAAGAAAAAGAATGTGTTTCCTTTTATTCTTACATTGACTGAACATAAAAATATGCTTGTTCATTTTACAAGCTTTCTCTCCCTTAGAAAAAAATGAAGTCTAGATTTTTTCCATAAACATTCAAATACAAAGATTTAAAAATACTTTGATGTTTACAAAAATTAGAAGATTATGTCCAACTCAAATGTATGATTCTTTTTGTACTTTGATACAAAGAATTCTATCCAAGTCCAAATGACTTAAATTTTCATGGCAGGAGAAACAAATATTTTTAGGGAGGAAGTTAAAGCTTTTTTTCCTTGCTTCAACTTCCTCTAATGAAGTATTTCCTTTTGAGGCTAAGTCTAAGTCACCACAGATTTGTATAATGTATTACATAAAAAGTACCACCAAAATTTATACACTTCTGCAGTACAGAGATTAGACTTCATTCATTTTTATATTTCCAGTGCCTAATAAGTAGAAGCTTTAAGAAGTGAATCTCTTTTCTCAGCAAAATATAGAAGTGAAATCTGATTTGAAGTACCTGTAAGAACACAAAATTATTTTGAACACAGAAAATGTTCATGCTGAGCCTAGTGGTGCAGGCCTGTTATCTCAGTACTCTGGGAGGCTGAGGCAAGAGGATTACAGCCTGGGCTGTAATTAGTGACTTATTGAGACCCTGTCTTAGAATCAGAAATAAAAAATGGACTAGGGATGTAGCTCAGTGTGAAGACTCTGGGTATCTCAATTCCCCAGTAGTTAAAAAAAAGAAAGAATATATCTGAATTGTAGAAATAATTTACAAATGAAAGCATTTTTCTTACATCAATATTGCAGAAATAGCAAAATTCAGCTCTTTAAAGCAGAAAAACCTCTTAGTGTGGTATGGATACTTGGTTAACTCTATGTATTGCTACAAATATCATAGGATTCTGCCTTGGGTCAGGGAAATAGCCTAGTAAATGGTGATCTTTTAGGATTTCCTTTAACCATTTACTATTCCATAGCTAGACATGGACATCAGTGGCTAAAATGTCACTGACCATGAAAAGAATTTTGTTCCTACTCTATCATGTCTACCTCAAGGGTCCCAGATATAGTTTATCATACTTTTTTCTTAATTACTATAAACTATAGTTGGTGTGTATCAATCTTACCAATCTTTTTGGTGATACTTGGACTTGAACCCAGGGCCTTTGTACTGAGGTACATCTCAACGCTATATTTATTTTTTCTTATCTCAAAAAAGTTGGTAAACTACCTAAACTGGGCTTGAACTTGTGCTTCCACTGCCTCAGCCTCTCACATGCTTGGATTATAGGCTGTGCCAAGTAATTTTTTTTTTTTTGAGACAGGGTCTTGCTCTGTAGTCCAGGCTCGTCCTGACCTCATTATGTAACTCAGGATGGCCTAGAACTCATGGCAATCCTCCCGCCACAGCCTCCTGAATGCTGAGATAACAGGCATGTGCTGCCATGCTCAGTTTAGCAAGTATTTCTTTTACTGATTCTGCTTTGCTTAAAGTCTCTGATAAATGACTATATCATTGCAAACTATGAGATGACCAGAGCTGAGGGCTGTGAAATTAATAAGAAGTCTTAAAAGAAGTCTAAGTAAGATATCTTATAAGGGATGGACAAAATTTTAGTTTAGTACATATGATAACAGAGGCTGATAAGGTGTGGTCAAGGTAAAGGCATACTTTACCTGATTTCATAATCACTGTGTTCAGCATATGGTAACACGCTGCAAAATATACTGTTTGAAGGGGCTTGAAAAAGCTATCATCTTTTAAACTTACTCATCCTGTAGATTTCAAAGCCTGGCAATTTACTCTTTTCACAAAGGTTAAGTTATCATTGTGAATTGCTAATTAATGGGTTTCAAATATGTGTTTGGCAAACTTTTGTGTTTTACTTTTCTGCGCTGACAGAACAGGGTCTGATGGGACCCAAATCAATATACAGAACTTTTTGCCTTAGCAATTTGTTTTTAAATGTTCTTTAACCAAGATACTTGTGAGTTATCTGACCAAGTCTGAATTATATATTATTAAGTATAGCTAAACATTTCTAACTACTATTTATTTTACATGCCAGCATAAAGTCTCAAATTGTTGCAGCAATACTAGTAAAAAAGTTAGCCAACTAAGAATAGAAATTTCGAAGCTTCCATTTTCAAAGAATTTATCACACCATTCTGAGATTTATTCATTGACCATCAAGGAAGGCAGTCTCAAAATTTTCACACCTACTAATATAATGCTCAAAATAACAATAATATAATTGGAACAAATTTTATTGGTGTCAGGACTATGATCTATTATTACTTTTATAGTAGACAACTGTGAAAAAAGTAGACATTCGATTGGAAGCCAGCGATAGGAACATTCAGAGATTCTATGTACTAAGAAGACTTAAAAAGGTTCATAATTTTCAAGTATTTTTTTTCTCCTTTCAGGTGTACTTGCTTCCAACTTTCCCCCACAAAAGGAGACAGAGAGCTTGGCCTTAAGCTCTGTATAAATTTGATTTTTCAGTCTGTGTCAAACCACATTTTGCTGCATGGCTTTCAGTTGATTATGATCAATACAAGCTAGTCATACTGAGGAAGATGCCCTCTGAGAGAATCTGGTTTTGGAGGTTAAGTAACTTTATATTACTCATTTGGATTAGTAACACTTAAAACCCAAATCAATTTTTAAATAATATGCTTTAGCCAGCACATAATCTGCATTCAAGATGTACTTTTAGCATAAAGTTTTTTCTATGGTCTAGTGCTGATACAGAAAGGTTTACCTAAGTCTTGAGTACTTTCCTTTTTGTTTGCTAATGAGTTTTACTCATCCACAAAATATAAAGGATTGGTAAGGAGAAGCCCTAACATTAAAAAAAGGTCAGAAATGAAAGATTCACGAAAGCATAGATGGAATTCGATCAAGGAAGCCTCATGAACATATCTGAACCTATATACTTGCTTTACAGAAGTACTTAATTGTCATTTATAATTCTGAAGAGGAAGCTTGCCCCTGGACCATATATAGCGCTAGTTGATCCCATAATGGGGTGTATATCTCTATTAAAAGGTATGTGACTTTCTCCAATTTATGTTTCTTTAGGCTGGCCAACAGTGGGAAAATAATTTACTATACTCTTAAATTAATTTATTAGCTTAGTCTCTTCATTACTATCTTCTAACAATTCACTTAGATGTTACTTTACATTAAAATTTCAAGTAGAACTCTAATCACACTATTCTTCAAAAGTTTTAACATCTATTATCAAATTAAGCACAAACTGCACCCTGGCATTCAAGGATCTCCACAAAATAACTCTAAATTTCCTTCCTCATTTATTTCCTAGTATTGCTTCTATGCATATACACATACATCCACAAGCTTATTCCTTTTGTAGGCTTTGGTTACTAGCAATAGAGGGTTAATGTGGAGTTAGTTACCCCAAAGGTAAAGGAAGAGCAGAAGAAAATAACCAATTTCCTTCCCCAGTTCAAGCAGACAGGATGGGAAGTGAATACTGCTCTACCAACTTTCTAAAACACGTATCTGATTTGTCACGCTTTTGCTTAAACCTTGGATATTGTAAAAATCAGAGATCCATAGACAAGGATGTGGCTAAATTTTAGGGATTTGTGAACTAGAACTGGGAAAAAAAAACTGCATCTTCATTTCTAAAAATTTCCTTTTTTTCCAATAAGTATAAGCAATAAAACCTCAAGAGATGTGGTTGAAAGATACGGTGAATGCCTAAGTAAAAAAAAAAAAAAAAAGATTACTGCTCTTCCTGTATGCAGCTGAAGATATCCTGTGAAAATGGTTCACTACTCTCTTCTCTTCTTTTTTGAGACAGGGTCTCACTCAGTAGTCCAGGTTGGTTCTGAACTCATTATGTTGCCCAGGCTGGCCCCATACCAATCCTCCTGCCTCAGCCTCCTGATTGCTCTGATTACAGGTGTGTGCCATCATGCCTGGATTATGTGGTGCTGAGGAACTGAACTCCTGGCCTTGCATTTGCTCAGACAAGCATTCTAACCACTGAGCTACAACCCCAGCCCCAATCATGTATTACATTTTTGATCCAGAAAACCGCACAAAATTCTGCAAATCAAGAAGTTATCTATCTTTGTGTTCACTTTAAGAACACTTATGAAACTGCCCAGGCCATCAAGTGTATATGTACCTGAAGGGCCACCAACTATTTGAAGGATGTCACTTTAAAGAAGCAATGTGTGCCATTTAGGCATTATAATGGTGGAGCTGGTAGGTGTGTCCAGGACAAACAAGTAGGGCCAGATGAAGGGTTGGTGGCCCAAAAGAGTGCTAAATCTTGGCTGTACATTCTTAAAAATGCAGAGAATAATGCTGAACTTAAGGGTTTAGATGTAGCTTTTCAGGTCAATGAACAAGATGCACAAAGCACTCAAGATGCACTGCGGCATGTACAGAGCTCATGGTCCAATAAGCTCCCCGTCACATTCAGATGATACTCACTGAAAAGGAACAAACTGTTTCTAAACCAGAGGCAGACGATGCCCAGAGGAAAAGATGTCCGAAAAGAAACTAAAGAAACAAAAAACTTATGCCATGGGAAGAAATTCATCATAACATAAATGCAAATAAAAGTAAAAAAAAAATACAGTGAAAAGATATTGCCATTAACCCCTCCTCAAAATATGCCTCTTTGCTTCAAACACACCTTGTTCTTCCATCTTCTGGTGCAGTTTCAAAAGTCCTTTTGTGTGTGTACGCAGTACTGAGGATGGACACCAGGGCCTTCACAGTAAGATACATACTCAGCTCATTTAAAAAAAAATATTCTATGATGGGGTCTTACCAAGTGGCTATGTTGCCCCGGCTGGGCTGGAACTTGTGATCCTGCTGCCTCTACCTCACAAAGTGCAGGGATTATAGACCTGTGTCACCTGGCTGGTTCAAAGTCCTCATTCATGAGTGTCTTTAAGTTGTCATGTCATAGCTGTCTTGCTGACCTGAACTGATTCTAAACATTTACCTTTCATTGGTTACCCTGACGTTGAGGAAGAGCCAGAAGTCAAATGTACCAGATACAGTGGATAAGATCACCATGATGCTTTTAGAAGTTTGTGTTTCTGTTGGATAGCATTCACTGTATTTTTGATCACTTTCTTGAAAGAGCCAGACCTTCTTTTAAAAGTGGCAAGAATGATAGGATATGTGTGTCTGAAGTGTCGGGGGGAGTATTTTGAAAAGGATTAATGGCAATATCTTTTACTGTAATATTTTAAGTATTCACTCTATTGTCTTCATAGCCTCTTATTCAATAGTCTTGGCAGTCCCTATGCCAGCAACAGAAATCTGTTATTTCCACATTACATTGAAGTTGCTGATATATCAAAATTTAATTTATACACATCATTCTTTGGAAATTATATAATTAGGCCTACTGCAGAATGCTATTTAATGCAGAAAGAAGTACATCTATAACCATCACATATTAAAAATATTTTTTAAAACTTTCAAAAATATTGTTTTCCTTTATATTTCTATTCATATTATTTTCACATTCGCAAATATTTTTCTGACAATAGGCCCACAGGCCAGACTGTCAAAGAGATCCAGACTAAAAGAGGCTAAGAATCTTTTTTATTTGTACTTATTGATTCCTTTTTAATATATAATCTAAACTCTTTAACATGGAATTCAAAGCTCCTTATAATCTACTCACACCCATTTTATTATCTTTATCTCTCGCCTACCTTACTCTCCATACTATGCTCTAACAACAAGGGACAACAGGAATCCCCTCTAATCTGAAGGCAGATAGGTTTTTGGATTAGCTCTAGTTAATAGACAGTAGCTACGCTGTCTTGGCTTTCACCTTACACAGCTCTTTTTTAACTGCTAAATAAATTCTTTGTTCAAAGGTCTGTTTTCCTTAACATCCTGGGTTCCAAATAGGGCTGTATCTTAACATTATTATATATTTTTTCTTTTCTTTTTTTCCAGACAGGGTCTCACTACTGGTCGTGAAATCCCTATGTAGCCCAAGCTGGCCTTGAACAATCCTCTTGAGGGCTGGGATTATAGGCATGTGCCACCATGCCTAGATTATGTGGTGGAGAATTGAACCCATGGACTTGCACTAGAGGGGAAGTGCTCTAATTACATACTATTCCTCCAGCCCTGTCACATTTTTATATATTGTTCCTAACGTAAGTGACTGACAAATAATAAAACACACTCTAAATTGGCAGGCACTTCTGAGTTTCTGGGGGAGTGAATGTTAAGTCATCCCTAATCTCAAAAATTGGCTCATTTGGGAACAGAGATGTGGATGGCACTTGAGCTCTTTCAACTGGAGATTCAGTTGATAAAACCTAGATGCAAGGGAAAGGGAAAGAGCATTAACTGAGTTGACCTGGTTAAGACTGAGTGCTCAACCTGTGCTGACAGGAAAGGCAAGAGAGGCTCCTTTCCTTTTCCAGAGCAGTTATTCTTTCTGCTGAAGCTCCTCTTTCCACCCTCAACTGCCTCTCTCTCTTGTCAAATAACACCATCTTAACGTCAAAAAAACCCAGCTTCTTCAACTTCCTGCTCTTCTCTATCTCCCACTGTCTTTTCAAAATTTAGGAGGTGTCAACCTTCTCCATTTGTTACTTGAGGAGTTAAAAACTATGGTGAAGGCCCCAACTCAGATGTCCTAATTACTTATTCACTGCTGGGACAAAACACCCAACATCCACAAATGAATCGAGAAAAGACTTATTTTAGCTCAGTTTCAGAAGGTCTCAGTCCATTCATGAACAGCTGGCAACGGTGGAAGCATATGGCAGGGAACAGAGAGCTTCTCACGCTATGACCAAAAGTCCAGTGAAGGGAGGAGCAAGCAGATGCCTGGAGCCTCAGGCAAGGCTGGAGCTTTCCCACGAAAAGCTAAATGTTTCTTCTTCCCTCCTTTACTTAGTTCAAACTGCCAGTTGGGTCTCCTACACCCACAGTGGGTGCCCTTCCTTCACTTCCTGGCCCATGCATCAACAGCACACACCTGAGAGCTCTGCCCTGGATGCCTTGTGACTTCTACAAGTTGACACAATCCCTCCAGGTCAAATCCCCAGCACTGGCGCTTCTAGCCAGGGGCTATACCCAACAGCACACAGTTCCACACTTCAGATCCAAACCATGGTATCGGCGGCGCATCTGTCACTTATGGAGTTTAAAAATACTGGCCCTAAACCAGAGTTTAAATGGTCTATGGTGGGGGTGGGACAATAGCATTGGTGGTAGTTATCATTATTAAAAAGAAGCTGTTTCCCCGGAGACTCTAACCAGCACAAAATGTTCAGTGCCATTAGTGCTCTGGATAGCTTATATTATCTTCCCTTACCTTTGAATTGTTCACTTATTGGCTCCATTACCTTGAGTTATTTTTAAAGAACATAGTCTTTTTTTTTTTTTGACAGGGTCTTGCTCTGTAGCCAAGGCTGGTCCTGAACTCACTACGGAGCCCAGGCTAACCTGGACTTGGACTTGTGGCAATACTCCTGCCTCAGCCCCCCGAATGCTGGGATTACAGGCGTGTGCCACAACACCCAGTTTACGTGGCGCTGGGAAATCGTACCGAGCGCCTCGCTTTAACCGCTGTGCCATTCATTCCTCCAGCCCCAGAGCACATTCTTATAGCGGACATTCAGGTTCATTTCTCACTATTTACAATGGCTCTTATAAAGGGATGCTACAAGTCTACACCAGTATAGTTTCCACAAGGTACTACATAATCCTCCTAATGCTTTTGCACTCGTAATTCTCGCCACCTCTACCTTTTCTCACATATCTCTCTGGCCAGCGACTGCTCACCAGTCTTTAAACTCAAGTCCTCTGAGTGACCCAGAGGTCGCCTGAGAAAGGTCCTCTTTTACAACCAGGAGCCCCTCGTCTGCGCTCAGAGGGCATCTTGTATAATTTTACTGTGTCTTTTCTAAAACACAGCACTTCAAAAGGCTGAGGTTATATCATTCATTTTTGACTTTCTGGAACTTAAGGCAAGGCAATCATTCGGAAAGGTCTGGGGAATGAATGGAAAGAAATACTCGGAGGTCGGGGTCGGGGACAAGCGGGGCGGGGAGGAAGGGAGGGAGAAGGGGCGTGAATATAGAAAGGGGCGGGAGCTACAGGGGCGGCGTTGAGAATCCGCGCCAGAATGGGGAGAGGGGCACAGATTGGCCAGAGTATGTGCGGGCGACCAAGCGAGTCGCAGTCCAGACAAACCGAGACAGACCGAAGTGGGAACGAGGCTTCTTACCTGCCTCCGGCCTCACCACCCCAGCCAGCCTTCAGGTACCTCTGAATTGGCCGTAAAGCGAGAGCTGAGGTCGTAAACTCAGAGTTTTCTTCCTCAACCTTGCGACATTCCTCTTTGGTAGACAGAAACTCTAACGCTGTTTCCAGCCCTGCCGTAAGTTGCGGAAGAAAAGTTTGGGCGGGGCCGCCCGGGGCAGAGGCGAGGAGGCGTGTCCGCGCAAGCGCGTGACGTGCGCTCCGACGGCGTCACGTGCGGGGGCGGGGTCGGGTGGGGCCGCCCCAGGCTGGCAGGAGGGGGCGTGGGAGGTAAGTGCGCGCGCGCCGCTCGCCTGCAGCCGAGGAGTCGCGCGGGGAGGAGCCGCGTGCGTTGGGCTGGGGGCGCGCGGGCGGAGCTGACTGCGGACGCGGCGGTGGTTGACGGCGGCGGCTGGGAGTCCTACGCGGACTGCGAGGGGCGGCGGCGGCGGCGGTAGCGCAGCACTCGCCGGCAGGGCGAGGCGGCGGGCCAGCGCGTGTTCTCTAGGCGGGGTCGGCGGGGGATGTGCCTGCTCGGGCCGGGCGGAGCCTCGCTGACAGGGCGGGGGATGCGCGGCGGCCGCTCGCCTGGACCCTGAGACGGCGGAGCCCTCCCTCCCGGCGCCGTCCGGCCCGCCGTGGCCTCGGCTTCGGTGGTCTCCTGCGCCTGACCCGAGGACGGAGGGCGGGAGGCGGCTTCCGCCGAAGCGGAGGGGGCCGTGGCGGCCACCGCGGCGCAGCCCGAGGTAAGACCCGCCCCAGCGGCCCTGCCGCCCGGCCCGGCCCACGTCTCCGTGTCGCTCTTTGGCTCCCGCAGTGCTGCCCCGCCCAGCCCAGGCGGAGACGCCCGGCGAGCGGGTCTGCCCCGCGTCCCGCGGACGCCCGGCGCGGCCCGGATCCCTGGAGACCCCGCCCCGCGAATCTTATGTTGGCCTTCCACCCTTCTCGTCCTCCATCCCCTGCTGCGTTTCTGTCACTGTCCCTTTCCCCCAGCGACCCCGTTAGAATTCCTTTAGGCTCTCTCGGGACTCCTAATGGAACCTCGAGACTCGGATACATCTACCGGGTCGCAGTTCCCCAAACAACTACGACCGCCCCATAACCGCGGCGACCCCCTCTCCCGGCCCCGCTTGTCGGATCCCGGGATCGGAGGCTGCCCCCTCCCTCCCTTATTAAGACCCCTTCTCAGCTCTTCGTGCTCCCCGACGAGCCGCTAGCCCTTCCCCTACCCACTGCGGCTTTCCGATGCCCCCAAAAGGTCCGGGGTCATTCCTTGGAGACACCTTCACAGATTTGGGCCCCTTTCCTCTCCTTCGCCTTTCTGTAGGACCCTCACAGACTTTTTCTCAAGCCGATCTTGTTATCTTTCTCCCGTCTCGATCCTGTCTTCAGATGTAAGGACTTTGCTGTGAAATCTTGAGGGGATGTTTGCTCAGTCTAGTGTATTCCCCGCAGTGGGACTTAAGGCGACCAAGTGAGACTCATATTTTGGAGCGTTTGAGCTTTTGGCTATAAAAGGAGGGAGGGAAAGGGAAGAGTATTAAAGCACTGGGCAGGCTGTGTGTGCTGTTAGATCATCTAGCCTGCTCCTCATCTTGTCTCTTCAGAATGAATGAAGTAGTCCACATCTAACTCAGGGCTTTTATAGGCTGAAGTCGTGTTACACTAATGCATACAACTATCTCCGTTCTTCACTTCCTTGTAGATTTCTACACATATTTTGCACTAGGTTTGTAGGATACTAAGGGATTTATTTGCTAGAAAAATCAGATTTATAAGTGTCCTTAATCTCTGACGATATTACTACTTCTTTTTATTAGGCTGCTGTCTTGTTCAAGGCATAAGTACAAAAAAATCATACAATGTCCATTGATGCCATTACCAACAGCTGTTTTGGTAGTAGCAGAATACTGTGTAAAATGTTTGTCGACGTTGTACTTCTAACTGTCAAGAAGGAAATGGGATGCTGCATGAAATGATCAGTGCATATTTTGACACAGGGGCAAGGGATAAAAAGTTCTTTGTAGTCAGTGCTTTAAAATTTGTGTGTGGAGGAACTTGTTTTGAAATTTGTGTTTAATAGCCAGTTACAGTGTAAAAGTCAAAAGGTTCCAAGAGTAATACCATAAAAAGTTTTTCTTTCTCCATCCTCTAGCCACCCATTTTCTTTTTTAAAACTCTTGCATTTCCAGCTTCTTGTTTGTCATTTTAGCGTTATATCCAGCATTTTTGTCTGTATTTATATTAAGACAAACCACATACAAGTGGTTGCATGCTATACTCTGGGTATAGCTTTTTTTTTTGATTAGAACTAGATGCTACAGATCATTCAGTAACAATACATGTGGAAGTGCCTCATTTACTGACTGGATAGTGTTCCATTCTGATGGACTTGGGTAATTCTTGGTCTTTTGCTTTAACAAACAGTACTGCATGCTTGTTTTTTTTTTTTAAAGTGCCAGATATTATATGTATGCCTAGATACTTTTCACAATTTGAAAATAATTGATAAGTATTTTGTGTTGATCTACAAAAAAGGAGATATAACTACATTTCTCAGTGAACCTCTGAGCTACACTGATGTGCTAGTTTTATAGTAATTATATTGTTAGATAAATTACTGTTGCCATTATTTTGGTACTGTGGATTGAGCCCAAGACCTTTGCACTAAAGTATACCTCACACCTTTTTATTTATTTATTTTTTATTGTTCGACAAGGTCTTGCTGAGTCACTAAGTTGCCTAGGCTGGGCTTGAACTTGTGATCCTCCTACCTCAGTCTCCCAGAGTTCTGGGATTTCAGACCTGTGCCACTAGTTACAGATAAATTATTGAAAGATTTAAAGCAGGTGACAGAAACAACAGATTTGCATTTTAAGTCTCTGGCTACAATAAGGAGGGTGGATTGAAAAGTGGAATAAAGCTAAAGGCTGTAGCATCAGTATTCCAGGCAAATGATAATGGGTCTGAACATGGGTTTTGGTAGTTGACAGGCATTGGTGATTGGATTTGAGGTTGGGGAGAGGGTGCATAGAGGGTAAAATGTAGATTTCTAGCTGAGTTGTTTGCTGAGGTGGGAAGCCATATGAAGAAGAGCGAGATTTTACCTTGTGATGAATGCAGTATAAGCTGGGTATGGTGGCTTGTGTCTGTGCTTCCAGTACTCTGGAAGGCTGAGGCAGGACTGTGAAAGGTTGAGCCCAGACTGAGAAATTTAGTGACTCAGTGAGACCCTATCTCAAAATAAAAAATAAAGGGCTCAGTGTGAAGGATCTGGGTTCAGTCCTCAGTACTGGGAGGAAAAAAAAGGATAGATGGGTTCAGTTTGTGACATAGTGAGTTTGGGTGACTTATTCTTTCAGTTATTGATAGCCAGTAGGCAGCTTGATTTGTGGATGTAACTTGTGATATCAAGTTCTGGGTTGGTAGTAGTAAGTTTTAGAGGTGAAAATATACGGATGAGAAGAGAAAAAGGTCCTAGTGGGAAACCTAACATTTAAAATAGAGGTAGAATTGAATGTCTGAGAAGTAGTAAATATATATGATTAAGTTAAAAAAAAACTTTATTATAGTTTAAGCATCAATAATGCACTCCAAACCAGGTGCAGTTGTGAATGCCTGTAATCACAACTACTCAGGAGGCTGAGGTAGGAAGATTGTTAAATTTGAGCCCTGGCTTGACAACTTAATAACTTAGTGAAGCCTTGCCTGAAAATGAAAGATAATAGGACTGGGGATCTAACTCAGTGTCAAAGGCAATGGATTCAGTCCTCAGTACTACCCAAAAAAAGTCACCGTGTAATGTATATGACTTTTTAAGTTTTCCTCCCTCATTTAGTAGTATATACTTCAATTTGTAATAGAGTAAACCGTTTTTTTTAATAGGTGGAAGGGATGCCTATTGTCTAAGCAGGTCTTGAACTCTTGGGCTGAAGTGATTATCCTTCCCCAGTCACCTCAATAGCTGGGACTACCAGTGCATACCACAGTACTTGGGTAAACTTAGATTTTAAAAAGAAGTGCAGGGGTGGAGGAATAGCTCAGTGGTTAAAATGCTTGCCTAGCACAAGCCCCTGAGTTTGATTCCCTAGCACCACATAAGCTGGGCATGGTGGTGCACACCTGTAATCCCCACACTTGGGAGGCTGAGGGAGGAGGATTGCAGTGAGTTTGAGGCTAGCGTGGGCTACATATTAAGTTCAAGACTACTTTGGACTACAGAGTGTGACCCTGTCAAAAAAAGGGGCAGCATCAGTAGAAATTAATGATATAAGCCCCATCATTACTAATCATTTGATTATACTGTGTAGATGTTTGCTCAGCTTTTGATATTTGAAAAGAAGTACAGGTTTGAAAATGTGGCTTGCCAGGAATATTAAAGTTGTCAGTTTGAATGGTTTTTAGGTACATTACTTTGCAGTCAAGACTTTTTAGATTTTTTTTTTTTTTTTTGAGACTGGTTCTTGCTCTGTACCCCAGGTTGGTCCTGAACTCACTATGGAGCCTAGACTGGTTTTGAGCTCAAGGCAACCCTCCTGCCTCAGCCTCCTGAATGCTGGGGTTACAGGAGTGCAGTATCACACCCAGCATTTGTGGTGCTGGGGAATTGAACTCAGGTACTGATTGAGAGCTCAGGTGTTGGGCCCAAACTGGTCTCAGACTCACAGCAATTCTGCCTGAGTGCTAGGATTACAGACATGGGCCACCATGCTTGGTTTATGTGGTGCTGGGGAATTGAACTTGGGTACTTAGTGATTGCTAAGCAAGTGCTCCAGCTGCTGAGCTATTCCTCCAGCGATAGTCTTCTTTCAGTTTTAATGTATTGATTCTTAAGTCTGGAGCTGTTTTCTAAAGCTTTTACTTCTCCTTTACATCTCTGTAACTCACTGTCTAATGGGCATCACCACTTAGTTCTGACTTCACAAGTAATCCTAATCCAAAAATACATAAAACATAACTCCTCTGCTTCTCTTCAACTCAAACGGAGGGTATGTATGGTGTGTAAATGCGCTAAACAGACACTGCAACAAAATTTCTTCCTCATTTCCTTGGTTAATGGCTGGCACCTCCCTGTCCTTGAGAAGCCTTTAAGAACTGGTGAATCACTTTCCCTTCCAGTTTGTACTTCTGTATCAACATCTAGTTTGTCAGATTTCTCTCTGACATTTTCTCTCATGACATTTCAATTTATTCCTTTTTTTGTCTCTAACGTAAAATATCTGTTGGATTTATTGATTGATTGCAGTAATAGGCAGTTGAACCCAGGGCCTTTGCACTAAGCTGTATCTTAGCCTTTTTTATTTTATATTTTGAGACAAAAGTTTTTCAAGTTACTTAGGCTGGACATAAATTTGTGATCTTGCCTCAGACTCCCAGAGTATTGGGGTTACAGGTGTGTACCACCGTACCCAACTGTTGGGATTTTGTAATACTTTTCTAACTGGTCTTTTTGTTTCTATCTTCTGTTTCTTGCTTTGTTGTGTCCTCTCTTTGCACTGCTGCCAACTAAGTGTTCTAAAATGCTTTTAGTTAGACCCTTTCAGTTGCAAAGAAGAGATTCAGGTTACCTTAAGTAATAGAATGCTTTTTGAAGGAAACATGTACATGCACAGGGGGAACCTGGAAAAGCAAAACACTTGTTTTCAAGAACAGGAGTCTCATAAAATTGGAAGCAGGAGAAGTAGATTTCACTTTGTTTTTTTGCAAAAATATTTTGAGATCGCTCTGCCATTGAGTTACACTCAGCCCTAGATTTCACTTAAGTGTTGTAATGCTAACTTGTTCATCTACTCTTTTTTTAGCTTGTTCTTTCTTTGTACTCCATGTTTCACTGTTTCTGTCTTATAGCTTCCATTTATTCTATTTATTTCTAGTTTCTGTTCTTCTAACCCCTCAGTAGGTGCTGTGCCAGCATCTTGCCTGCTGGCTGCTGTCTGATTTTAGCACCTAAGCTAATTTTTTTCTTAGAAATTTTTGGTTTGTAACCCCAAAAAGGTGTTTATTATTATTATTATTATTATTATTTTGGTTTAGCTCTTTTCTCATCGGCTTCTAGCAAGCCTGTGTATATGCATTAAGTGACTACATCTGACCATTTAGTTTTAGCTGTGTGCTCATATTTACATATGGGTGTAGGGCAGGCTCCTAGTAGTGGTAAGTACAGAGTTGTGTGCCAAATAATTTCCCACAAACTGGGGTTGTGAGCATGGCAGTCACCATAATTGACATGTATAGTATATAATGTAAATACAAACTTAATCGTCTTTTCCAGTTGAGAGATCCTCAGTACTTTCAGGATAATGCTTAAAGTGTAGCATGGTATGTATATGAGATCATTTGTGATCTGACTGTAACTTTCCTTCCTTCGATTCTTTGATCCATTTTTACTTAATTTTAGATGTAAAGAGCTTTCTCTTTGTCAGTGTTTCCTCTCATCCCTTTTCTTTGCTTGGCTATTCCTGTTTGACTTTTAGGATTCAATTCATGTGTATCTTAAGGAAGCTTTCTTTACCTCTCCTGGGTTAAATTACATACGTTCCTCTGCCGGATGGTACTTCTATCATAGCTCTCTTGGTGAAATTGCCTGATTATTTTGTTGTTTTCTCCACTAGGCTTTAACTTCTTTGCCAGAAGGGTTGGTATTAGTGTTGTGTAGTGAAATAGGTTTTCAGACTGGAGATAACAAAAAGGTACAAGCCTTTTATAAATTATAAAGTACTTACGCTCCTCAGCCTCCACGGGGTTGTGTCCTGATAAACCCATTATTAGTTGAAATTTATTTAGTATACATCACCTACTGAACAAACAGCACAGTACCTGTAGTATTGGTTGTTTATCCTTGTTTGGCTAAGTGGGAACTGTGATTTGCTGCTCCTAACCAGTGTTGCAAGAGTCATACTGTATTAACTAGTCTGGGAAAATATCAAAATTCAAAAATTTGAAGTACTGTTACTTATTGAATGCCAAATTACTTTGTGTCATTACAAAGTTGTAAAATCAAAATTTGAATCATTATAAGTTGGGGACTGTCTGTATACCAAATGTGCGCAGATAATTAATGTGTAATTTTGAATTTGCATTAAGTATACATGTCAAGTTAACCATCACCCACATCAAGGTACAGAATATTATTAGAGCTGCACATGCTATCTTCTGCCCTCTTCTTGTCACTAATCCAGTGCATAGAGGATTTGGCTTTAAGTAGGATAACTCTTAACATGTCAGCTTCTCTGAATCTTTTCAGTGTATCTTTAAAGGTATAAGGGGGACAGGTATTGAAATTTGGATCTTATTGAAAGAACGTATATAATGTGGAGACATAACTGGTATATTTTTATGCAGTATATAAGTTCAAAATCACATACTAATATGTAATAGTTGTGGTTGTTTTTAGGAAGATTTTTCGTATTTATAAATCTTATTTATAAATCTAATATGTATGATAGATTAAAATATATATGCTAAGAGTGATCTGTTAACTTTTAGTGATGAACTTGCTTGGGATAGGTGTAGTAAATATGTGTAATAAAGTTGTAATAAATGCTTTCCAAATGGTGTTTGGCTTCTGGGTTTTAAATTATGTTGCTAGCATGTTTTGGTAGTAGGGTCATCCAGAGGACAGCTGGAGTGCAATTTTACAGTATAGTGAGGAAAGGATAGCTTTCTTATGTCTTAGGTTGCTCTTTTAATAAAAATGGCTTTTTTCACAATAATTTTAGAGTGTATATTTTCCTCAGTTTTGATTTTTTTTCAGAGTATGTAGTTCTTTGAATATAAAGGAATTCTTTTAAACATGAGTTTTCCTTAGTTAGACTTTTCTGCCTGTTAATCTTAAATCCATTTATATACAATTAAGTGGAAAGAATATGGACTTTCAACTGACTTGGATTCAAAGTCCAGCCTTCCAACATAGGAGGTGTCATTTTGGGGTAAATTCCTTAACATTTCTGAGCTTCTGAAAAGTTCAGCTCTCGTATGGGGGTGGGTACTTAGCACATGAGGTTGTTGTCTCTTGTTTCTCTCTTGTCTCTTGTTTCCCTCTCTGCCCCGCCTTCCCTTCTCTCCCCTTCACTTTCTCTACTCCTCTCCCCTTCTCTCCTCTCAACTTTCTCTCCTCTCCACTTTCTGTCCTCTTTTTCTCCTGTCCTCTCTTGCTGCCCAGTCTAGTGTTGAACTTCTGGGCTCATGTGATCCTCCTGTTAGTCTCCCAAGTAGCTAGGACTTCAGGTTTAGCATCTTATGTAAAGCACCAAGCATATAGTAGATACTCTTATTCTCTTTCCTTTTTAATATGTTTTATTTCTTTTTGTGTTTAAATATGACATCAAGAATTTTATTTAGAATAATAAAAGTTGGTTAGTAAAATATTAGGATAGTCTAGCTGCCTTTCAAGTGTGATCGTATTTTTCTATTCAGAATATTTAAAAGTAATACTTTTCTTGTTGGCTTAGTATATAAGATTAATGGGTGTCAGAATGATTTTGATTCAGTGGGAGTTATCATAATAAGCTGTGTTCTGTTTGCCAATGACAAACATTCCTTGAATCATTGCCGTAATTTAGTACTATTACTATTTGTTTTGTGTTAAGTATTTGTTTGAAATCTGTTTATTTTATTGATCAGATGATAGTAGACTAATCTCTGGATTTTTTCTTTAAAGAAGAAAGTTTTTAGGTGATAATGTAAACACATATTTATAAATGATTTTTAGATTGTATTTTTTCTTCTGCAATTTTGCCTACTTTTAATTCTCTGCCCCTCCCAATTCTATTTTAATACAAAGCTTTAAAAATGCTGAAAAGTTTGGCTAGGGGCATAGCTCAGTCTTTAAGAGTACTTGACTCAGAAGCTCAAGGGCCTGGTTTTGATTCCCCAGTACCATTTAAGTGGGGCATGGTGGCGCTTGCCTTTAATACCGGCACTTGGGAGGCCAAGGCAGAGGATTGCTATATGGTTAAGGCCAGCATGGGCAACACAGTGAGTTCAGGACTAGCCTGGACTACAGAGTGAGATCCTGTCTCAAAAAAAAAAAAAAAAAAAAAGGAAAGAAAAGCTGAAAAGTTGAAAGGAGAGAAAAAACACTAATATATTTACCATCTGTATTCAAAAGTTAGGCCCTGAGAATTTAGCTCCTGGTAAAGTGCTTAAGTACTCAAGGCCCTAGCTTCAATTCCCAGCATCACGAAATTAAAAGTTCAAGCAGTGTCATCCATATTTGCTTTATTGTTCTCTGTGTGTGTGTTTGCTGAATCTTTTGAGAGCGAGTTGTAAATTTTATGACAAATTTATCTCAAAGTACTTACTCCAGCATGTTTCCTAAGAAGTAGATGTTCTTCATATCACAGTAGTCATTTCCAATACTTAAGAAAAAGGATAATTATCCAGTAACATTTTAATGTTAATTTAATATTAAATCTACCTTTTTCCCAGTGTTCCCTAAAATAATTTTTTCAAATCAAAATTCACTTTTGCTTTTGCATTTTATTTGATGACTTCTTTTAACCAAGAATAATTCCTTCTTGCAGTTCCTATCAACTGAAAGTTATGTTTTTAAGGTTTGATCAGATTCATGTTAAAAAGTCTTGGCAAGAAGACTTCATAGTATTATATGATGTTAGTATGATGTTATATCGTAATGCTTACTTTGGAACCACATAATGTCAGTGTCCCACGATTAATGACCCAAATTTGATGAGTTTTAAGATAGTATTTGCTTCATCTCACTATTCTAAAAGTTCATTTTTTAACTACTGCAATCAAGTAGAATAACTTATGGGAGTGACATTTGCCATCATACAAATATTCTATTTCTCAATATTCTAACACTTTTGGAATTCTTTGATGAATCTTAGATGTTTAATTGAGCGTTACAAAATAGTGCTTTTTTTTCTTCAGTTCTTTTCCTTTTGTGGTACTGGAAATTGAACCCAGGGTCTTTATTCTGACTTATGTCTCCAGCCCTTTTTAAATTAATAAATAAACATTATTATTACTATTTTGTGGTGATGTGGTTGGAACCCAGAGCTTTCACACTGAGCCACATCCCCAACACAGAGTTTTGAGTTTTGAGACAGGTCTTGCTAGGTTGCCCAGGCAGGGCTTGAATTTGCAGTGCTACCTACTGCTTCAGCCTCCCTAGTTGGTTGACTGATCCTAATTCTTTTACAGTTTTTAGCTGTCATGTTTTAGTTATCAAAAGTTTGATAATGTTCATCACTTAGAAGTAAACTACTGTTACTGCCAAAAGGGAATAGTAAATGTTTAATTCTTTTCCTATCTTAATTTTCAGAGTGAGAAGATGTGTGATGATCATCTACAGTGGTGGCAAGTAGAGTATTTTTTTTTTCTTGAGACAGGCTCTTGCTCTAAAGTCTAGGCTGGTCCTGAGCTCACTATGTAGCCCATACTGACCTTGAACACACACCCAGTACTCCTGCCTCAGCCTCCCAAGTACTGGGATTACAGGTGTGTGCTACCACACCTAGTTGATGTGGTGCTTGAGAATTGAATCTAGGACCTTATACTTGCTAGACAAGTGCTTTATTGGCGGAGCTATACTCACAGCCCTGCAAATTGAGTTTTTTTTTTAATGGTGTCATAGATATTACAGTAGTTTAGAGACATGGTTCTTTTTAATGCTCAAATCGTCTCAAGGACAGTACTTCAGGTAGGCTTCTGACTTCTTTTGCCTAAATTCGTTAGTTTTTGAATGATGATGATGATGATGATGATGATGATGATGATGATTCTTCTTCTTCTTCTTCTTCTTCTTCTTCTTCTTCTTCTTCTTCTTCTTCTTCTTCTTCTTCCTATTTTTTGGCAGTGCTGGCCTTGCCTAGTTAGGCAGGCATCCTACCTCTTAGCTATTCCCTGGCTTCCATTCCTTCCTTTTGTGTACAAGGTGTGTTGCTTGTTTGATGGTGCACACCTATTATCTCAGTACTCTGGGAGGCTAACATAGGAGGACCGTAAGTTGGAGTCCTGCTTGGGAAACTCATTTAGTGAGAACTGTTCTCAAAAAATAAAAAGGTGAAAAGAGCTGAGTATATTGTGTGGTGCAAAGGCCCTGGGTTCAGTTTTTATTCTAGGGAAAAAAAAGCTTGGAGATAATATTTCAGTGGGAAGTTCCTGTACCACAAAACAAAATGAAAGAATGTTCTTTCTTTTTGCACTTCTTTTTATTGTTAAGGTGTATCTCACTGAGATATTTAATGGAGAAATCATAACATAGTCAGAAGTTAGGAGTCACTTGGAGTCTTTAATATGTCAGGGTGATTGTTGTCAGTTTGATAAGTGGTGAGAACTATTTTTTTTATTTCTGGACTTGCTGCTCATGATTTTTTAATTTCATTTTATTCTTGAGTATAGTTTACAAGAAGAAATCAAATGAAAAAATAAATGTAGGATATTCATTTTCATCTCTGTGTCTTCCATTTTGTTTTCTTGCTTCCCTACAGGTAACTATTTTTGTGTTGTTTCAGTATTTTTTCTCTCATAAATAACACATGTCTATTCTCCATTCATACTCGAAAATTATCATACTATATGTACTGTTTCATACTGCTGAAGTATATCCTGGAGAGTTCCCCGTATTGGTAAAGATACTTCTTATTCTTTTTTATGGATACATACTATTCTACTATTTGGGTGTGCCATAATTTATTCAACAGGTTTTGTTTTGAAGCATATTTGAATTTGATCTTTTGAACAGTGATTAACTATGCAATACATATTGAATAAGTTAATTAAAAGTGAAGTTTCTTCCCAAGTAATTAAATAATTAGCTGATTTACTCCAAGTAGCCTAGAGTTGATGTTACTGTGTTTTGTTGTAAGAGAATTTTACATTTTTGCATGCAGTTACACTTTCTAGGTTTCTTGGCTCCTTGAAGCATTGGAACTAAAATACTGCTTATTGAGTGTTTTTCTGTGGAAGGATATGTACATTCTTCTTTCTTTTTTTCCTGCAATCTACATGTTTATTTTTTCCTTAATTTTAGTTATTCACTCTCATTTTTCTGTCTTACGTCTTTCAGATTATAGTGATTCAAAGCATTTAGTACACACTTACTTATAGGATAATGAGTCAGTGAAACATATACTCTGAGTGTAAGAATTAAGAGATCAGGCTGGGCATGGTGGCACACACCTGTAATCCCAGTTCTCAGGAGGCTGAAGCAGGACTATTGCTGTGAGTTTGAGGCTAATCTGGGCTATGTAGTGAGTTCAGGATCCTCTGGATTACAGAGTGAGACCTTGTCTCCAAAAAAAAAAAAAAAAAAAAAAAAAAAAAAAAAAAAAAAAAAAAAAAAAAAAAAAAAAAA